>VWPW01030072.1:104607-301956 GCA_013389825.1 Crypturellus undulatus
TTTTTTTTTTTTTTTTTTTTTTTTTGGCTTTAAAGAGGAAAGTGTTGTGGTTCTTTTCATTAAGTGTAAGCCAAACTTGATACTGGATTTCAGCACATCTGTCTCAGTCTGTCCAATCCCATTACCTTAGTTTATAACAGTTTGAACTCTTGTTTCCTCATTTGCTTGTCTTGAGTGAATTAGAACCCAACTATTTCCCCCCATCTTGTACACAGTAAAAGAAAAATAAGTAGATGGAACTGAAATGAAAAGTATGTAAAAAGGCCTTTGCAGATCATCTTTCAACGGGCTAATTCTTCCTGGAATTGTTTTTCATTTCCTGGACAGACCTACCCAGAGCCCTTCACTTCTTGATAAGCTTTGGCTGTGTGCACTGACAGCCTGGAAATGTTTTCTGCCAGATCCCATAATGATCCCTTTGCACAGTGCACTGACAGTGCAGCAGTGTGAAACACCATTGATTATTTTTCTTTCTTAAATTGTCTAGAGTGTTGCTTACAACTATGCTTATCTGTAAAAAAAAGAAAAATCTCTCAAGGTCATTAAGTTGCCAAAGTAAATGCACTGAATACTTGCCTGTGTTCTTGTGAATATCTTTCACATATTTCTACTTTTGAAGTAATTTTAAGGGAGATGTTTATATTAGATACCGAAGCAGATTAGGTTTTGTTTGCCCAAACTATGAAACCACATTGGAATTCCTTAGGAAGTGGTTAAATATGTAACACGGCACATTAACACTTTCATTACATTTTATCAATACTTTTAAGAATAGAATCATAGATGACTTCCTGTGCTTAGAAACACAAGATGTGACCTTTTTCCTCTTTATTTAACACAGGAAACCAAAATTGACTGCGTCAGGGTAGCCACAAAAGGTATGTTCATATTGTGTCATGTATTCTGTTTTTCAGGCTGTTGACCTTTCCTTCACATGGTCCTTATAAACTTCCAGAAATGTTTATATTACTAAAAGGCATCACTAAACCTGTTACAGATTCATTTGCATCTCTAGCCGAGATTTAGGAAGTTTGTTTGCTTGTTTGTTTGTTTGTTTTTAATCGTAAAAATATTATTCACTATTAGTTGTCTACTTGAATACATTTTCAATATATTCTGTGGATTTTTATATGATCTCACATTAAATATTTTGGGCATTGTTATATACAGTAGAATTAAAAAATTGCCAATTGCAGAATACATACTGGCTGCTCATACATCAATAATGAAAAATTACACTTACTCATAAGCAATTATCTTATCTTAATTGCTTTATAAAAGAAAAGTGGCGGAATCAAGCTCTTAATTTTCATGGTACAGATCAGCTCTATTTATTGGATTTTATTGGAAAATCTCACCCACTTGTAAGACAAGTTTGTATAACCAAGACAGCACGAGTTACAGGCCTGATCCCCAAACAGGAGATACAAAGCATACCACTGATATTTTTTATTTTCAAGGTGAGGATTTTTCTGATATTGTCTTAGTAGTGTCAGCTTTTTGGTATCTGTAGCTGGCGATAAATATCAAGACCTAAAAAAGAAACAGTGGGATAGTATGATTATTTGGAGATTGTAGCAGAGGAAAAGGAAGGGAAAAACAGCCATGAATAGAAATAGTTAGTACTGCCTTGCATTTTGGGCACCTGGTAAGAGTATGAAACAAAAATTTCTTCAGCCCTGTACTACTGTCCCTTTTGGAAGATGATGCATATCTCATAGTGCCTGTCTGTAACATAACTGATCCCCTCATTGACAATGTGGACTTCTAAATTCAGCCACTACCCCATGTTTAGATAAGATAGATGAAAATCTCATTTCTTAAAAGTAACTGAAATGGCAGCATATAGTTGTCTTTGTTGAAAGTCTGTCCATCCCTTATAGGACAAATACATTTCTATGGCTATTATTTGAATTGTTTTATGTATTTTTCAGAAATGAAGGAAATAATACAGTTTTATTTCTGAGACACTAACTTACTGCTTACTGGAGCAAACTTGCAATGTTTTCACTGAAAAACAAAGCAATGTAGAAGAGATTGATTTCAAATAAAAATTAAACTCAGCATTGTTTTCTGGGAGCACCAGTGATGCCAGCAATGGATTACGCCCCCTCACAAATCATCATAGGTGATTAGAATCATGATTAGATATATGAGAATGTTTTAAATTATTTGAAGATTTAATCACTAGTGGATGTTCAACTGTTTCAGTTACTTGACTGACTGAAAAACCTTACTATATCTCATCTCATGTGCCAAGTGAGGTAACTTCATGGATGGGAATAGCTTCCATAGCAACAAGCTACCTTCAGGAGATCTACTTGGTGAAGGAGATGTGAGAAATGCAGTTTTTATCTGAAACAAATCTCCATACCTTTCTGTTTCAAAAGCACATTTCAGACTTCATCATCATCTCTTTGTGTGAGGGGCAACTATGAGGGCTTTGCAACAAGAGGTGGTCTAGAGGACAATTAGTCCTTGGGACCAAACTTTCTTGAGGGGCTTCTTTGAAGCATGTATTACTGTGCTTATAAACTTAATAACTCTATTCCATTTTTAAGTTACCTTTTCAAATAAAATGAACACGTTTAATAACAGAGCGTTAATAACTCCTATCTGTACAGATTTTTTTTTTTTTTTTTTTGCTTTAGAACTAACAGAGATATTTAAGAGAAAAAGAAACTTCTCCCCCAAGGGCTAGAAAAAACATCAAACATGGCTCACGCCTGTAGGTCTCAGGATGCCCCAGCTGCAGTTAGGAAAGGCAGGATTGCTCCATCCCGTTCACTCCATTGCAGCCGTCTGCTGTGGCAGGTAAACAGTGCAGAGTAGGCTTAGCCCCTATCACCATCAGCACGTTAAATAGCTGATACAAGGAGTGCATTGCCTGTATCCCAGGGCTCCGACCACTATCCCTCAGCTCTTAGCAATAAGCCCAGGTTTCCAGCGTGTTTCGTGAGGACCGCGCAGGCCCTAGGCAGGAAGCTCCATAAGCTGCGTTGTGTCCCCGTGGTATTGATCTGCGGATCGTGGTGTTTTGCACGCATAGGGTTGCAAACACTCCCCATTGCAACATGCAGTTTTTGTGTGCAAATAACATTTCTGATATGTTTGTATATTGGCCTTAGTTATCCTTGATAATTTAGGTTTAGTGTTTTTTAAGGCTAAGGGGAAGCTTAGTTTTAGAATGGCTTCAGGCCATTCATCCCATCTAAAAAGGGCACAATTCTTTTCAATTTATGACCTGATCCTGAGAATAATAAAATGCTTGAGTAGGCCACCACAGTTTGTGGGAAACCATGTGCTTTAAGAACTTCATCCGTTCCATGTGTACCCAATTGTGAGCACCTGCTGACAGGCTTCTTATTAGGAAAGCACAGCCTACCTCTAGTGGGCCAAATGCGTGTGTAGGGTCTGTAGCAGGATAATAATTTATAATTATAACTTTTATATATATAATTATAATTTACAATTTCATCCAATAAAACTTTAATCTGAAAACATTTTTAAGATGCTCTTGTTTTGTGACCATTACATCTTTACAAATAAAACCTCTATCACATATGGCTTTTTAGAGATCATATAAAAATCTCAGTTGCAGTGAAGGGAATTGTCATTTAGGATGAGAAATTTGGGGGTTGGTATAGCTGAAAGATCTTCTTGTGCTTCCGCAGTGGTCAGAGGGAACCTCTGCCACTGACTGTGCTAGGAGAGGGATCAGACACCATATTCCTATGGTGCAGAGTTCTATGATCTTAGTTTTTGGCAGAGAAAGATTTCTAGCATCTCTGTATTTGGTACAAATGTGGAGACTGCAGGGTTTCCACTCCCATTCTTTGTGACAAGATAAACAAACAAACAAACAAAAAATCGAGGAGAGATTTTCATACCACTGGTAATAAAGGTTGTTGTGTTTTGCTTGAAATATGGCTTTCATATACCTACTCTTTCTTCAAGCTAAATGACTGTAAAATCTCAGCAGGCGTAGCTGAAAACATCCCCAAGTCCCACTAAGTATATTGCTATCAACTTTGTGGTACTTTGTGATTTATATTAAGACTATATTTCCTGATATGACTTACAAGACTGTCTGGATAGAGACATCTTGGTTATCTCCTAGGATCCCGGCTCTCAAGAGGGAGACATTATTGTTCTAATTTTGCAATATTGGGAGGCTTTCATTAATTATGAGAGAGAAAAGAATATTACAATATTTTAAATCCAATAGCTACGATACTCTAACAGCTACCATCAACTCTGCATTTCAGTGTTGCAGAGGGATATTTCAAAATATTATGCAGCAGCAGTTTTGAGTTTAATTGTCTGCAGATGGTAGATGATCTATTTTCCTTACTCGTTGCCACATTTCTAATAGCACCCAGGCTGTTCTATGTAAATTAGTGATCTTTCACATAATCTTGTCCTTAATTTTCCAATATTTTTTCTTTACATCATTCTCCAGCTGCATCATGTCGGATCTGACCTTTTAATTTTTTTATATTCCTTAATATTTATGTATCATAGTACATTTAACCATTTAGAGACCAATCAACCAATCGTAGAACTAATGACTAACAAAGAAATATGAACTTCTGTTAATGATGTGAGCTATGATAAGAGTTATCTTTACTAGTCAGAGATTGTTCGACTGTGGTAGAAATCCAAAATACCACATACCCACAGACAATTCATACTTTTTGACTTTCTTCTGAGGAGGAGAATATGAACTTATTCAAAACTCGTACCTCAAGCAGTTACACACATGCGTAACTAAAACTGGTCATTTTTTGTATGCTGAAATTGTATGATGTCCAGTGTTTGCATTTTCAAATCAAAGATCTAAATAGGTACAGTGAAAATGTATCTTAGCTAGTTCAAGAATACTCTATATGGAGATTATATTCAAGGGAAATAAAGGAAAAACGCACCATGATGAAATAAGAAAATGAAAAGTGAAATTAGTAGGGGTTACTCAGAGAAATTAAAGTTAGAGAATACGAATAAGCAGCTAACTTTCATTTAGGAAGCCCAGTGCCATCAATAGCAGAGCTAAATTGTCTCCAGGTTCCTCAAATCACTATATGCAAATAATGTGCTTTGATTCCTCTTGCCGAATGAAAGTCACATAAAACAGCTCATTAATATCACAGAATAACCAAACTAACGCCTGAAGATGAAAAGGAATTTGTGTTTTTTTTTCTTTTCCTTTTTTATTTGTAAGAGATTCAGACAATAAACTAATGACCGAGGTTCTTCTTGCTGGCCTAGCTTCAGTCTGGCTTTTTTTTCCCTCATGCATGCTGACCTGGAAATCTTCCTTTGCCTTAGCTGCGATAATCGTGACCCAGCTTACAACACCATACATTCGCATCGCCCCTGCTGCAGGCGACGACCAACTAACAGGTCAGATGTTCAAGTATAGACAAGTCATCATGCCCATTTTCATCTCATTTTCCTTGGCTCCTCCTCCCTCATAGTTTCTTCATTCTCTGCTCGTAGAGTTTTCTGTCTTAAAAGTTTCTTTTTTGTTTGTAAGCTTTTCTTCAGCCCCATTAAATTAAATTGTGTGCTTGGCACCCCAACTTGGGCACTCCTCCATGTATGTACAACCTCGCTGCATGTCTCCATGGTGTTTGTGGTCTGTGGAATGTTCCTTCAAGCCTGATGTTGTGGAGAGACCTGGCCTTGCTCCATTTGTAAATTCAGTCAGGGTTCAAATAGAGATATTTATCTGTGTACCTGTTATTTTTTTTTTCTGTGTTAACTAGACCAAGGCACTAGGATATCTAGATAATTTATTTGGAGCTCAAGAGTTGCATGTGTAAGTTAGAAAAAATATCCTGTACTAATGGATTTTTTTTACGGCAGATTGTTGGGGAGATCATATTTTCTAGCAGCATTTCAATATGAATAAAATTAAAATAAAAGTCGCACTGATTACCTTTTAATTGTAGGAGATATGGACTCCAGACTTAAAATAAAATTACCTAGGAAGTGACTTGAGTACTTGAAAAAAATTGTAAGGTTTTTAAAAATAACTATCAAAATAAATTCAATGCACAAGTGAGACAGTGATTAGACTGACAGTTGCTTGAAGTCAAGTTTAAAATACAGCAGAAAACCTTTATGAACTTGGGGAAATGATTCATTTTGCTAGAAAATAAACATGTTCATAAAGCTTTAAGGGATTTGAAAACTTTATTTTCAAATAGAAGAAAGTGCATTAAATTCTCTAGAATCTAAGGTGAGTTTGATGGAATATATAACAAGGGAAGTTAGTCACAGTCCCATTAGCATTTAGCACGTGATAAAATCGCCTTTTTCAAGAATAAAAGAGTAGTTACTTGGAAAGCATCTAAATGCAGCTACTGCAGTGTCTAGGGGGCCAGGACATGTTCAGATGTTTAACATCTGCGCAGTGCTGTAGTCAATAAAAGACAGTTAAATTATTCAGCTTAAGATAAGAGGATTAGTGATTTCTTTGCTGTGGCGTTTTACACTGTGCTCTGTGTTGTAAAAGCAGAGCTGAGTGATACACAATGCCCACGTTACCACATCAATCAAGACTAAATTGTTGCATGTATGTTTGTATTATGTAATAACACAAGAACTAACCAAAATCATGTGTTTAGACAAAGCTAGGAAACAGTAGCTTGTTTTTCTTACTGCTCTGGCAGAAAGACTCTCCCTATACATTTCTTTGTGATCTCAATTATTTTTCACTTGAGAACACAAGTAAAAATGTTGAGGAGACAAGCAGCATCTCTTCCATATCCTTGAACTTCAACAAGTTCTGATTTCTTTATCACAGGATTCAAATAAGCTTATCTAATTTTTGCATTTGGAGAGGTGAATATTTTTCTTCTCTTTCTTTTTTTTTTAATGCAAAATTTGGTAGCTATAGAATATAGGCAGATATGCCTCCTGTGAAAAAGGGAAATGACAATAGTTGTTACAGCAAGAGGACAGAGGTACAGTGTAGTGCCAGGCAGCAGAGGATTTATTTGGTTGCTTTCTCAATGAGGGCCCACAGTGTTGGCCTTCCTTACTTGTCTATCAGATCTGTGATTTTTATTTGCTTTTTTAAGAAACTTGTTTATAACAGAAACTAATTTGTATAATGAAAGAAATGATACCAAGTGATAATGGCAAAACAGAATTGTTGGCTGTCTGATATGTGAAATGTATTATAAACCCATTTTGGTAGCCTCTTTTCATGCTGGAAAGACCGTGTGGTCAAAACGGAGGAAGTTTCTTCCTCGGGAGCCTTGAGTACCTTCATGCTCAGCTGCCACAATTACGGTAGAGAGTGAAGAAAACTTTCAGCATGGGGGCCCCATGGCAGCAGCAGGAACTTAACATTTTTTGCAGGTACTCTCTGCTCGGGAGGCCCTCAGGCCGTCTTTCCCACCTCAGGCTACTGGGGCAGAAATGGTATCTGCTGTGTCCATGAGGAACCCAAGGCTGGACTGCACATGGGGGAGCCGGGAACGATACACATCATTATTCCAACATTTTTCTCCTCTGGTTATGCAGACTGTGGAAAGACTCTAAATGCCAAAGCACTCCTGTACGTGGAAGTATAGGAGTGCTGTTGCCATCTGCAGTTACTGCGAGGCTTACAGCTCTTGCTGTGAAGTAAAGCTGCAGAGAACTTTCTGGTTAATTTCATTTAATGACTTTTTCCTCTGCGCCAAAGTAATCAGTTCTGAGACCAAGAAATGACTTGTGTCTTTTAGCGCTTCAGATACATAATTAGAGGTGAGGAGGGCAGCAATGGGATTTTCTTATTTTCTGGTGCAAAGTTGAGGGATATTGCCGCGTGCATAATGAAAATCTAAAATCTTGGCCACATTCCTAAGTACTTTGGAAAGGTCTTCTTTTTCCAGAAGAAGGTGATAAGATGATAGACTCAGCCTCCTTCTGCTCCCAGACAGTTCCCTCACCCTCATCGTCAACTCAGCCTGGTGCATCTGGTGCAATTTCTAACCTATGCAGTATTAGCTTCACTTTGTCGTCCTTCCTCCCTCTTCTTCATATAAAAATGACTTCCAACTACAGGATTAGCTGCTATTCCCCTTAAATATCTCGACAGCCACTCAGTATTCCTTTGGAGCCTCTAGAAAGGGGAAATTTTCCTTCCTGTAGCAGTTAAATTCATACAATGTCTTTTGGTGTATAGTATTACGTGCTGTAAAAGCAACTGTGCAGTTCCTATTCTTACAAGCCAAAATAAGCAAATAAATTTTGTTGGTGAGTACATTATTATTGCTGATTCAATAGCATATTAACTCAGGAACTCAGATCTGGGGGGTTATGTTTATTTTTCAGTGTTAACCTTGCAAAAGTTAACTGACTTGAAATCCACTTAATTGACCCATATTCTCCAAGAGATAGGGGTAATATCTAAATATCTAACATATGTCAGCCAGAAACAAGGAGTATGTGTAGGTGAAGCACACTGTCAGATCCTCATGACACCATCTCCACGTTCACATAAATGCAGTTTTATTGTATGGTAAACCATTAGCAAAAAGGTTATCACTTGGCTTTGAAATAGAATAAGAAATCCAAGTTTTTGAGAAAGCATGAAAGTGTTTGCAGTTTGCTTCACTATTTTGTAAGAAAGAGACACTTTGTGTAATAGTTTGAAATTGGCCATATTTGGTATTCACTTGGCCCTCATCTATTTTGTTCCGTCTGCATTCTGATTAAATAGCCTGCTTGGAATTATGATTAGGATGTTCGTTCTTCCAGACATTTCCTTAATTGTTGAAATATGTCTGAGCTACTTATATTTAAATTAAAATATTTCCATTTGTAATTTAGTGGAGCAGCCAGTCCTTTCCTAGCTATTATTAAGACTGATTTCCATAAAACACCCTTTTTACTACCCACTGTTAATTACAAATGCAGCTGGAAATGTGAGTTCTATATAGTACAGTCTCCATAAATGAAATACTTTGTACAATTCAGATATAACAGGATGTCAGAAGTAGCAGATTAGCTGCTACTTAAGAAGTAAGAAGAATTTTCTTTTAAAGGGAGTGACAGTCTTATTTTTTAAATTATTATTCTTAAAAAAAGATCTTAAAATTTAAAAATTCTGTAAAATTTTATCCTACGCACCTTCAGGTCTAGATTAACAGCATATTTTACAATCATGCTAACAGCAGACATAAAAGTAATCCCAATTGGTATCTCCTCCCTTATGAAGTTATCAGCATAATAAAATAGACAGATATCTTCAATACAAAATTCAATATGTAATATTAATTGCAGTAGTCTGGGTCAAAATCTGTTCTCAGCCATTCCACTCTAAATGTTAAAAAAAAAAAGAACTGAAGTCATTGCTTAAATGCTTAAATTGCAGCTTCATTTAAATTTTGCATTGTCAAGGTATTTCCTGTCGATTCGTGCTGCATTATTGACAACGTAGTTTATTAACGCAAAAAAACAGCAGCATGACCCTGAGAAGGACTGCTTTCCTACTTATCTAGCTTTCTGGATAGAACCAGATGATTTCTGTCACAGTATTTGTGGCCTCTCCTGTACGATGTAACGCATTTGAGGTGCAGCAACAAGGGCTGGACAGACTTTCACATTCATTTTCCTCCATCCCAACCTATTGCCTTTAGTATCTGCTGACGTGATGGAACTTGAAGGGCTGTTTGAGTAACTGAGACTCCACGGTTTCCTAGTTGGACACTACAGCACTGTCTGTAGCAGCAAAGCTATGTGCATGCGTGAATGTGGGCTGAATGCTGCATTTTAGGAGTTTATTCATCTCCCAGTGCTTCTGAACAGCACCCCTTTAGATCAGCAGCAGTTAGGCATAATCTTCAAGGAGAGATCGAACACTTAGATGGTGTCACGTCAAAGTGGTCCTACATTGCCACTGCAAGGCCAAGTGACAAGGAAAGCAGAGCGAGAATGAATTGTATGCTGCAAAGTGGAATTCTGAGCCGGTTTTTATGCTGTGGCACCAACATTTGTTGTGTTGGTTATTCAAGGATGCTCATCCTGCCTGTTCAGTTGGGCGGAATGTAAAGCACAGGGAAATCTTTCTACTTTCTGCAACACCAGCTGAGTGCATTTTAATGGGCTGGAGTGTCACTTGTGATTTATTGCCCTTTTTTGTTCTTTTATGTGTTGTATTTGTCATTTTTGCAATGGCAGTTTCATCTATAGAACAGTATAGTTACAAGAAAATGTTAGGGGATACAGGAGTGCCATGGGAGCTACTGTTTCCTTTTGCCTTTTTTTTTTTTTTTTGGTACATTTCAGTCAAATAGCAGGTTTTCTCTTTTTAAAAACAGAGCAGCCAAAGCACCTAGTTAAATAAACATAAATAAATTTTCCACAGAGCACCTGAATAAGAGAGCTTAGATTAAAAAATTATACAGAGAAGGCCCAATAATAATGCTGATATAACCATTCACAAATGCTGAAATAACCAACCCAAAATATGAAGGAATAAATCTCAGGAAGGGAGACTGCAGCGGCTATGGTTGCAGCGGTTGTGGCGAGGCCGTGGACACATGCACACTTGGGACGGGAACAGCCCGGGAACAGCCTGGAAGGAAGCACGGATCAGTCCTTATCGTTTAGGAAGGACTGAGCAGCCTAGTGGGTTAGATTTTGTCCTGTGAGAGCAGAGAGTATCTTTTATTCAGAAGAATCAAAAAGCTGGGTGCCACCAAGTAAAGTCAGTGGTTGCAGGAGCTGTGCTGGTCCCTCAAACACCAATGACCTGATCTGGAAATTTGAGCCTTCTTGTCATAGCTGAATATGCTCCAGAGTGTCTAGTATCTCTTTAGTGAATAGACAGAAACAAAATTTAGCTTCAGACACTAAAGATNAAGTAAAGTTAGTGGTTGCAGGAGCTGCGCTGGTCCCTCAAACACCAATCTGGAAATTTGAGCATTCTTGTCATAGCTGAATATGATCCAGAGTGTCTAGTATCTCTTTAGTGAATAGACAGAAACAAAATTTAGCTTCAGACACTAAAGATGTGTCTGTTTTTTTCATTCTAACTTGAAAAACAATCTATTTGCCTCGCAATTTGTCATCTCACATAAAGATAACCACAAAGCTGTTCAGGGTTGTTTTGAGGTTGGGTGGGTTTTTGGCTATGTCTTCTTAATGTCATAATGGAAACTGGTAACATAAAAAACAATCATAAAGATGAAAATATGAATGAACTGACCAGGGTAAACACTAACAAATTTGAGGAATTTGAGGAATCTCTGCCATCTGTGTGGCACAAATCAGCATCACATCTAATCCAAAACATTTCAGCTTCAGCAATCTACAGAGAGGCAGAAAATGCAAAACAAAACAAGATCATTAATTAATATTTTAGAGAATGGGTCTGTATTGTATACAGAAGAAATGAAGTCTGTTACTTCATTTCTATACAAAAAAGATGTCTCTGATAGTTATGTTCAAAGCTGAACATGTTTTGCATGTACCACAATGAAAAATTAAGGAGAGACAAGGGAAGAGTCAGAAATTCAGAGACATAATTACTATCTAAAAAAAGTATGAGTTCCATTGTTTCCCATCTGTAGTTATTGACTGTATTCACAAAATGCTAAGCAATTAGAATTTTAATTTGAAAGAAAATGTGGGACCTATTTGGGCAGAATAACCTTTAGTTCTGAGGTACTGAAAATCTGGTGTTTGGATCACCAGGGATTTTGATAAACGTGCAATGCAATATTACATGGATTACATCTATATGAATGTGGAGACTAACATTACACTGTGCTAAGGCTAAACAGAGTACTCTGACATGGAGCTGAGTATGATCATTGACTTAAATCAAGGGACACAGGACTAGGCAAGATAATGTTTCAGCAATTCACATAGTTTCTAGATTCCATGAAATATCTGAAATTTTAATAAACGCATACATGACATTTATCAACTTGGAGTAATATCTGAACACCTTGCAAGCCATGAGTAGAATTGTTCATTTCCACACCTCCTTCTCCAGAAATCGTACTGAAAATGTCCTCCTGTTCAGTAATGAAAGTTAGACTGTGAGATTCTTCTGATAGGCATTCAAATAAGTGTTTGTACTTTCAAATGCTTATTTTACCAAACTGTGAACTTTGATATCCTCTTCCTAGTGTTTATTGCTGACTAGAAGTTTCAGTGTAAATAGTTCAGAAGTTTATGTGTAAATCGATAATTCCTGTGCCAATGAAAGCTAAGGGATAGTTTTGCATAATACCATGTGGAAGGTGCTGTCTCACATGGGTTTAAGCAAAGATTAGGGGAAATACAGGGATTTTACATCTGCTTTATCTTTTGAGTTCAGCTCTGAAACTCAAGGGGTAAAAGAAGAGAAAGTTTAAGTCTTCTTGGGTCTGAACCGAACAAGATATTCATGAAACCTTGTTGAATCAAATTGGTCATATTTTGCATTTTGCAATATGCTATCATTGAATTAGACAGCTTCTGTTTGTGAGTAGATGTGGCGATAATTAAAAGTGATATGAAAAAGACAGAAGAGAAAAATGACTATTTAAGGCATTCTTAATCAAATATGACAGTTTTGAGATTTTCCTTTAACCTCGGCAAACTGCAGGAAATATAGGAAAAATGAAATGCAAATCAGTGATAATCAGTTATGCATTCAGAAGAGGCCTAGTCTATTCTTGTCCCTGTACTACATTCTTCCTTCATCTATCATTGGCTCAGTTTGAACTTCTTTTTTTTATTGGCAGTACTGTAAATGGTTCTGAAATGTGAACAAAGGCCTTGTATTGGCAGAAGAACAGAATTCTGTGAAATTATTGTGCCTTTCTTGTTCTGCTTCTCATTTCCAGTTCCTCTAACCAACATTTCTGTCACAAAAGTGTTTTTTAAATACATTTTATATTAGGAAGGGTTGTCTTTCAATCTGCTTTTAATAAGCTTGTCATAAATACGTTTTACCTTTCTATATGCATCATCACATATATACTTTCATTTGAAATGTGAAGTACATGATACTTTCCTCCGAGAAAACAGGTAGATTGTTCGTAATGAAAGGTAAATTCTTCAAGAGGGACTGTTCCCAAAGAACACTTCAATGGGAATACAGTGGAGAAGGGGGCTCATAAAGGAAATCAGCAAGAATGTCAGCCTTATCTATGAGCCAATGACAGTGTAGACTCAGAATTACCTTGATGCACAGTCTTAAAACCTTGGGTTGCTTTGCTATATCGTCCGTTGTCCTTACCTTCTCCATGTTCCTCCTAACAGCAAATTTACCTTCAGCCTTCACTGATTTCCTGCTTGGATCAGTTCATTAGTGTTCCTGAAGTCCCCATGGCAGCGTCAGAGATATTTTACTCTACTGCGTTTTCCATGTTAATCAGTTCCTGTACTGGAATGGTGGTGCCTTGCATTCATGTGTGGAAAATGAAATAGTTGCATGTGTCCTGTGTAGAAAGTCTAGTTCTAAAGTTGAGTTTCCCCTTGAGAAACTCACCTCCAGAAGTGTTGGATCATTTCTCAGTGGTGATCTCACTTGATGTCTCCCTTGTCTGAAGGCCAGCTGAGTACCAGCAGATACTTCAGTTAGAGTCTTTTTTTTTCCAAATATGCTGCCATGGCCTTTCCCTTCATAGAGATAGGGACCTGTGATGTACACCATTGTGGCTGCTTCTTTAGCCAATTCCATACAAGGTTTTTGTAAAGACATAACCAGACTTTTCTCCTAGAACAAATTTAAATTGAGTAGAAGGATCCTTTAAGGAAATCTGAATACTTAAGGTTGCAAAGTATATTTATATTTCTTTGTTATGATTTTTTTTTCCAAAGAACAGAGTATTTTTCTTTTCTGTACTTTCTATACTGGTAACTAATTTCTGCATGTGGTGAAGGCTGCTGAGTATAGCTTAGACACCCCCAAATGATCTTAGCACTTTTGAAGTGCTGGGACTTAAGTGTCTCTTTCTGTACAAGTGGGGACTTTCAACTGTATGTTTGCCCGCTGAAGAGGGAATTTCTCTGAATTCTAGATAGTTATATTTCTTTAGTTAAGAGAAAATTGGAAGAGTTATTAGAAATATTTGTTTTTTCTCGAAAGAAAAGCTATCAAGGCATGCTTGTTTTCTTGCAAACCTTTTTTTTTTTCCTATTTTTAGTGCAACCTCCAGAAAAATCCTGTGTCAGGAGCCCAGATTAAAATTCTATTTAAAAAATAGTTCATTGTGAGACCAGAAGATATGTGTCAAGCTAGGAACTTTATTGGTTCTAGGCACATATTATAAAGATTATTATTATTCCTGACAACCAGAAATACAGATGTGAAAAACAGGCTTTTTGCTCATATGCACTAACATGAACCAGCCACCAGTGAGAGACACGGTTCACTTGATAGTCAGCTAAATGAGTCATATTCATTGGTGAGGTAATTCTTTGCATTTCTGTTCATGCAATTGTGTCGCTCATATTTACATTTTTGTAAAGAATATCACAAACAGAATCAATAATTCATAATTACTGTTACACAGTGGAGCCTTATTTTGATAGTCCCTTCATAGCAGAGATCTTTTAACAAGACAGGTTTTTCATGCTTTTAAAAAACACCAAATAAACAATATACTAAATCAGCATGGCTGTCTTGTGGAAGTACAAAACTCTTTTTTAGGGAGGGAGGATCTCTAAGAAGCAATATGTATTGTAGCGAGGACCATAAATCGTGGAGGAGATGCTCCCTGCTAAAATATGAGTGCTGTTTTCCCCATGTCCCAGACATTCAAAAAATAGATTTAGTAAGAGCTAGCATGTCATAGGAGGGAAAACTGGGATATATTGATTTCAACATTCAGATGGCTTCAGTGCTGAACAAAACAGAATGAAAACATAATCCCTGCCCCATGGAAAAAAAAAAAAAGAGAGAGAGAAAAAGAAAGCAATTTATACATAAGCACTTCCAAAAGAAGCCAGAAAACAGAAAGGAAAAATACTATAAAAAGAGAAGTAAAGCAGACCTTATGCCAAGGCATTATAAAAATGAATATATTCAAGGCATAGGCTAGAGAGAAAAAAATGCTGATCAAAACCACCTTCTGTCACAAATATACCCTGCCCACCAACACCTCATAACTTCCACCATATGGACAAAAAAGCAGTACAGTTTCAAAGGAGAAACAGGAACATTGATTTGAGAGCTCGCAGCGATGAAGGGGAGGGAGAGCTTTCTGCCTTAGCTGGAGTTCTACCAGGAGTAATAAAACCAAGACTTTCGTTAGCAGAATACACACTGGCTAGCAGATGAGGACTGAATGCCAGCCACTTACAGTGTAAACAGACTAGCCAGGGCAGTAATTCATTTCATCTACAAATCTGTATGGGTTTTGGGTCTTCTCCAAGTCACAAATCCTGGCTCCTGGAATGAACTTGAAACTCAAACAGAATTTTCGACTGGCTTGTCTTTTCATAACAATGGCAGGGCTGCTATAGACCTAAAAAATGAATGTGACGAGGGGGGAACATGCACAGGAAATATGTGTGAGGGAAAATGGACATTTTCCACGGCTCTACTCTTTTCCACAGCAGCACCATTCAGGTGTTAGCAGGCTGTGATAAAGGGCCAGAGTCCCTGTTGATCACTCTGCATTTGTAAGACAGACCTGCCTCCGTGGAGCAGTCCCTTACATACCAGTAGCACAGACTCTTCCGGAAAAATTTATCCATGTATCTTATTTTGTCATGTCGCCCTTTTTACCAGCCTTTTACTTTTGGTACCTCTTTGTCTGGTTTTCGTACAAGAATCTTTATGTTATTCCCCTCGAAACACCCTGCCCAAAATCACCCATAAAAACATTATTGTGTCCCTCAAATCATTGCTTCTGCTTGTAATACTTACTGGAAATGCTGTGTGATGTTGGCTAGCTACAAGACCAGGAAGGATAGAGGGGTCTTATTTAGTTGGGTATTACAAGTTCATTTTCTTAAGAGTATCTCTCTCCCTCTCCCACTTCTGATTGCTCTACCTGCCTATTACAGTCTGTATCCATTCAACAGTAGGATTTAGGGTACCTTGCTATGTGTTTGCTCACAGCACAGCCACTTAATTTAGAACTTCTGGGTCCTACTATTATACAAATAACAGGCAGCAATAGTGATAGCAGCCTTTGCATTCACTCCTGGAATTTGTGATGACCTTGATATGGTCAGAGTCTTTAAAGACGACTTCTCTGATCTTTTCCATCCAGCTACTTCATGGCAGTGTCAGTAGGACTCTAGGGGTGGATATTCAAAGGAAGCATCAGACATTGGCGTCTCTATTCTACCTTGTACCATTTTGCATGATTTTGGTCACCTAATCACAGTGCAGCTGTCACACGTTTCCTGGCCCACTGTGGCAAGGAAGCTAAAAGTAGGTGCTGAGAAGTGATAATAGTCAAATCACACCACCTGCATAATAATCTGATTGCACGCCTCATCTCAAGGGGATGTGCATCCTTGTAGGGGCGATCATTTCCTTCAGAGAGAAACAGTGGGACATTGCCAGTTTTTGTGCAGTATGGGTCAATACTTAATACAAGAAAATAATGAGGGTAAGTAAGCTTTACTGGAGACCAAGACAATCTAACAGTATTATTACCTGAAAGCTTTTAAGTTGTCCTTTACATCTGTCACTGGAACAACTCTGAGTGAAATTCAGTTAGAAGAGGCTTGACAGTGCCTTATCAAGCAAGCACCTTTTCAGAAGTTAAAGCTGCAGGAAGTAAAAAAGCAGCAACTGTGATCACCCTTGAGTGGGAGAAATAAAATGAGGCCAGTTTACTATATTAAAGGAAGGGATTGTTTATTGACTGCAAGAGGAGCAAAAAATGTCAGATTTCATAAAGATTGCTTCAGACAAAACAATCTATAGCTAGTCTTTGGTGGTTGTAGCTTTTATTGTATTCTTTTGTTTGTAAATAGGACTAGCTGCTCCAGGCTGTCGTGCCAGGGTTATTTTGCTGGTAATTTTTTTCCATACAATGACCTAACTACCTTTTTTATAGAAGGCAGTTCATCAATATTGTAAAATCAAGTCCAAGCTTTGTTAATTAAAAAAAAAAGAGAGAGAGAGCTTTTGTTTACTTTGGTGGAGCTCCATTTCTGTTATTGCAGAAAATTCTTACTGGTTTTGAAAAACAAAAGAAGCTTGCCTAGTTTAAGGGAATGGTGTTTTGCTTGCTTATTTCACTCAGTCTTTGATTCCATGTTCTTGAGTAATAGCTAAACTGTTCTATCCATAAACTACCTACAGAAGATTACTGCTCATAAGGTTTTGGTTTGGATCAATAACATGGCACTTTCGTGCCTTCTGAATCACAAAGCAAAGTGAAATTTCCCATTGAAGGAAATTGCAAAACAATTTTCCCCAAAGGTCAAATTATTTCTATGTTAATACCAGACCTGTGTATCCTGGCTGAGAAGTAGAAATGCTTCAAAGATGGAGGGTTTTTTTTATTACCCTGACTTTTAAGCCCTTCCACCTTTTACCCTCTCTTTTAACCCATCATTTGAATAAGGCTACAGCAGCAGGAATTTCACTGGATGAAATAATTTAAGAATTCACATGACAGAAGACACTAAATATTAGTCACTAGAATAGAATTCACTTCAAAATCTAAAGAGGAGTTAGATGCTGAAAAGTGGCAGGGTAATCACTAAACTTCAGAAAAGAAGATTTCAATATAAAGAAGAGGCTAGATGAAAAGGTCTGAGAGTAAAAATAAGTGAGGTAAAATCTATAGGCATCTCATGGATCCTACTTACAAAGATAATCACCGTGTCTTGTAAGGTGCTGAACAAAAGGGGAACCATGACGGAAAGGCATAAATCAGGCCAGCTGAATGGCAGTTTTTCTAGGTTAAGAAAAAACCTAGATTTAAGAAAAAAAAAAAGGAAAGATGTTTCACATTTGCAAATCTAACTGTAGGGAAAGCCCCAAAGAATGGGCGATAAATATGTACAGGGGAAATTGGGAGAGCTGAGATTAATTGGAAATGTGAATAGCTGAGGGTATGGAATCCAACTGCGTTACTGCTTTCAGGTTCATGCAGGAAGCTCGTTTTGCTTCCTTTGCATCTGTTGTATGTTGAAGTTTGTCGAGATGTAGCAAATGTCTCTCTGCTTTTCACTCCTAGCAGGAAGCGCTGCAGTTTGTTCTCGTCAAGTTAGGGCTTTCCAAAATCAGCTCCTTAATCCTTTTCAGTCTGACAGGAAGCATTTCCCTGTCCCTTCATTTCCTAAACAGATCCCTTGAGCTATCCGACACCCATGACTTTTAAATTACCTCTGTAGGGATGGACCACAATATATTTGGCCATTTTGGCCTGATCATTCTAAGTCTACTCTCCCTGATGGGCTCAGTAAGAAAGCAGAAGAGAGGTTGTTCAGCAAGGTTCAACTCAGGCTGAACCTGCATAGAAGAGTGAAATCAAAAGTCTAAAACTAAAGCAAGCAAAATGCAATAAATGATTAAGTCCAGTGTTGTAAGGACAATACTTACTTACAGTACTACTTGCTTAGCTAAGCAAATGACAACAAAATATAGTCTGTTATTAAAAATGGATACTCAGAGGTGCAGAAGACCACTGGTCTTGTAGCTATGTACTTGAAAATCACTGTATCCAACAAATTGATTGAATCAACAATGATAAACAGAATAAATACCAGGACTATAATATTATGATACAATAGTGGATAATTAATTTTTTTATAGAGAAAAATTGCATTTACTCAGGTTTTTTAGAAGGCGTCGGTACAGTAGTGTGTAACTATTGCCCAAATGGCAACCTTTTTTATTTTTTTCTAAGACCTGTAACAGTCCTTTTCCAAATCTCTTTTGAAATGATACAAATAAAATTAAAGATGCAGGTTGACGTTACAGTTTTTCAGCTGGAAAGTGGATTTCACAACTGCTGCCCCTGGCTGCTCGGATCTCCAAACACAGTTTACTTTTTTTCTCCATGGTGCCAATGCAATTGTTCATGTGGATATGGTTAAAAGTCAATTTAAAAGTAGTTATGAGGGGAAAGACCGAGTATTACATTGGATCAAAAAATGCCTATAAGACAGGAACAGAAGAGAAATAAACCGCCAAGTTTTATCATAGCTAATGTACTTAAAGGTGTATTACTATATATTAACACTATACAGAATGCTTATTAAGCACTTGGAAGAATGAATGTTGAAGCAGCAAATGTAGAATGGGCTGCGAGGTGATTGAGGTTAATAGGATTCACAGAAGACTGTGAGGAATTTCAGCAGGAACTGAACTGGCAGCACAAGCTCGAATTTGAGTTTTGAAAAATGCCACATAGTGTTCAGTGAAGGAAAATATGAATTACCTTCAAGTCATAAAAGGTCCAAAATTCATCTCTACACTGAAGGTGGGAATGCAACTTTCACTGTAAAGTACATCATCAGCCAGTCCAGCATCCGTCTGGTGTCAAAAGAAAACCAAACAGAATGTGAGGGGGGATGGAGAAGGGGGAGGAATACCACAGAGGGATTTTCTTTTTAATCTTGTTTCGGAAAAACTGTTTGTTCTCAGATAGAATATGGTACACTGCTATTTACTGTCTCACAGCAAAAGTACTGTATAACAGGAGTGTTAGGAATATGTAGGAAATGAGAAAGACTGACACAGCTTTGATTGGTTGCATGTAAAAATAGCATGAGCTGTATTGAAAGTATAGAGAATGTTCAACAGTATTAAGAAAAAAAAAAGTTTAGGAATTTCTAATACTAAAAGACCCAAGAAATGCTCAAGAAAGGTGAAATGTAGCAAATTAAAGAAATAAATATGTTTGATAATTTTTTTCCCTTTTAATTATTTGACTGGGAACCCACTGACACTAAGAAAGAAGCCAAAAGAGAAATCAGACAGGGAATGGAAAAGAGTGAATGCAACCGAATACAATTTGAGTTAATGTCATTATCTAGATTTAGCAATATTTAATGTTGATTTTGTAATGTTTAATATTAAAAATGATGATTTTATGATATTTTTTAAAGGATTTAAGACATCACGTTTCCAGTTTATGAATCAGGTTGAGTCTGTCGCGGTGGGATGTTCAGGATGACGTTACAGGTGCCTTTCCCTGGCCCATTTGAGATCATCCTGATTTGGATAAATCACTGATGCATATAGGGATGTTAGCTCTGTATCGCTCCTTGTGGGTGGGATTCTTTGGAGGATGTGCAATAATGACGGATTCTCCAGCTTGTCCGTGATTCCCAAGGGGATAATCCTTTACCTCCCATAAAGGTTGTGCTTCACAGTATATGGAAAACTCATACTCTGAGTAAGATTTTGATATCATCTCCTCTGCATAGCGTTACCCTAGCAGTTCTACTGAAGAGGGGACCCTATGCTGTCGCAGGCAGACATGACATTGGGTAAAACACATTAATGCAGCAAGGCTGCCACTCTCAGTGCGGAGGTGGAACCTTCATGGTTCTAGTGGGCTACCACTAGGAACCTCACGGGAAGGAATGAGGCCATCAGGCAGAGTTTGATGTAAAGAAGGCCAAACAGGCGAGTGTTCCACTGAGGAGGCCCAAAGGAGATAATGCAGGCAAGGAGGCAAGCAGAAGCGGGCAAGACTGGAAGGAATCACTCCTAGAAGTTATATTTGAGAAGATGATGTTGGTGGTTAACTAAGGAATCTTCTTAGCTTGGGTTTTAGATTTAGAACAGGACTGCAAAGTCCGTGTCCTCTTGCCATCTCAGCCGTACTTGATTGTCATCTTCCTGCTCGCCAGGTTCGGCTCAGCAGCTGCCCTCTGCACGGAGATACTCGAGATGTCTTCTGAATAGCCCATGCGCTTCTGAGGGCTGATGACAGTAACAAAGAGTTGCCTTATAAAAAGCATTTCTGTACGAGATGAGGAAAATAAAAATAGAATTGCTTATAACAGAGTTTCGTGCCTATGCATAGCAGAACATACAGAGGCAGATTGTGTTCCTACGAAGGGGGAATTNCCTCTGCACGGAGATACTCGAGATGTCTTCTGAATAGCCCGTGCGCTTCTGAGGGCTGAGCACATGACAGTAACAAAGAGTTGCCTTATAAAAAGCATTTCTGTACGAGATGAGGAAAATAAAAATAGAATTGCTTATAACAGAGTTTCGTGCCTATGCATAGCAGAACATATAGAGGCAGATTCTGTTCCTATGAAGGAGGAATTTGACTAGCTCAGGACTTTAAGGTTCTGATGGGTGAATAACCGTGGCAGGTGCTGTGCTGGGACTGGACACAGAGACAGATAGCAGATCATTTCCTCTAGCTTGTCCATTACACAAAGTGCCAGGGCCAGAGTTTTCCAAAGAACACAGAACAATTAGTTCCAGGTATATTTTGATTAAAGCTTAGCATCTGTTATAGAATCAGTACAAATTGCCAGGCTTATCCTGTCATTCAAGGTGGTAAGGTGTTCCGAATGTGCAGACCAAAGGTATAATTGTGGATGATGGGAAATACTGTCTTTGAAAATGCTGTTTATGACTGATAAGACGCGTTGGATTTTTTTTTTCCTTGTAATTTTTAGAAAATATGTCTGAATGTGAATTGACCACTAAATTGTTTTCTTCACCCCAAAAATGAAATGAGAAGAAGCAAAATATAATTGGTGCTTTCAAAATCCTTCCTGGAACCCAGACAATGAGATAGATGAGTGTGTCCTTAAAATATTATATTTTAATAAGGGTTTACTCTTCCTTCCTCCTTCCCAAAAAGGCTGTAGAAAAAAAGTGACACATAAATCCCTGTGTCCACTTAATGGCATGGTGCCTCAAATGATAAATACTACCACATTTTGATTAAAAAAAAAAAAAAGAAAAAAAGAAAAAAGCAGTTTGTGAATTGAATATTGCTTCCTTAACATTTTTCATCCTGAACTCATTTAGTAGAGGAAATGGATATTTCATCAGACATGGATTTGACGTTCCATCACATTATACAGTAAACAGTACAAATGATGTTATTTTTTTTAAATGGAGAAGCTGGAAAAGCTAAGACAGTAGCTGCTGTAAGGCACTGGTTATCTCATTTAAACAGATATTAAATGTGGGTGCCAGTGGTGTGATCATCAGCTGCTTCCCACTTGGTGAATAAATTGCTTAGAAGGAGTCTTTTTGCCTACCAGATGTGACCTAGATTTAGATTTCCAAAGGCAAAAAAAAAAGTCTATTGTGTAAAAAAACAATTGCTGGTAAAATGCGTGGTAAATGAGCTTATCTCACTTTTCCAGGTGTTTAAGCTAATATGTTATGGAATTACGACTTCATTTATGAAAAATAATTGAGGAAAATGTTCCAGCAAATCAAATTTGGATAAAGGCTTAGGACAGTTATTGTGTTGCTAGCAAGTTTCTAAATGGCAGAAAAAACAGGGAGCCAGAACAGATAATAAAAATACAGAAATTTCTTTCTGTGAGGGGGCTGTTATAAAAGGGCCAGATCTGACTGTGGTATCCAACCTGTGTTGTGATTTAGTGAAATGGAATAAAATGAACAATTTATTTCTGTCAATGCATATGAAAGCAGATTTTGTTTTTTGTTTTTGTTTTCTCAAAAGATCAAGCACTGATGTCTCTTGGTCCAGGATAAGATTTATTATGTTGGTAGGTTAAAAGTATACCAATTAGAAGAATAACATCCTTATTCTTTTTCTCCCTCCTCTTTTACATTTACTGATTCCATAGGGGCTGCCACTCGAAAACCAGACCCAGAGCCTGAAAAGCAGACCGACCATACTGTTAAAATTGCTGGAGTCATTGCAGGCATCTTGCTGTTCGTCATTATATTTCTCGGGGTCGTGCTGGTAATGAAGAAAAGGTGAGCAATTAGCCATGTTTTCTATGTACATGTTTACGTCGTAGCATCTCCTATGGCAGTTTCCAGTTTGACACTGGCAAAAGCATCAAGCCATGCAGCTCCCTTTACCATGGAGTTTAGGATATGCTGCTCCCTGCTACAACCCCACAGGCTTGATGTGATTTTATAAACCCGCCCTCTCTCTTTTACCCTGCAGCATTTTCTATGCAGTAATGTTTGTGGCTTTGCGATAAAAGAAAAAACAGCCCAAGGTTAATGATTCCAGCACTTTGAGCATTAGTACTGCATGATGAGCTCTAATAACAGAGCAGTATCTCTATCCTGAAAGGGTGAGTCTCCCCTCTGTCCACCAGGTCAATTGGAAGTTAGATGTAGTTTCATTTCCTACAGAAATCTGAGTTGCCCACCTTGAATACAAAAGAAGACCTCAGTCAAACAGTAACACGACTGGTAAGATAAGGTAATTTGTACTAAGAACAAGGTCTGTCTTGTTCTGCATAAACTTCATTCCCCGAAAGAAAATGAAAGTGTTATAACGGCGCTGTTTCCGGAGTGCATGCGCGCTGAGATTGCTGTGCTTTTAAAATCATCTGAAAACTGCCAGTGCCAGAGTTAAACCTGGTTGCCTTTCTCTCGATATTGTGAAAGGAGAAAAATAAAGGGATAAAACATCACATAGCTGGGGAGGTGGCAGGGATCAGGAAATAAAATGAGTGATGGTGGCAACTAAGTCTAGACTAGGAAGAATTCACTAGCAATTAGAGTCACAGGGTTTAGGTGTGATCCCAAGGGATGTGAACTTCTGCAGCTCTAGAGAGGAGGCTGGGAATTTGTCTCAGCTCTGTAGTGGCCCTGAGTCACAAGTTCTCCTTCTTTAACTGGGAATTCCTACCCACTGTCTCTGTACAGCCCCGTACCCTCTCTCAGCCTCATGCACCCTGCGTTATCCCCTTTTCTTCCTTTGTGAGCCTGTCCTGGCCTGGATTTGTTCATCCCAACATTATCTGCAGTCTAGTGATTTAATTGTGTGCTAACTGGCTTGGCTGGTGTGAGATAGTCCAAAGCCCTGAGCTGCCTGAAACTCTTCCAGAACTGCAGAGAGGAGGTGCACAGCTAAGGAGGCAGCTGCCTCGCAGTGCCTCAGGGCAGGCAGCAGAAATAGCTGTTTTTTCACTTTCCTTCAAGGCAGAAGTGGGGCCATGAATGGAATTAGAAGGGCTCTATGCAGAGAAAGGTGAGTTGTGACCAGGGCAGAGGGCTAGTTCATGCATAAAGGTAGAAAAAAGCAATCAAAAGTCACCATAGAGAAGAGACTGGAAGATAGGCCCCAGGGTAGGTCTGGCCGTGGCAACGAAACAGACCCACTAACCAAATATTCTCAATAAATTACTATGTTGTAGAGTTAAAATCTGTTTTGATTTGCAGTACTTTTTTCATCCCACTTTTGACTCCTTGCACCATTTGTTCCTTCAGTTTTAACAGTTGAATCCCCAGACTCCTCCCTGGGGCCGGTCACAGCACTTGCCATGCAGGGAGGAAGATTTCTTGCCTTGTCTGATCAACCCTACCTCACATGATTCCCAACAATATTCATCACCCTTTCTCTTCCAGTCGGGATCCTTGCCTTAAAAATTTGTGCCAAAGGTGGAATATATTCACCTAAGGCAGACCAGATCTTCTTAATCTTCTACAGAGAACATTGCAGTAGGGGGTCCACATAGTTATAAGCTAAAGAAGATGTCAGGGTCTGTGGCTGAATGGATAATATTCCATGTCCTTTCATGCTCTAGGGAAAAGCTGTTTGATAGTCTAATTGTAGGAAGGCTCAAATCCCAAGCATTTCGATACGTGTTAATGCAGAGCACTACTTGATTCCTTTTGTCCGTGGCAGCACAGTAATTATTATTCATAGTAATCCTGTTGTTAGGAAAAAAGAGGTGCATTACATGAACTTCTTGGAGATTGCAAATAAATCTGCTTGTGGCAAGGATGAAATTACTGAAAGTACAATAGTCTTGTCCATGAACTCTGTTGCCAAATACACACAATTTTGTTGTGTAGTGCAGAAAAGGTGCCAATAACTTACTTACACATGTCCGAGAGTCATGCTGTAGCCTTGTACAAAACAAACTGTAAAATGAGTTGAGGCAAACATTAAAACGTAAGAGTGGCTCTTCTGTGTAACAGGATGTGACTAGGCTTTAATGAGAGTTTCAGGAGATAGGTATATTATGTCCCAGACCCCTAACACCGATGCTGTTGCATTGGAAGTCATGAATACAATTACAGAAGGAGAACTGATTATTCAGTACGTTGTTATTGGTGCATTAATTCACTACGGTGCTGAGAGCTCCTGTGGTTTCACCTTGATTCACTTACTTTGTATACATTATGCATTTGAAGAAAATTTATAAATCATCCTGCAAGCTCAGTTGAACTGTAGTGTTTGTGCTTTCCTGTGATACTTTGGCTGCTACTTCATGAAACAGTCTTATCAAGGAAGTATATCATTTGACTGCTGCACTTGATCATTTCATTTACTTTACTTCAACAGGAGTTTTATTTGAGTAAAGATCTGACTGAAAAATAAAACAGCATTTTGTAATTCTGTGGGACCTCTCCTCCGAGAAGCTCTTTCCACCTTGCAGTGTGAATGGTGGACTCCTCAGGCTGCACTTGGGTTTCACCATGCTGACTCTATGCACGCTGAAATTTTTCTTGATTGGAGTTGACTGCAGCAACGTCTCATTCCCATGCTGCTATCTCAGGGCACATACTATCTGTTACTCTTTCACTAAAAGGGGTCCTTTTATTCTTGATCTCCTGATCTTACTGGCAGATTAAATTTACTCTGTCTCTGGGGCTTCTCAGTGCTTCATTAACTTAATCTCTAACCGTTCGTTTCCATTGTCAAGAGAACTGGAAAGCAGTTGCACTGTGTGTGATAACCATATCTTTGCCCAACATGTTCTTTTGGGCTGGACAGACATCTAAGCTCAGCAACCATTCTTTGCTTGTGCTTCGTGCAAGGCACATGATTTTCACAGGTCAGACTCTTTGGATTTTAACTCAGTGAACACCCAAACGGCAATGCCAATTCCCAGAGCACAGTTTCCAGTGCAGCACAGACATCCTTTGGGTGCATTCACTGTCAAAGCTGTAGGTAGAAGGATTCTGCAAATACCACTAGCCATCAGGGATCATTATTAATTTCACTTTATAGTGGTCTTCTGAAGTAGTTGTTCTTATTGCAAACTGAGCCTCGGAGAGATGAGGTGACCTCCATCTTCAGTATGTGATATGGAGTCAGTAGTGAGGGGAGAAATAGCACAGATGCTAGGGCCTGTTCTATGTTACACAGAACCTGTTCTGTGTTAGTCTTTGACCAGACACAGATTTGTGTGCCTGTCGCCCAAGGCAGGGAAAGACCATTACTGCTTTACTCTTTCTCCTCCCCACTGGCCAGTCCAAGGTATCTATTTTTTTTAGCCATTCACCCACATTCCTGCATTAAGATGTCACATGACTAGGAAATTTTAGGCTGTATATTGATATTAGACCATATGACCATATTGATGTCAATTAGACTAATAGCTATCCTCTATTCACCTACACTCTGAATCTCTCAGTTAAGAGTTAACACAAAGCCAGGGGAAGCAACTCATGTGTCTCCACAAAATTTTTCCACAATAAAGTGGATTTCGAATCTGGTCCTGAATATAAAAACTCAGGCGAGACCCTTGATCTCTGCCAGCCTTTGATATTCTGTATGAGATTTTGTAAAAAGTAAAAAATAAAAATTGCAGCAGGTAAGGTCACCTTTTGGTCAACTTGAAGTAGAGCAGTGAAAATCAGAGAACTGTTCCACAACCTTTAGAAAAGCAGTAGTAATTAAACTGAGACTTGGAAACATGAGAACCCTACTGCTTTTTCTCTTCTGTTTTATTTCAATCATCTTTAAAGATGCAATAGTTGAGAAATCAGATGTATTGGTCAAAGGCTTGCTTGAGGGTGTATATGTCTTTGGGACAGCAATTTCTCTCTGGGCCACTATCTTGCTGCTGCCGTGGGAGTGCAGTAAGCAAGTGGTTATTAAAATTTGATTACCTTGGCTTCTGCTTCGGTATTAGAATGGAGTTTGTGATCACTGCATTTCTCCATAAAAGGTTGTTTTCCTGTGCTAATCTTTAGTTTCTGTTCTCACTTGTCTCTATGCCTTAGCTTTCCGGTAGTTTCCAATATATATATTTGTGATGTCTGTTTACATAGGAGACCCTGGTTCTTGGCAGTGGATAGGGGTTACTTTTGTAATCAGTGGAACTGGGTTGGGATTTCAAGGACTGGTCAAATTCCCTGATAATAAATCAGACTATTTAGTTTTATGCCTTTTGCCAACAATTTAAAGAAGCTGGAATGAATATTGAAGATAATAGGGGGGAGGGAAAGCTTCAGCCTTCTCCCAGTGCCACCTCTGAACCTTCTCCTTCCCTGTAGGACAGCTACAAAAGAGATGATGAAGGAAACCACTCCAATACAATTACACAGCTCCAGAAGTTCCCTCTTCTAGTGGGACAATCCTCCTGTGGCCAAGTGCCTTGGTTTTGATAAGAGTCTGTAGTGGGGCCATATTCCACAAGTCTACAAGTTTATGTATGTCTTCAGTGCTTCGTTCTTTCACTGTACACAGCATCACTTGACTGGAATAAAACAATATCTCTAGTGGAAAGTGACTGAAGAGCCATGAACAGTTCCTTGGGCAGATGAAAATTTGTCCTAGGTTGGCCAAAATCTTGAGGGTCATCTCTTTTGCAGAAGGAATTCTTTAAACATACAGAGAGAGCAATTTTTTCAATATAGTCTAGGAAATAAAAAGTAACTTGGCTACATCTCAAACAAAACTAAATCTCTCCAATTGTGAATTATGCTTTTGCATGTGATCTGAGCAGAGGTCTGAAGTTTTCTGTATAGGCTTCAGGTTTCATTCTTTTTACCTGTTTTTTTTTTTTTGGCAGTGTTCAGTGTTCTTGAGAATTAGAAACACAGGGCTGTTTTTTCAAGATCTTTCATTTGAAATATCTCACAGTTATAACAATACAAAAATAATGAGAGCTTGAGAGCTTTGATTTTTCTCATTTCATACAATACTTAATTTGACATATTCTCACAAATTAAAGGACATGAATTTTCAGCATTTTTTTCATACAGAATAATTTCTCTCTCTAACATATCTGGCAGAGCTCTGTATATAAATACCAGTAGCACTTCACTGATTAATGATATTTATTGTTGTTTCTCAAATTACTCCGCAACTTTTACAAGTATGAGAATATTTATCCTAATTACATTAAATCTCTGTCATGACAACATATGGCAAAAAATAGGGTTGGCAATGTCATGAGATTGTAAATGAAAGTAAGAGAATGAGTAGTTCTAAAGAAGAAAGGTTGGGGAAGACGTAGTTTTGACAGAATCAGATGCAAAAACAACCCCTCGCTGATAGAGTGGGTAAGTGGATCTGTTTTGATAGGACCCAGTCCTATACCCTTGCTGGGTGCAGTGGCTGCAGTGCTGGTGCAGCCAGGGGGCCGCTGCCTCAGCGGCTTTGCCCTTGCTCTGTTCCTAGCCATCTTTTAAAACTGAGGTTTAACAGGTATGCATTTTGCAGATGTGCTACATGATTAAATATTCAGTATCTAGCCTCGTGTGTTTGAACAATACTGTTTGCATCAGAAAAATGGGAATAAAATCTAGGAAATATTTCTAACAGCATCTTCACACAAAGAAGATGAGAGAGAAAATTTGATGAAAGCCTGATTTTCAAAGGAATGCCTGGAGCATGTAGCTAGAGGCAAGTTAACATTAGTTATAGTCCTTTGCAAGGCCTGTTTACATGTTTCCTCTGTACTCAAAGGGCTGTATGTATGTGCTGTAAAAATTATAAATGCCTGCACAGTTTCTTTCAGTCTTTTATCTTAACAACATACGAATGTTACTTGAAGTTATGTTCAGAGATGTTTTAAGAACTAGAGATGCTTTTTAATTAACAGTCAACATGCAGAATTCATTTAGGCTGGAACTTGCCCTTTTTGAACAGTTGCAGCCTTACCTGCAGTGGCCTTGTAAGGGAAGGAGGGAGAGAAATAAAGCAGAAAAATGTAGCTGTGGGACCTGGGCACTCAGTGTTCGCACAGCGCCTGGATGGACTGAGGGGCTGGGGTGCAGGACATGAGGCAGGAGGGACTGTCTGGGTCTGCGTTTGCAGGGATGATGATGCTGGGACTCCAGGTTGTTTGCTGTAACAACAAACCCATGGACAGGAATAGCAGGGATACAGGGGCAGGTCTTGTTTTTACCTCTGCCACATAGGGAAATGCCACTAAAATAATTTTGGTCATAAAGCATAGTCTTTTTATTTGTCTGAGAAGAAGGGAAATTTACTCAATGCAACTTGAAGGAAGTTTTACGAACACAATTACGGACCCAATTACAGGCACAAAGTATTTTTTTCTTTGGAAGCTAAACAAATATTAAAAAGCTGAAATATATTGCCCTGTGGCCATTTATTTTCCCCTCTAGAAACAAGTCCAAGTCCTGTCAATGGCAGAATAAATTGCCATTTGATTTCTTTAAGAAATGAATATCTAAAAATTCTTCAGTACTATGACATGAAGCTACTTAGTAGATACTCTGTAGTTCCTCATTATTAAAATTCTTATTAACATATTGGAAATTTCACACTCTCATTCCTAATCTGGTTGAAATGCAAATCACATCACTTTAATTGGGAGTGTTTGTGTATGCATTATGTGTAGATACACATGTATACATATATACACACATTGCATATCATTCCTTAGCTGGTAGGCTTACCTGAAGCTGGATTAATTTAGCAATTGGAGAAGTATTGTATATTGTATTGCCTAAAATTTAACGGGGATTGGATATGCCATCTGTCAGTTCCAGACATGTTGCATGGTATGCCGATATGCATTCTTGCTACCTTTCATTTGTGTCACCAGTTCTGGTCTCAGTTTCATCTTGGTTTTTCATACATTAATATTTGGCTTTTCTTTCCTTCCATTTCATCTTTTCCACCACTGCCTAATCCTTCCACCATCATGGCAGAAGAAGCTATCACTCCTACACTTACTACCTGTAAGTAACTTCTTTGTCATCAGAGACACGCTTTCTGCCATGTTGTGCCATGCATAAGTAGTAAATGCTAATGTTGAAAGCTCTTTTATGAAAACCAAATTTTTAAAAAGTTGTACTGAGATGAAACCAACACAATCAATAATTTAAAAAATATTTAGTTTTGTAGCTGTTTCCGATGCCTCATATTAAGCATTAGAATCCTTTGAATATAGTTACGTTATGAATTTTCTTAATTGAATAGTAGTAGGTATCATAATTATCACTATTGTGTCTACAAGAAATTTTCATGCTTAAGTAACAATTTTCTGAACTTACGCAGCAGTTGCTTTTCAACTGTTCTGTTGAAAATATAGCATTGATTAAACACATGAAAGCACTTCCATTTGTTGCTGTGTACACATTACTAATTTTTCAAGAACAAAGATGGTGCATAACTGGTACGAGTTACCATTCATTACCTGGATGAATTTAAAAGGACAGAGCGCTGATACACTAAGCAAAAAATGAGGCAAGATGAAACGTAATTTTTAGCAAGTAAAGACTATTAGTCTTTTGATACTGCCTTTAGTGATACCATTATTAGCTTCATTATTTACCCAAAACCTTTGTTTCATTAATTGCTGCCAATTGGTGATGAATGAGAAGGGTTCTGTGAATTTAACAAATCCCTTTCACAGACTGTTCAGGTACTGGGAAGCCATAATAGTGTTTGGATATTAGGGGGTTTGCTTCACTGCAAAATGAGATGCACTTAAGCTTATTTAATCTTATTGGCCAGCAGCAGCGTAACAGATACCCATTTTAAAGTTCAAATTTAAAAGTAGTTGGGAACAAGGAAATGCTTCAATATAGTGAGACAGACATAATACTGGTTTTCAGGTACATATGGTAGTGGAATCTGCTGAAATGAATGTATTCCTTGTTATGTCTTCTTTAAAAAAGTGTTATATTTCTCATATTTCTCTTTTTTAAAGTGCTCTTGAAACTTTTTCAGTTAATGGTCTTCAAAGACTATTTTGAAAAAGAGAGCATTGAACCTCTTGTACGGAATCTTGTATGGAATTTACAGTAAAATTAGTAAATGTTTTCTCTGTTGAAAATCTTACAAGCAGCACGGTATTTCAGATGAATTAAAGCAACCAAAAATTAAATCTGATGTTATTCCAGAATACATCTAAATATATTCAAACTGTTTGTTTACTTTGTAATTCACATTTCATATTATTCATACTTGACACTTTACATATAGTGCAATTTTTTTGAACTATTATTTGAAGCATTATATTAATATGAAGGTCAGAAGAAATACCTCTTCCACAGGTACAACATTTCAAAATTTGTTCCTGCTCCAGATTGAGATGAAAGGAGCATATTTTCTATAAAATATACCTTCAGCAAAACTTTCAGTTTGGGACTTTTTTTAAAAGTGTTCTGTTTAAAATGTCAGGGAAGTATAATGTTGTAAGTCATATAATCATAATATAGTCATAATTATGGCTATATATGTTTATAATATAGTCATATTGATGCCATAACTATTAAATATGTTTCAATTAATATTCTAATATGATTGGTGTCTCAAAGCTAAGGAAGTTAAGACAAAAAAATTGCAACAAATAAAACATGAAATGAAATACTTTCATTACGGAAAGAAATTGGATTATACCTTCTTTCTCTTTTTCCAGTGACAATGGAAAAGGCATCAACTGAAATCTTCTGCAGGGACAGGGACTGTAACTTAACAGTAGATGGAATAGGACTGTCTCGGCTATTTGGGGTGCTCTTAGAGTGGCTTCAGGGAAAGACCTATGCTTCCATTTAGTGTGATACAAACTTAGTAGCTTTATAGTTTGCCTGCTTCAAGTCTTCCAAAAGAAACTGTGCAATCTATGTATTATTTTGCTCCTTGCTTGGGAGAAAAAGAAGTAAGTGCCCAGAAAGGAGCAGACAAAATCAGGCCACAAAATGAGGAAGTATTTTGGACCAAGTTCACCACCTGTTTATGTGGCATGCAACTTCATTGAAATTTATGGAGTTACACAGATCTGAAATAATGATCCCAATTTTATTTTTAACTGAGGAAGTTAGTATGAATTATAAAACATTCTATATTTTTAGAAACATCATTGAAATACTCTGCCATTGCTAATTTACCATTTCTGTACTGCAAATTATATTTAAGTTTACTGATTAGTCATTGTAAATGCAAGCTGTGACATGCAACCAAGCCTCTAGGACTAAAATAGTTACCATTGTCTGGTGTGCTGATTTCCTTACGTGCTGTGGGCTCCCTTTCCCGGATGAGCTGCAATCTCGGCCATGTCTACAGCCATCCTAAATTAAAATTAAAAAAGAAAAAAATTGGCAGATGCTTTGAGCTGCAGATGAATCATCAGAGGTGGACCTACAGCTGTGCGTATTTGGCAGCAAGCTATTCCCGTTTTCTCTTGTATTAGCTAGGTTAGCCAGTCAAGAAGCGTTACAAGAAAAAAGTTGAGTACTGCTATTAAGAATTATACTTCTTGTTAATGGGCTTAAGTGCCTCTGCCAGAGCCTTTCCTCCCACTCTCCCTTTCCTGAGAACCGTTGTATTCTCTACCTTTCTCCTCAATCAGGTTGCAGATTTTTTGGTCTGGCGGCAGACAGTCCTCTCTGGATCAGAGCAAACTTCATAACCCTCGTCATTAACTCTGCAGTAGCTCTTTTGACTTAGCAGCATGTCCTGGGTGGGAAGAAAGGAAGGATCGAGCCCTTGGCATTAGCGAGCTGAGCTTGCAGTGACTGGCATTGCCAGCGTGGCAGCCAGCACTGCACAACTTGGCTTTTGCCTGACACATTTTTTGATGAGCAAAACCCGGTGACCTAGGCCAGAGTAGGAAAAAGTTTGCTGTGGGACTGTGGTGAATGAACTAGATGAGCCTGTAATTCAGGTGAGAATGATCCCCAGCGCACTGACCAATGACTATTAGCTTTTATGTCCAAGATTTTCATTTTGAGTAAGATTTAGACAGAGCCTTTGGAGATGGTTAGACATTAGCCAGGAGCTAACATAACTAGAGGCATGCAAACCCCAGCAACAGGCAGAAAAATGAGTGCTCCCGCTCTCTGAGTTTGCTCAAGGCCCTGCTAGAGCATTTGGGGAAATCAATGTCATGAAAATTCAGTCCCAGATTCTGGGGAAGATTGTAACTGTACAAGGCGTTGTCAAGAAAAGGTTTCATTACCCTGCTAGGAGTAAGATATATGCCCAGTTAAAATGCAGAGTTGTACAGGCAGCTTCTGTTATTGTCTGTTAGTTTGAATTTTATATCAAAATGGTAGGTTATGATTATTATTGAAATTAAATAGTTATGTAGCAACAGTGCTGCACAGCAGTTAGGTGCATAATGTTATGCCATTTTTGTGCCTTCTCACAAGTCATGTCAGGTTGTGCTAAAGTAGGGAAATGAGAGACAATTCTTTTCCGAATATTCCTAGAAAATACTAATGGTGTTGGGCTCTTCATCTTAGCAAATCTAGCTGATACTGTCTGTCCTGGCTCTAATCATCTACTTTAGTGACTTAAGATAGGAGTGCATCACAGGTACATAAATATCATCCAGGGAGCCTAAAATAATCTTGAAAAAATACAAAAGTAGACTGTATAGGGCTAGAAATCCTAATACTTTTTGTATAACTTTAAAGAGGACAGAACTGCTGTCTTTTTTTTTTTTTTTTTTGTAAGACTGTGATAATTTGGGACCCAGTTAAGTACATTTTTCCCATATCTAAGTTGAGCTTTAGAGACCAGGGGTCTTTCCTAAGATTAGTTCTTTCTCTCTCTTTCTTAGCAGTTTTCCAGTGCTGGTTTCTGGATCTCGGGACAGACTGAATTTGTGGCTCGCTGCCCCAAGCCCATTGGGGCTTGTCCACGTTTCTGTTGCAGAAAGCACAAACTTTGCAGATTTTCCCAAAGACTATAACAATTAGAGGGGTTTATTACTTTTTAATAATAACATTTCCAAAAGTTGAGTGGTATTTAAGCTGTTTAGAATGACTTGCGGATAGTTTCAGTAAATATGCAGTCATCGCATATCAAACCTTGCCTCTATTTGAAATTAGCCAGAGATGTTAGAAACAGTTCTGTATTCTCAACTGCAAGTGCTCCTGAAACTAGAAAAGTCCATCGGTTCCTTTTTTCCAGGTGGAGGGCACACTGAACAGAAAAACACAAATGTGTTTGAACTGTTTGATGTGTCTGATCTGTTAGGCTGAGCTTGTGATCTCTTCTGAATCTTTAAATATGAATAGTTACATAGACTTGTATCATAGAAACATGTAGCCCAAAATAAATGTGGGCTAGACTTAAAACTAGAATTAAATGAGTTGGGAATTCTGGAGTTCTGCTCCATCCAGGAAAGTCTATAATGCCAATATTGAAATTTTTGGATGATGTGCAGCACCCAAAATAGCAAGGAAGGTGTTTTAGTAAAATCCTCAGACCTGAAAAATGCATTAGTGGGCTATGTGCCACATGCTATGAGTACAGAGGTACAATATCTAGCTTCCATGCAGAGAAACTAAGTGATCTCAGAGCTAAAATGTTATTTTTAATTAAAACACACTATATGGCTATTGTTAAAAATCTTTCTGAAGTCATTATTTCTTATGCTGATTCCTTGTTCCTTCTGATTCTTTTGGATCTGATTGTATTGCTTTATAGCCAAGGCTTATATATACATTCCCTGCCATTTGTATGTAAAAAAAATATAAATAATCCTTAGCACACAGACCACCAGTAAGTAAATCTCTTTTCTTTATTAGCTCTTTCTGAAGTTTTGTGGACCCCCAGGGCGATGGTCTGACTGCAAGAAATAGCTTTCTTGAGCTGCAGCGGAACTCACAGCGGAATAGCTGTGATTTTGTTCATCTTTCATGGGCAATTTTGTGATTGTTTTTCTGTCACCTACAAGTGGGATATCTAGAGTATCATCTAGATACTCTAGATACGTGGACTTTTCAAAACTACCTCATCCCAAACGGATCAAATGAGAAACGGTTCTCTATCTATGCTGGAGGTTTGAGAGGACTGAAATAAATGCAAGAGTGAGAAGTGATGGATTGCTGTGCTCGTCACACAGGTACACTCAGTGCAATAATTGCTCCCTCAGTGTCATCCAGTTAATTTGTAGATGAGTTGAGGGTTTGGAGGTTTTGGGGGCAGTTGGAGTTTACACTTCTTGTTTGCTGAAGGTAGGAGATACTTACTGTGTAAACCAATAAAACTGCAGGGAAAAGGAACATTTAGGCAATCTACAGACTTGGTTCTTTCCACATAGATAAAAGCAGTGCCTTATTTTTCTAAACTAATACACAGGGATTTGAATTGAGTTCTGAGATTTTTTAAATAGTTAGGGATTATCATGTAGGGGAAACAGGAAGACTAACTTTATTGTAAACAAATCTGGGATATAGTTTATACTTTCTGGAGGAGTAGCAAGGCTAGAGACAGATAAGCATTAAAGTTAAAGAAGTTACCTCTGTATTTTCAGTATTTGTATTACTCTCTCATATGGAGTCTGGTTCTGTCAGTTCCTCCAGTTTAGCAAGATGGAGCATCTCCTCTGTAAAATAATGAATTGGAATCATTTTTCACTTAGCCTATTGACATTGCTGGAAGCCTTCTAAATATTTGGTTCCCAAATCAGTAATGCAAATACCATCAGCAGCAGTTTTTGTAGGCACTGAGATTTCTCCATAATTGTTGAATTAGGCTTTTAAAGAGGTTATAACCATTTTATTCACTTTGCTTAAGGCTGAAATGTAATTTTCCTTAGGTAAAAGGTGTAGTTCCTGCCTTTTTGACATTGTCAAATGCATTTCTGCATTTGTAGATAGCTAGACACCAATTTCAGTTTCATTTTAAATATCGCAAGTGATGGGATACATTACTAGTATGATGCTGATAGGATACAGGAAAGTTTTTTCCTATTTTGGGATTAGTATTTATTTCAGTTTTACTGAAAAACTTACTGTACAATGAAATTGAAAACTTACTCTCCTAAACCCAAACATGCTTTGCCATACTTTGTGTGACTGAAAATGAATTGGTGGCAAAGAAGCTATACTGCATATTAAGACCAGAACTAAGGCCTGTATTTTTTGCTATGGCTGGAACTGTTAGTTTTCAGAGTGATTTAGTGAAATACTGAACCGAGTAACAGCAGGTATCTGCAAAGGTTGGGACTACAAGGAGCAAGGCAGATGTTGCATTTCATATATCTCAGTCTAGTGGAGGACCAGCAGAAGAAAAATGCTTAAAGGAAACTAGATAGAGGAAATCATATAGTGAATGCAGGCTAGGATTTCTTTGCTCTGGTATACCACAGGTTTAATCTCTTCTGCTACTCAAATAACAACATCTGTAACATGATGTTCCTGTCTGTTGAGAGATGTAGGGCACTGAGGCGTTGTATCCATCAGTATTGCATTAACTTGTCTGAGTAATTATATTTTTGTTTGAACTTCTTATCTGTAATCTTTCATGTAACCCCTGAATCCCATAGGAGGTGCTTTTGCTCAAATACCTTTCTTGACCCTATCTTCAGGGGTTATAGCTAGATTAATGGTAATCTGTCTCAAGGTAGCCTCTGTTCCTTTTTTTCCTTTGTTTCACAAGAAAAATATCTCTTCTTGGCTCCTTTTCCTTCTCTTTCTCCCCTTCATTTCCTTTCTTCCCTACAGTATTTCTTGAGCTCCTTTAAAGTCTACACTGCCACCTCAAGATCCCTGGAGTGAAGAACAGTTGCTATTTGTAGAATCTAGCAGACCAAAGGCATCATTCGTTTCCAGATGTTCTTTCTGTCTCTTTTCTTAGCCATTGTTTTCCTTTAGGGAAGAGCCCGACTTTGACATGAGAGGGTAAAACACCAGATCTCAGTTGCTTTCTTCTGCCTTCCCAGGTCGCTCTGGCCCTCGGCCTCGCTGTGGGAGAGTCTGGTCAGGGATCCTCCTCTGCCCAGAGTTCTCCCCAACTTCAAGGCAATGGCCGAAATGCCAAGTGTGGCCAGCAAGATTGCATCAGCTGTGAAGCTGAGACTCACAAGAACTCAGCAAGCAGGAAAAGCGACAGCGCTGCTGTGTGTTTACAAATCAAAGTCTGGCTCATCCATCCCAATGCCCTGTTGCAAAACAAAATATTTTACAAGACTTTTCATAGGTATCAGAATCAGAACTCTTTAATTTATGAGTCTGCAAGAAAAGATTTTAACTATTATTGCCATTATTACTATTATTATTGTTGTTATTATTCTGTAGCTTTTAAACTGAGCTACAGACAGAAGTCTGGAGGACTGTTGGAAAAGTCTTGCATAGTTCTGGTCACTTTGTGGGCAACCTGAGAGCAGCAGTGATCCAAGTAAGATGGGGTGGTAGCCAGAGTAGAGCAGCATTGTATAGGGTTGTGCCAGAAACTACCTGCCCTGTCAGTACTGAGCTGATGAATGTAAAGGACCACATTTATTTTTCTATTCAGCAACTGAAGCTCAGGGCAGCTTCTGACTGCCCTCTGACTGAGGTTTCTCACACAGACAGGAATCTTTGAGATCCCTTGTTGGGCCAAATGCTCCAGAGTGGCTAAATTGCACCCAGTGCTGCGCTCCTTTCCCAGCCCTTGAGTCCTCTCACGCTGAAGACACAAGGCAGAGGCACCAGAGGCTTCTGTGGCTGGTCTGAAGGACAACTAAAGCGTTTTCTAGCCTCTACATTTCCCTAGTGTAAGGGAATGGGAGGAGCACGTGGCTTAGAGCCATCACACGCTCAGCGACAGCCTTTGCCTTTCCTCCTGCGGGGATGGAGGCGCAAAAAGTAGGGCAGCCAGTATGGATCTGGCCAACATGTGTATATTGGATATAATAATATATGCATATTGATTGCAGCAAGTAACAGTTTAGGCTACATACCCACGTACAGCCTTTGCTTAAAAATGTGTATTGGATTGTGCTTTAGGCTTTAGGCATAAATGTGTTGTTGCATTTTATGGTCCTATTTGACAATTGTCATTAGAATTATGGTGTTCAAAGTGACTGGGTTCATGGTTCACGGTATATTTTCAAAGGCAAATGAATCACTGAATGTTTTATACATACACAGATTTTGGGGTAAGACTTTCAGGTTTATGATGCCTTACAGAATAAGGCCCTCATGCTTAGCTGCAATATCCAGTTATAACTGGGAGTAGTACTTTACTTTCTGTTCACCAGTGAGGAAAGCATTTTGAGGATTGGGTTTTAATACTCTCCGGTCTCAGATTATAGAAAATATTTTGAATTAAGGCAAGAGAGAAACACATAGGGCTGTTAATAAACCATCAGGGAGCATTTAGTGCATGCTTAAGGAGAGAAAAAAAAAGGAGAACGAGGTGCTTACTGTACGTGCATGTAGAGTCTTAGTACAGGCTCCCAGCAGGAGTTCCCAGCAGGAGCCAGGAATATTTTTTTTTTTTTTGTGCTGAATAAGATATTTGCAAATAAGGCTTTTACTCCCTTTAGTTGAGATTCAAAGCACTGTAGACCTCTTTTGAGTTTAGAATACTGTGCATTGATGAATTGTTCATGTCCAGTTCTCTATCCACAAAGGACTTTATCTCACATACTTTTTAAATCCTACTTTCGTTGTCTTCCTTCCCTTGCTTCTTTTTCTCTTTCAACACGAATCCTCATTGCCAGCTCTGGGGCCTTCCTTCTTACTCTTCTGACCTTTCTCTTCTCATCTGTGCTGTTTCTTCTCTTTCTTTCCTCTTTCCTTTCCCCCAACCATTTTTTTCCTTGGATACTGCATTAATTTCCTCTCCTGAAAAATGTTTCCTTAGAATATCCTTCATTCTCTGTGCTCTACTTCATGTGCTGGATCTTAACACTTGCTGCCTGATCGTTCCTCCTAACTCCACTCACTCCTGACCATCTTCTTCCTCCGTCCATTTTATCCTGGTTCATGACCCTTCTCTAGGGCCTCCCTGAGAAACCCAAAACTTCAGTGGATTCCTCTCACCCCAGTCACCCTTTTGTTGCCATCTGAGGTATTGTTTGGAGCTCTCCAAGTTGGCCCCCAGAGCATTACTGTGCAGGAGCACTCCAGGCCTGTAGCTGGAGTGAACTGCAAACAACTTCCTTCCATTTTAGGCACTGGGGGCCTAAGAAAGGGAACATGGTAGAATAGTTGCAGAATGAGATCAAGGTCAATAGTATGTGAAAAAATGAATTTCTTAAAATGTTAGAATGGGATTTTCCAAGTCACACCTGCTGCCCCAACCTTACTTCATGAGATCTCCTCTGTGCTTCAGCAGAGAGAGGCAGAGGCAAAACTGATAACTTCAGAATATCCTCCTGTTAATGCATTGTCTTTTTCTCTGTATATTTTCAAAAGCTGTTGTTTGGATTACTGGTCTATAGTCAAATTCAACATGTTGAATTTAAGGAAAGGCTGAGATCGTGAAAAAATTTTGTGTTGGAATTTTTTTTTCTCTTTTGTGGTCAAACGATTGAAAATTATGTCACCGTGGAAGTTCAAGTGTAACATTAGCTATAAGAAGCATATGCAAAACACCACAGTACTTTGTATTTACTGCTTACTGTATTAAGAATAGCTTTTCATTTTCTGATTGCTTGTTGTTCTCTGAATCATAACCTTCACTTGTTTCTTTAATTTAGGAGAAAAAAGCATTAGACAAAGATACTTCCTGAAAGTGTGTGCTTCATGAAAGCTTTAATTAAATCTACAAGTAAAGCTTTAAAAGAACAAGAATCAAATTAATTGCAACAAGGTCCACGCATTTGTTTCTGTGACAGGCCTTGGCGCTTCAGAGAAAAGGCAATCTGTGTACCCTTATCTGAATTAGTAAACTCAATATCACTTTTCATTAGCATGGTAGGTCACTGCCATGTGTCTTCCGTGTGACACTGTTTACATGCTAATGACCTCCCAAACAGAGTCTGTGCCAGCCGGTTTACAGTAGCAGAAAGTTGTAAATCCATGAAGTGGAATAAACTGTCCTCAGCTTTCTGCATCGCTGGGTCTTGTGAGCTCCCCTCTAGACTGAGCTTCGTAATTAGGCAGCAGCGTAATTAAGGCAAATTCAGTAAATGCAAATAGGGCAGAAGGATTTACGGATGATTATGGTTGTTACATTGTACCTGAAATAAATTAATTTAGAAGTGTCATTATTAGCTGACTCTTCAGTGACATCGAGTATAGAAAGTATTGTTCACAGAAACTGTTCATCGCTGACATTAGCAAGTGCTGGTCCATGCAGTTGCATTCAAATTTACAATGTGTTGAAATGCCATGTGTATTCCTAAAGAAAGATTCAGTAGAACATATTGCTTTAGTTGTTTGGAGTATGATTGCTGTCATATTAGAGGAGATTTTTAAGATTATAAGTATATTTTTCCCTCGCAGTGTAATGCAGTGAAATCAGACTGGTCCCTAAAATCATGTTCTTACAGAAAATGTCATATTTACATCTGGTAATTTAACAAGCCAGTGGAAAGCTTTGCTGCTTTAAAATTTTGCAATCCTAAAACCTATCAATGAGTAAAACAAATTGACCATAACCATTTAAATTTGATTGCTGAAAAATATTTTAAAAGAAGTCTTTTCAGGTATTCTGTGTGCATTCAGTTAGGTGCTGGATCTCCTTAATTCCCATTGACATCAGCACCTTGCAGAACTCGGTCCCATGTTCGGCAGTCTCAGCCGTGCCATAACAAGAAGCCTACTTCTCACTGGCCATACGTAGCATATACTTGATATTGCAAGATGTATACTCTGTGGCTCTCCCTTTAGCAACCTTGGGAGCTGTTCTACAGACAGAGAGTAATGGTTTCTGCTTTAGTTGCTCACCTAATATGCAAAACAAGTTTAATTATATGCTGTCCAACCCTCTCTGCTACTTATTTTTCTGCTTGCTCGTTCTGGGTGAAATACACACTGCCTACGTGCAGGGGTTACTAGTAAGCATGCAGGGCCCCTGGAAGCATTTATGGCTAATCTTGCCCTAAGCATGCATAATGTACTAAGTACTAATTAAAGGTTAAAGAATAGGAATCCTTTTTTCTTTTTTTTTCTGTGCCTACTAGATGCAGTAACTTCGTCTGTGGGAGGTCAGATGCAGGTGCTATTTTCAGCTGGATAGCATTTCTGAGATACTATGAAATCAAACTATATGAGATTAAAATTCCAGATTTTCTCAAAGCACAGCAAAGAACTAATAAATCACTGTCCTGTATTGTGTAATGAATTAGTTGTTTTTCTGTGTTTCATATAAATACGTATTGCTGCAAGACATGCATGAATAGAGTGTAACCTTGATTTACTAAGGCACATTCTTTCATTCTGCATATTGACTCCTGAAAGCTCCCTGTGACCAGGTTGTACCTTTTGCTGTTAAAGAAAAAGAGGGATATAGTGCTAAAAAACAATGTAATCGAGTCGCTTCAGCAGGATTATGGCCCTCTCTCAGGTCTCAATAATTGCTGATTAAAGTTGATTGCAGCAGCCTTTGTTGCCAGGACTGGCTGCCCTGTGCTCTAAGGGACGCTAACCGGTCAGTGCTGGAGCTGTGGCGGCAGAGGGAAAATCTGGCTGTTCAAAGGAAGCTTGCCTTGTAAGCCTACAACTTTTTCAGGGTTTATCTTCTTCTGACACTTCTGCAAAACCTTTCACTCTGGCATGGACTATAACTTGCTATCCTGTGGGCTTCTTACTGGCATAAAAAATTAATAATAACAATTGCTTTTTAAATGAGCTTCCAGAGAAGTTACAGGAAGAGCATGAGTCTAGAAACAAGGAGGTTTGATGTCTGTCACCCACTAAGATAGGACTAACCACNGAGGAGGTTTGATGTCTGTCACCAACTTGCTGATGAAGGCTCTTAAACATTTGAGTGCTTCATTTCTTAAATTTTGATTGCTTTTAACTACTGCAGCGGGATAATATCAGGACTGTTGGAGGTTTGATAATGAGAGAGAACTTCATGCTTCCTCTAGTATTACTTGGATTTTGGCAAAATTCAATCTTTATATTTCTAAACAACCAGCACTGCCTGAAAATAAGTTGGGTGAAAAACAGTATCTTAAAATTAATGTTAGAGATGTCACCCACTAAGATAGGACTAACCACCTAGGCTTGCAGAGAGATGTGTGTAATAATAAGTAGCCCTTGCAAAACCATTGGGAGAGGTGAAAAGTCTGTTTTCTCTGACAGTAGCTGCTTTGAGACTTTAGTGGCTACCTCCTTTCTCACAGTGGGAGTAATCAACAGCTGAGCTTTACTGCTTGAGCCCTTGTGAGTAGGGATTGCTCTTTGAGAATGAAGTACCGTTATTTAAAGCCCACGTACATTAGTGGTAGGCTTGTTGGATAAAGGTATGAAAACAGTACTACAATAATGTAATAATTTAGCTTTTGAGAAAAGCATAAATAAAATAATTATTGAGTGTTCTATACCACTTGCAGTCTAATCATTTGTCGTCTGATTAGAAGGAGGCAAAAAGCCATAGGGTGAAAATAAGATGGAAAAGGTCATACAATTAAATTAGCTGCATTCACACGGGCATTACTTACAAAGGATTTTTGCTCTGATTAAAGAAGACCAAGAGTAAGTCAAGCAAATAAGATCAAGTTAGTGACCCTCAGAAAGGGAAATTAACCTCGACAATAAATAAAAGGTTACTATCCACTACAAGCACTCAAAGACATACTGTTCTTGGTTAACCGTACTGTCACTTCAGGCTGTGGGCTCTGCTTGTAACTGCCACTCTGATTATACAGGTTTAACACAAAATATTAAGTTATTATTACTAATACACAGCCCAAAAAATGGAAAACCTATTTTCTCTTTTCTTCTATCATCTCAGCTGCTTTTTACTAGCACAAGAAATGCCTACTGCCATCCTAGTGCACCATTATCCTCTTGAATTTCTCCCTGATTTGATATTCTGTGGTAAACAGATTTATATGAGCAGTGCTGTTTTCTCTATCACTTAATCTGCAGTGGGTGTTACTAATCCCTACATTATTCACAGAATCACAGAATTATTGTCTAGTGAGTTAAAAAAATACTGACTTTTCCTTTCATAGAGAATCCAGAGCACCGAGTTTTTCTGTTTTTCTCCATGTGTCCTGCCAGAGTCAGGGTGTGATGAAAAACTGGGTTAGACTTACAGAGGCAGGATCTTCACAGTGTACGTCCTGCGTTTGACTAGGCTGGGAATCTAGACAGAGCGAAGTTTTTGTTTTGCATCATGCAAAGCAGGTTGCTAGAAATTACTCTGTTCTCCATGCCTAGTCAAATGGAAGAGATGTTAAGAAAATACCTTTATAATAATGTCATAAATGTCACAAACTCCCCGCACAAGCTTTTAAAATGTCTTTTGTCCTATACTATTTGAAATAGTTTGTTATCAGCTGTAAACAAAGTGAGCATACTGACAAAACCCTTCTCAGAAGTCAGACAAACTCCGTGGAAGAACAGAAAATCATAGCATAAAAGTAGCTAGCAGAAAGGGAATAATCAGCAATCGTGCTGTGATCTACTTTTCCCTGGAGAACAAATAAGAACTATAATTTGGCCTGTAGAAACTCCATGGCCTAAATTTTCAATGCAAGGAGATACGGATGTAGCCTCCACAACAGTCTGTTAAGTTCCATTAAGATCAGTGGAAATGTCTACCTGTTTCCATCACTCCATGTAATGTTCGCTTATTTTGTGATTTTCAAAATGAGTGGCTGATTTTGAATGACACTGAAATGTGTAGCTTCTCTGATTTTTTGAAGACCTGTTCCATAGATAACTCCATATGCACATAGAGAGTTGTACTTAGAAATAGTAAAAGATTACTCATGAATGATGATATATTTGCTTTCGTATTCAGATGAGTTTTCATAGTCTTTCTCGGAGGCCTTTTTAACATCAGTGAGGAAATCCAAATTATACGTTAGACTTTCCCCAAAACCTTAATTGTTTTTCTGTAATACTAGATTTAAGGTTTGGATTTTCTGACTCCTTAGAAATGGCATAGCAGACCTTTCCCCTTTTTTTTTTCTGGAGCGGTCCAGAGCATTGTGATACCCTATAAAGATCTTTGGATGCTATTTTGGGAACTGTGAATTTTCTTGGAATTCCCTCATTATCTGAAGGCCAAATAGTGTCTGTATATTTGAATAACTATCCAGGAAGGAAAATGCAGCATTAATGTTTGCTATCCTGATTCATGATTTCTGGTTAACCACCAAAATTTCAAAGTTTAGCTGGCCTGTCTTCCTTTTCCCTGTGGCTTATTGGCCTCCAGACTAGTGGTACGTAGATGCATGACTGCACCTAGGATTTTTCTGTTGTTTTATCTTCTTCATAAAGATTCATGCAAATCCGGTCTGTTTGCGCCCAAAGGAATCTGCATGCCTATTAGCTGTTTGTGGTCATGGTGGTAACTTCCACGTGCTTGGTTTCCATTTACCCTTGAAAAATGTCCACTTTACACATGTTACTGGTAGGGGATTTGATTGATTATTTTTGCTGTCAGATACTTAGCAGACAGTAGACCAAAACAACAATTTTAAAATATTGACAGACCAGAAAGACTAGGATACATATTTAAAGGGGCAGCGTATTTACAGAAAATAAAAATAGTTAAAGAATATGCCAGATTTGTGTATTTGTAAATGGCATCATTCATTCATGAGTAATCTTTAACAAACTGGATTTAGATGCTGACTAAACCTATATCACTTGCTACTACATTGCCAACGAACAAAATGTTAATGTCATGGTCCCTCGCCCTCTGCAAGCTGTTGGGTTTGTTGCTTTATGTCCATCGGTGGTAGCTTCCTTTGAGGAAAAAGTTGTTCTCTTTCCATGTCTGTAGAAGGTCAGTGAGAAGGAGACTGCCAGTTTGTGTCAGGTGCATGCAAGTCATTGCGCAGGAATGAAATGTTAAAGAGAGGTTGAACAAACCAGCAAGTGCCCTAGAAGTTCAGATACGGTTAGTTTGCCCTTGCTTTAGCTACTGGGAGTGATTTGACAGCTGTGCTTTGTAGTTTCTTCCTTCTGGAGCATGTGATCTTGCTTTGATAGCAACCCTTAATCTATTATTAATGCCGTTGTATGTAGATCAAACCTAAAGATCCTTAGTCACGTCAGAAAGTAATGCTGGTCTATTTTTATATCATTTGAAGATGTATCTGAAGTGAAGGAAATGAAGTGCCAGAGTACTAATGTCAGGAATTCGACACCCCTGTTCCCCTTTGCAAGCGCTAACCTGGAGCTCTGCAGGTGCGCGTGTATTTATTGTGCACTGCACAATAAATAGATCTTTGTCCAAGAACCAGTAAGTGCCTCCTCTGCGTCTTTTCCCTGTGTTGCCTGTGAACTGCAGCTTTTTATCAAGCTCTGAAAAACGGAATTTGAAACTGATTTGGGTGAAGTCTGGTTCAACCTCAAAACAGCAGCAAAGCAGCATGATGATGAGCCTTCTACCGCAGCTTTGCAAAGCAGTAGTAGTTAACTGAGTCCTGTTGCTTCCTCTCGCAAGGTCCTCATTGTGGGAGATGGAGGATGCTGCAGTTCCACTGCGGCCCCCCTTGCGCTCGGGCTGCACGTGCTGCAGTGGGCTAGACCCACGGGACCAAGCGGTAACATTTTGCTGCGGGAAGGCGCATGGCCCGCCACAGCCTCGCCTGGAACAGGCTTCACCCTCCTCGGGTGCTCATGCTGCTTTTAGCTCAGGCAGTAGCTGCACGTGGAATTTTTCCAAAGCAAGCATCCAGCCCTTTAAATTGCTGTCTTCAAACTCAATACCTTCATTCAGGAAGGATGTGTTGGACGCCCCTGCTGGTGTGTTTCAGGGGATTTACTTCCACTGATTTGCAGTTTCAAGATGTGAGGTATTTACAGTAAAGCTTTGCAAACTCTTTGCAGGAGGCACCTGAAGCAGCCTGTAGACCTCCGATAGGGAGGACGAGACCAACGGCTGTGACCCATCAGGGCCTTACCATGATGCCAGAAGTCCCCATTGATTCATATGGCATAAAAAGCTTTGCAGAAGCAGTGGCCGAGGTCCTCAGGAGCTTCAGGAGGGGCCGTGTTTAAAACAGCAGCTCCATATTTTAGTCCCTACCATCACACGACGAGACCCCCTGTTATTACCCTCTGCCTCCTCAAATCTAAGGGAAGGGGACAGACTATTATGTTTCCTGCAGCATCCAGTCAGCTCCACTGCAAAGCTGTGTTCGTATCTTTCATTTTATTGCCGACACTGGAAATTTTCTTAGAGCAGCTAATTTATCAGTGAAATATAGACATTTCAACAACTGTGTTTTTTCTTCCTGTATGCATCTTGGCATTTATATACAGATGGCATTTTTACGCTTATATCTAATAGCTATTACAGTTTTCCTGCGCCTTATTTCTTTTGAATTCTCTCTACCGAGCACATCGGCTTTTCATCTCTGAAGCTAAAAATAAATGGTTATACAGAAATCAGAAGAGATTGAAATTACGGGTTGATTCACAAATAGAAAAAAGAAATTACACAGCTTTCATTAATTATTCCATGGATACTTTTGTTTGTGGGAGTGGTGAATTGAGCGTCTTTTTTTTTTTTTCCCTTCAATCCTGGAGAAAGTTACAGAGCTGAAAACATGAGATTAGACAGAAACAAGCCCAAGTTGCACATTACATTTATACACACAGTCATAGGAAATATCACTTTTTATATTACACAGAAAGAAAGAGGGAGTTCATCACCACAGCTGGAATTTTTGCTACCCTTCATTGTGGCAGCAGCAGCTGCCATTTTTCCATTCCGTAGCATTAAACTAACCCATAATTTTGCAACAAAATTCTGCCAGAAATGTGCATGTGAATACTGATATTCTATACTGAAGTAGGCCTCTAAATCTTTCAGGATTTCTGAGCAGCACATAGAATGCAAAAGGAAAGACATTTTCATGACATTGTGGAATGATAACAGTACAAAATTATATTCTTGTGCCATTTTAGGTGGCAAATGAGTTAATGAGGAGTGAGAAAGATGAGTAGTTCTCAAGAAAATAACACTGCACAGCCACAAGGAAAGCAGAGTGCACTGTACATTTGTCCTTTCAGAGAGCTGCATTTGAAGATGATGTTCATTTTTGGAAAATGCATTTTTCATATCATTACCTAGTTACACAGGATAATAAGGTTAAAAGCCTGATATATGAATCAGCTACCACCAGTTAAGTTGATGTAGCAGCATAAAAGGCTGCATTTCTATCACAGATTCCATTGAGGATTTTAAAGTGAATGAAGTCTCACAAAGAACTTTAGAGGCAAAGCTAGAGCAGAGGTCTGTATCTCAGTTGGCTATTCATAAAAAAGTGTTTGATCTGAACGTCCCTCAGCCTTCAGCAGCTAAACACCTGCCTTCCTGCTCCTTTTTCATATGTGTGGGACTTGCAGATGTTACAGTTCCTACATTCAGTACTGCATCTCCATCCAAATGTAAGAGCACTGACTCCTGGGACAGAAAATTCTTGACTGTAACATACTACACCTAACTGTTATTTCAGAAAATTCTTCAGTTTTTCTCTGTTCAGATAAATGCAGTCCTATTTCAGGCATCTAGTGAATGTTATCACACGTGCAATTACATCCAGGAGGTCTAAGATAAGCAAATCAGAACTGCAAATGAAGGCAGCGTTCAGACAGATATTCAGTAGGTTGCTTGTAGCCAGCAATAGACCATCTTGCTGCAGAGACATGTTCAATTGTGGAAAAGCTGAATCCACCTTGAGCAAGTTGTTAAGGGAAGCAACGTACCATGGCAATTTTGTAGCACTGGTTTATTTTGACACCAACTATTTTTCTTTTGATAACTGTCAGTGAATTCATGCTCACCAGATTCATTTCATTATAAAGTCAGCAGTTATAAGGCTTTTTCTGAAGTCAGGTGGCTGTATCTCTTTCATTTCCCATCTATCCTTCCTGTTTGCTAAACACCTCGCTTCGCTTTGCAGACCTTCACAATACTTAGTGTTACAGTCAGGCTGCACTGTGTTTTCATAGGGCTTATTTTTCTGTTACTCATAAAACTGCTAATTGTTTGGAGACTGGTTCCATAAATGGTGTGTTCACTGCAAATATGTCTCTATTTTCATGCCAGCCAAGTGCAAACTGGATTTTTAATGCCCTGTTTTATTGGGGGGGTTGGATGTCAGCAGATGTTAACCAAAAAAAAAACTTCCAAAATACATGGAAGTACGATGTTTCATTCGCATATGCAATACTCCAGTCAACTATAAGCAAACAACATAGCGAAGAGCAGGATGCTTTCAATCTGTTCCAGAGCGAACTCCAAGGGCACAATATGGTAGGAGAAAGCCTAGTTCTACACATACAGCTTTATGAATAGGAACCCCTTTGACTGTCTAAAGTAGCTGTGAGTGTTTATTAGGCCTTATTTGTTGTGACTGTAGCAGAGAGATGATTTATTGCCTGCCCAGCCTGGCAGTAGCATAGGCAGGATGTGGGACTGCTGCGACTGATGTGTTCCCGTGTTTTCCCTCTGGTGAGAGCCTGTGCACGGCTCCATTTCATGACTGAATTGTTGTGGTCCTCTCTTCAAAATGTTTAGTTTGTAGAAGTAGTGCTGTCCTTGCCCCACAGTGTGCTAACAGCGTGTACTTAGATGATGTAGTGCAGGCTGCTGCCACCCTCAACTTGTTTTCTCTCATTTATAACATTTGAGCAGCAAGAGATTCCAGGCTGGGCATGCTGTTACTTCCACTCAAGGACATGTTTCATTTTGATATAGATACTAAATGAAAGGGTCGATTTATTTTATTCCCTCCGTTCAATCTAAGTGCATGCTTGGACTGCAGGTATTGGAGGGTGTCATCAGCAAAGGTAGGCAAAGATCCCGTTTTGGAAGGAGACTTTGCGCAGTAGAACTCTTAGTTGGTTTTGACTGCGTTAAAAGTTTCTGGTTTGAGCTCAAACAGAACAACACAAGCGTGTCTTGGGAGGACCTCTGTAGTAAAAAGGGATGCAAGGGGACTTAGTTCGGAGGATTTTTTCTCCTCAGACAGAGGTATCAACTATGTATACACTTCTACCAAGTATCCAGACCTCTAGAGAGGAAACTCCTAAAATCACTTTTTAGAATTCTTCATTTACATGTAGGCATTTGTGTGAGGCAGTGAGAGTGTTTACTCTATAGGTAAACATACCTATACTGCATAACCTCTGCGAAACAAGCTCACTGCATAACCTGGGTAGGAAGAGACCTCACAAGACTATCTCATCTGACCTGAAAATCATGTAATGAAGAATGAAGAGAATTAGATTGGTGCAGTTTGCTATAATTGCAGAGTATGCCTAGAGCACATGCAAGGAGCCGGGATCCCAAAACTGTTTCTTAGTCTCCTGCAGTGAGTCCCCTGCAGCCCAGCTGGTATGCGCATTAAAAGCAAACAGTGCGGTTGACATGTTCATTGTCAGACTTACTGAATGTTGTTGGGTAGATCCTGTGGCCTTTTGTAGCCAAGGGCCTGGAACATGGCCAAGCTGTTTAAAGCCAGTCTGAATGCTAACTTTTCAGAGTCTTATCGCCCAAAAAAGGTATGATGCACACAAATCTGTCTCTTTGAATCAGAAAATACTGAAAAACATGTTACCAGACTAAACTGAGTAAGGAAGAACTGAGCAAGGAACACTGTATCAAGATTTTACCAAGCATGATCTAAAGTCCTAGATTCAAATTCTGGTTCTGATAAGCCTTTGATTCAATACTTCATTATCCATCTTCTCAATAAAGAATTAAAGCTTCAGTGAAAGCAGGAAAGACAAAAAATATTCTGTAGGTACCATCAAAAATCATACATGATTCCACCATGGCAGACGAGATGGTCTTTACGTTGTTTATACCTAATCCAATAGTAACCATCTTTTTTTAAAGGTGCTTACTGTATGTCTGCTATTATTTCTACTGTACTTTAAAGATATTTAGCTGTTACTATTGCAACACATGGATGCTTAATATGTGTTGAATTCTGTATGTCCTGAAAGGAGATTTAGTAGCAAATAAATCCTTGTATATACGTTTATTTTTTAAGCTTTGTACTGACAGCCTTAATCTGCAATTGGAGACAGTTAGAAATTGTAAGCAGTCTCGTGGCAACTGATAATACTATAACCACATTATTTCTCGTTGAGCCTGAAGGTACTACTGGTCATTGCTCTGAAACCTTTGTTTTTATTTGTAGAAGAAAATTAGTCTCCAAAAGTACTCCGGGGCATATTTTGGTGTGCATTTGAAGTTGATGTGCTCATAAATGTGCAATTTACATTGTGTTCTAGTAATATGTTAATGCTGAGTTCATAAGATTAATCAGGCCACATGCTGTCTTGTGATTCTGCTAATACGGTTTTGAGTAATATCAGCATTTTCAGTCTTTTAATTTGCAAATGATCCTTGCACGGCAATATATTATGTAAGTAGACATCTCACATAAAGGTATTTTCAGGGTCCATCTTCCAGGCTGTGTTGCAGGTTTTCTGCATCTTGATGAGTCTTTCTAGTTTGCCCTCAAGTTGCTGTGAGCTTACTAAATTAAAAAGCCATGTGCACTGACATTTGGACATAGCAGCACTAAAAATAAAATATAATACACAATATTTTTCAGTAAATCATCTATATTGACAAATTTTGACTGTCTCTTTAATTCAGTATATGAACACATTTTCTATTTTTGTAGTTGAGCCTCCAGACTTTGTAAACCAACTCTTCATATTTTGTTAAAAATTAAATTGAAAACAAATAATTGCTTGCTTGCAGTTCAAGTAAAGTGGTAAAGAACTGAACATAATACATAGAAGAATCAAAATACCTAGTGTACAAATTAACTTGTAAAATGCAGAATGTGTAGCCTGACTAAAATGAGCCTTCACAAGACAATTTTTCTTTTATTTTTAGGTGTTTTTTCCAGCTCTCAAAGTCCAATTCAGTATCTTAAAATCCAACCAAAATAGTTCAAGACAGACTTGACGTTAAAAATCTTTACACTTTAATACTGGAGAAGCTCATTAGAATGTTTCTGCTAAAGACAAAACAAAACCATAAGGACCAGGTTTCACTGGTACCCTCCAGCTGCTTTGGGATACTTCAGAGATTCAAATCAGCCATTAACTGGACTTAACTATCCAGTTAAGTAAATTTAATGGGTATTTTCCACTGCTAGAGCAGAAAAATACAACAGAACATACTGACCCAGCACTTTCATGTAAGATATTTGAGAAGTTGAGCCTTTATGAACAGCTTTAGCAGTGATTCCCTTTGTGCACTAATTAATGTCAATAGAATAAAAGTCTGTTCTCCTGGGAAGCTGGAAGAGAACTTTCTGCTTGATACCTGGAAAAAAAATAGCCAGCTTAATTGTGCAAAGCCTAAATCATACTCATCAAAACTCCTGCAGCCAGCCAACACGGGCATAAGGCTCCTGAAAGTAGAACGAGCTGTAGGAAGCAGATTTTTGAGGGCAGCTCTGGTCTGTTGCAGTTAGATTCTGCTTTGGGTTTCTGCTATTGCTAAATCACTAAACTCATTTCACTTGCTGTCATCTCAGGCAAGAGTGTGCAAGAGAGTGGATTGCGCTCACTAAAAGTCAGGGATGATTGTAAATCTGAAATAAGCGGTCTTATGCCTTTCATGACGGCATAAAAAATCGTAATATACTAGGTCATCTTGTAATCCTATATCATAGAATCACAGAATGGTAGAAGTTGCAAGGGGCCTCTGGAGATCATCTAGTCCAAGCCCCGTGCTCCAGCAGAGCCACACATGGCAGAGGATGGCATCCCTGCAGGTTTGAAGATCTGATGGGAAGGAGACTCCACAGCCTCTCTGGGCAGCCTGTTCCAGGGCTCTGGCACCCTCACAGGAAAGAAGTTCTTCCTCACATGGAGATGGAACTTCCTGTGCTTTAATATGTACCTGTTACCCCTTGTCCTGTCACTGGCCACCACGAAGAAGAGTTTGGTCCCATCCTCCCTACGTTCTCCCCTCATGTGCTTGTACATGTTGATAAGATCTCCTCTTCTTCTGAAGTCTTCTCTAGGCTAAATCTTCTCTAGGCTAAACAGGTCCAGCTCGCTTCCTTAATCATAGAGTCATAGAATGCCTAAGGTTGGAAGGGACCTTTAGAGATCATCTAGTCCAACACCCCTGCACAGTCTTTCTTCACAAGATAGATGTTCCAGTCCCTTAATCACCTTCATAGCTCTACGACTATTAGAAAAAAAATTACGTATCAGGCTACAGGCTTAACATGTTATTTGCATTCTACCACCTCTGTGCTTTTGTCAAGAACTTTCTTATTACTAGTTATGCACTGGCAAGTTTTGGCCCACTGCAGTATTGCTTTCTGGGTGAACCAGCCAAAAAAAGCTTGTAAGAATGTAAAAATGTGGTGCGGTTAAAATACATCAGATCTGTGTGGTTGTTCAGTAGTCAAGGAATGGTCTTCCATCTCAGTTCCAGCAGATAAGCATACAATTTATCCAGCCTCAAAAATTTATCACACAGAAAATTGTAGATTCCATCTCTATAGGCAGGTATCCTGCTTTGCCAAATTGCATAAATCAATACAAAGCTGTGTGCACAATGTCATGAAGGAAAATATTGCCATTGCTAAATTGATTATCACAGCATAGGAAGTTCTAAGAATGTGGAAATCTAGCATAGTTTATCAAATCACTTTCTCAGATAATCACGTAATAAAACTACTTTCATAAATTTACTTTAAAATGTCCTTGGTCTTTAAGGTTGGTTCCCAGTTTGACTACTTTTGTAGTCAGAAATAATTCCAGCACACCGAGTTTATGGACAATTTTATTTTGCCAGACTTTGCCTCTAATTATGTAGTTCTTGTAATTTCCAAGGTGTTATTTGTAGAAAGCAGATGTATAGTCCTTCTTAACCATGTGGACTTCATGTGTGTACGTATTTGCACTTGGGTTATATGTGAAACTTATGTGTCTCTTTTGTGCTTTTTATTTCAATTCTCTGATAAATATCTCTGTTCTACATAACTCAGAGACCTTTCTTTCTCTCTGATCCAATCTAAGTTAATTTTTTTCTTGAAAGTGGCAAAAGAGGAATCCAGATGAGGTCTTACCCGTGCCTCGTACCTGGCATTATTAGTTCTGTCCTGGAAATGTCTGTCCTGATACATCCTAGAATTGGATTTCCTTTTTTTAAGGATGTATCATATGGATAGCTCATAATAATACTGATAAATAATACATCCAGATCTTTTACCTCCTCTATCATTTACATTTTATGAACTCTCAGCTTTTATCATAAATTCCTGCTATTGGCACAGGTTGTATAACTTTGTAATAACTTTGAAGACTTGAGATAGGAAGGGAGGATTATTATTGCCCCAGCTGGCACAACCTATGTTAAATTCTTGGTTCTACCAAAATCTTTCTGCATATTCTGGGACAAGTCTTTCTATTCTGGGACAGTCTTTCTGTTCCTCCCTGGAATGGGAGAATATGATATTCTACATAAGAGCAACAGTAGAAAGATATTTTCATTTCCTCTTAGCATTGCTCAGACCAAGGGATGAAAGGGGACCACAAAATCAGCACAATTATTCTTCCTCACAGAATAATTTCCTTTAGCTGTGAATTAAGGCTATTAGACTGTATAACTCACCACGCAAATCTTCAAAAGTGCAAGTATAATCAGTTAAGCCATCGACACATGACCTACTCCCCATTTGTGATTTACTCCTCCTATCCTGCTTCCTCTTGTCTCCATGCTCAGAGGGGTTTCTTTAGCTCAGACTATTTTTGTATCTTACGATCTTGGTTAACATGGGAATAAATACCTGTCGCAAAAAGTGACTGATGGGAATAAAGGTGTGTAAATGGAAATTACGTCTGTAGGGTGTATGCAAAACTCAAAACCGTTGTTGCACCCGAGCTGGAGGGAACAAATGATCCACCTTCACACATTCTGAAAGAATGGTTACATGAAGTTTTAGGTCCACTAGCAAGAATTGAGTCACTGTGGTGCCGTATGACTGAAGAGTACTGAATATAGTATCCATCTTCAGGAAAAAAAATGCATGGGCAAGCACTGACTCAGATCACCTTAATTTTATGCAAGGCTTTAGAACAAGTTTTGAAGAAAAAGAATTTGAACTTAGGGTCAAATGGAAATGGGATCATAAGCAAAATAGACTTACCAAGGGTCGGTCAAGGCAAATTAATGGGATATTTTTGTGCCTTAGTGTAATTGATTTTCCACACAGCAAGAACTCGGTCATTCTGCCTGGAATTCAGTAAAATAACTGGCCTGGTGCCACTCGGGAGTGTATTAGTTAAGATGGGTAAGCTAGAAATTATTACAGGAATTGTAGAACATGTAAGAAGGTGATGAAAGGGGAGATGGCAATGGTTATACTAATGGCAAAACCTCCTTATGTCTCCAGTGTCAGTCTAAAGATTGATCTTTTCTGATTTGCCATTGCTGATTATGTTAAAAAAAACAGACGTGTCCTAAGGGAGTTTGCTAGTGAGTTAGCAAGCATTATAAATATCTTGAGGTCTGGGAAATGATGTAGTGTGAACTGAAGACCTTGATGACAGAAGCAGTGGAAAAAGGATGAGGTTTAATAGCAGAAAGAACAAACTCATATGATCAGGGCCTTTTAGCAGTGCCTAGTATGCACATTAATTGCTAGCTAGGAGACCAAGGGGTGCCAAGGTGTGCTGGCTGGCCGTGTTGTCCTTTGATCCCTTGGTTCTCTGGGGCTGTAATCGCTGTTCATGCGGCTCTGGGCCTTGATTCAAGTAAAGAGATTTCACAGGGAGGAAGAGAATAAGGTCTACCTTGTTCGCTGGGGCAAGTCACACTGATTCCATCTTTGTTAATTTAGCTGACATGCAGCCTTCTGAATAGGCTTTCCTGCTTCTCTTGGATGTACATATACAATCTTGAGGTAATCTAAAGCCAGGTAGAAGATAGGTATTTTGACAGCAGAAAATAATCATGCATCTCTCCGTGTACCTCACAGTGTTTAGATTATTCCTTTGAACTGTCTCAAATCATTACAATACAATGCAAGCAAGAATAGAATAGACCCCTGAACAGTACAATGTGTGCACCAAAAACATGTTTTGTGATCAGAATAGCTTAACATTAAAACAACTAAGGTTTCTGCAAGCATAGTTGATGTGATAAATAGGTGCATAGTTGATGTGATAAATAGGTACATAGTTAAATATTCTAAATTATATGAAACATACCTTTAATGACTGAAATGCAGTTCCCTGCAGAAAGTTAAAAAATGTGCTTTCAGACCCAGCCTTCACTATATGTCTAGGAGTGATTTCCTCTCTTCGGCTTAACTGTCTGTGAATTTGTTCTTAGTAAACACACTGTCATGAAAATTGGAGAAAAAGACACAGAGGAATTCTGGTGCCTGGTATTGAAGTTATCCTCCTCAGATTATTTTGCAATCATCTCTTTAGAATAGAGACAGTCTTTGAGATATAAGAATAGGGGAGGCGGGGGGGAGGGGAGGCAACCTTCAAAATCTTCAAACCGTCTCTCTACTTATTTAAACTGCTATTTCTGGTTTTGAGGGAGCAGAACACAGACAAATGCTATCACTCTGCTGAGGATGCCTAATCAAGACAATAGTGAACTTTTTTATTGTTTTTAGCACTAGTTAGTATTTATCCTGGGTATGCATTTCACAGGCTTTGTTGTCACAGCTTTTCTGCCTCTCTTGGGGTATGTATGTGTATAATTATGGGCATTAGTACCCATCTTTCCTGTTCTTCCCAGAGGTTTATCAATAGCTGTCTACCTAAATGTGACATTTTTTGATTGGTAGTCGCTCACTACACTTTGGGATATATTTTATCCCTTCTTTGTGTGTGCTGAATAGCATGGTAGGGTGAATTGAATCTTGACATTTTGAAGTGAAATAGGCTTGTTTTCTTTTTCGAATCCCTGAAGTTGTTTAGTGAAATGCTGCAGACTAGGATTTTTTTTATTGATATATAAATAGAAAGAAGATTAGTATTGAAAGCACAATGGCTTCTTACGGACTACAAAACAGCAGGAAAAAAGAGATGAGCATACCTTGATGTTAGTAGCAGTTTTCAGGGAAGCGGGGGCTGGCGGGAAGAAGGAAGGGGAGAAAGATTCAGAGATGAAAGGAGATGGGCCACAGCCTAATATCTGCGTTAGTGAAGTGTGCCCTGAAGGGTGCAGGAATGGAAGGTCTTGTGGTAAGAAAGGTCATTCTTCTGTAGTTCACTTAAAACTTGTCTAAAACTCTATCTATCTGAGACGGCTTCAGAGTAGTGCTTGCGCTGGGACGTGATATCCATACATTGTCTTCAGCTGATTGTGCCATGCATGTCCTTTAAACATGGTTTCGTCCTGAGTTATTACTTTGCATTCCCTCAGATTCTTCCTCGTGATATGTAAAACTCAGGTCTAGTCATGGAGAGAGACGTTGTGCTTATGAAAGTGGTATAAAAAAATAAAAAGACACATAATTTTTGAGGCTGCTTGTAACATGTTCACAGGGAGGTTCAGGACGTGTAGGACAGATGAGCAGGCAGTGAGGTGGATTGAGAACTGGCTGAAAGGAATAGCTCAGAGGGTTGTATCAGCAGCACAGAGGTTAATTGGAGGCCTGTAGCTAGTGGTGTCCCTTAGGCATCAGTACTGGGTCCAGTCTTGTTCTACATATCCATCAGTGACCTAGGTGAAGGCACAGAGTGCACCCTGAGCAAGTTTGCTGATGATCCAAAAGTATGAGGAGCGGCTGATACACCAGAAAGCTGTGCTGCCTTTCGGAGGGACCTTGATAGGCTGGAGAAATGGGTGGAGAGGAACCTCATGAAGTTCAACCAACAGAAGTACAGGGTCCTTCACCTAGGGAGGAATAACCCATGCAGTAGCACAGTCTGAGGGCTGACTTGCTGAAAAGGAGTGCCGTAGAGAGGGACTAGGAGGTCCTGGTGGACAACAAATTGAACATGAGTCAGCAGTGGTATGCTGGGGTGCATTATTAGAGTGTTGCCAGCAGGTCGAGGGAGGTGATCCTTCCCCTCTGTTTAGCCCTGGAGTGCTTTGAGAGTAAGAGAGCACCGGATCAGGCTGCCCGTAGAGGCTGTGGAGTCTCATTCTTGGAGATCTTCAAAACCCATCTCAGTATCATCTTTGGCAACATACTGTATATGACCCTGCTTGAGGAGAGGAGAGATAATCTTCTGAGGCCCATTCCATCCTCAGTCCTTCTGTGATTCTGATATAACTGCACTGCTGCTTCTGTGGAGTGTTTTCTTGCTGTTATTGACCGAAATACTGCCCTGTTAAGTGATTTCAGTCTATATTTCATTTGTGTGTCAGTGACGTCAGCATTCTAGCCAAAGAGCAAAATACAGCGAGTGCTCACAAATGCTGAGAGGGGGTTGTAGCATTTAAAAAAAAAGGAAGGGAAAAGAAAGGAAAGGAAAGGAAAGGAAAGGAAAGGAAAGGAAAGGAAAGGAAAGGAAAGGAAAGGAAAGGAAAGGAAAGGAAAGGAAAGGAAAGGAAAGGAAGAAAAAGAACAAGATGTATAGAGTCCATTGGAGGATTTTTTTTTTAGATCCAAACTTATACAAATCAGGTTCAAAATTGTTGAAATAATATCAGTGCTCTATTTCTACCGTTCTTGTTAGATAAAACCATAGAGTTTCCAAAATTTTTGAAAAATAAATAAATGCTTTTGACTTACCTGTTGCAGTGATCAATGTCTGAAATAAATCTTGCTGGGGTATAAATGCTCCCTTGAGAGTTTTCTGGGCATTTCATACCTGCTTTAGACTGGTAAGTCATGTTTTCTGGGAGGAATATGAGAAAGCATGTGGAGGGCTCTTTCAGTTTTTAAATTTTTAAAATAGATTGATAAGTGGACCCAATGAATAATGCAGTATTGTGAGGACAGTTTAATAACATGTAGCAATTACAAAAGCAAATTTGCTGGTAAGGGATTTGAAGTACACGCTCTTGAAAGGTGCTGAACATTTACATGCATAGCACCCACTCACATTATTAGAGTTACCAATGTAAGATTTTCATTCATTCTTGCCAAATGTTAATGGCAGAGCAGATTTGCAAGTTTACTTTTAATAGACTTTTGAGAAGCAAAATACAATTTACAATACAATAATGTCCTACAGCACATTTAAGTTTATGGAATGAATTAGTTGTGAAAGATTTTAAAAAGAAGCCCTGAGCATCATCAAATTAAATATATAATAGTAAAGTCAGTTAACTGTGGCATATCCTATTTGCATATAATGTGAGTTTATTGTCAGAAAAGGTTGGTTAAGAGGATATACAACAGGAATATAAAAAGACATATTATATTATATTGCCCTGTATCACTAGCCTGGGGATGCAAAAAGCCTAAGGATGCACGCACACTGACACATATTATACGTACATTGAAAAATAATTTGACACATCAAAAAAAGACATCTTTAGCTGTGATCTAAATGCCAAGAATGAATTCTTCTGTTTATTCAGTTAGCTTTCATATTTAATTGCCTACCCAGTCATCTGTGGACTTTATGTTGGCATATTTTGTATAATATGATATACTCTCATTTTAGGAATATAATGAATTTCAGTTTCCTAAGTGGAATTTATATTAGGTGACATTTTCCTGGTTGAGAAAATAGCATTTCTTTGAGAAGAAGCTTTATGGCAAAAGATTAGAAATCTGAGTTAGTTTTGTCAGTCTTAGCAAAGCATTTGCAATGCTCACAGTTAGAAAGCGTGCTGAATGTTTTGATGGTAGATTCCCATAGATTGGACTAAAAAGATACTATCAGTTAGAATCTTATTGTTGCTTGAATCCTTCTGATATCTGTTGATTGTACCTCAAAAGAGTGGCACAGTTAAGAGTCAAGCTCTTCTTGGGTGGCTCAGGATATAATGCAATTTTTTGCAGTTGCCATTGTTTAATTTAGTCAAAAGAAGGACTACTGTTATGTAGAACCCACCATACTGTTCTTGATAAGTTTGATCTCAGCATTTAGAGCTCAAATGTTGAACCAAACCTTCAACATCATTCAAAGATAGGAGCATTCCAAGCAGAACCCTCAAACAAGATGTTTTATTCAGATCACCTGTCTCTTCTAAAGACCATTTTCATCTAAGCTAAAGGTCTTTTGATTAGAGCGTGTCACTTACTCAGAAGAGCATGAAAATGCCAGAGATTTAATTATTGCTGTTCCTTTGCCATAGCAGTTGTAAGGTATTTAATTTACCTCTTAAAAGTAGGACAAGATAAAAAAAACTGGTAAATGCATCCAATCTATTTTTTTCTCCTCTTCCTCTCATCAAGCTATTCCTGAGTGAATAAAATGCACTGGGTTGGTTTCTCTAGCCTATTTTGGCATTAACAGAGAGAGGAAGTTTAAGGAAAGGTAGGGCCATGGAGGGCCCAGGCAAAATAATTGTAGGTGATTTTTTTGATACACAGAGCAAATCTCACTACAGAATTCACAAGAGAGCCAAATAAGAACATTTGTAGTCTCCATATTTGAAGTCTGCTAGACTGACCCTTGGGGCAGACTTCACATGGCAAACAGACGAAGCAGCTCTGACTAGTTTATAGAAAACCTTGTGATCTCTGTGCCGGCCACAGATATATAACAGATCTTTACAAACCCCACACTCTCACAAGGAAAGCAAACACTGGGCTTCGGTTTTAACACAAGTAAGAAACCTGGGAGCATTGTCTCTGTGCTTGTTAGCGTTTCCAAATGAAGGTCTGCCTTTCTCATTTTCTCCTTTATAGGGAAGGCGTTCACAGTTTGGTGTCCTGAGGATTTAATAGATTTTGTGTCATTCTGGAGCTCCCGAGGGAGGAAGTACCTCGCTCCTCTGGTGAGGCTAATGCTGAGCCAGCGGATCACACAAATTGCATGTGAGGGCTGCCAGTGTGGTTTGTGTCCCCTCGCTTTCCTTTGCAGGCCGTGTTGGCTGTCCAGTTAGCTGGAAGACAAAAATCTAACAGTTGAGTCAAACATTGCTGCTTAGGATTTGGAGTGAAATGCAGTGTCTGCAGTGGAAATTTGTCTCTTAAAGAGCTCTTACAAAATCCAGCTCTTGTTGTTGTTAGACCATTTCAGAAAAAAAAAATTAGAATTGACTTTCTAAGGAAGGGAAAGAATTTGAGCTAGCATAAAGTAGTGAAAGAATTCAAGCTACAAGGGGCAATTGTGCAATACAGTTGTACAACTCCTGAATTGCTCTCAATTTGGCTAGGCATCATCCGAGAGAGTTTTGAAGAGGGAGAGAAGTTGTAGAGTCAGGAACTGAAAATAGCTACGAAAGAAAAACGCAGAGATTCAAAGACTGAGCTTTGAACGCTTAATGAAAAAGATAAAAGGAAATACAGTAAAAGTAAATAAGAAGTGGTGGATAGTTCCAGGAATTCTTGTGCCCTGTAAGTCAGCTAATACAAGCACTAAAGGAACAGATTTTTAAATTAATATAAATGTAAGATAGAGGAGAATACTCCATCATAACATATAAGTAGACTAGGAAACTCATTGTTATTGAGTGCTGTTTGGGCTAAGATTATGGTAAAATTCAAAGGCAAATTGGGCATCTTGGTGGATTTGAAGGATATGCAGAGTTAAAAGAGTTAAAATGCTGAGTTGAAATGCTTCTGAAAAGCACTCTGGAAGGGTATAAAACTTCCTATTTTAAAATTTAAGTCAAACTCTTCCCATTAGGCATTCAGGAACTTTTTTTTTTTCACCTCTGCCTTTTATGGTATCCCTTATATTTTCCACAAAACATCTGGCACTGGCCATTTGCAGAAACAGGATATTAGAGTAGTTGGGCTCAGGTCTAATCCAATATGGCCATAGTTACATTATGAATAATGAGATTCCCTTTATCAGCAGCTGTGATTCTGACCCTTGTGACTCTGCTGATTATCTCCTGATTTATACATTTTCATAAACTACTCCTCATTTTCAGTAAAATAAAAATCTAAATATCTTTCCATTCAAATGCTGTAACCTTTTCAAATATTTGCTCTCAATAGGGACATTCCCATCATCTGTTCACAGAATCTCAGATTGTACCTGAGCCAAACAGTGCTCTCTTGAAGTGTAATACTACTATTAAGGCTGTTTTTGTATGCAAACATACATTATGAAAGAGAAAATATCTCTCAGAAAAGAGAGAAATAATTGTGCTTGTAGTCACATCCTTGCATCTAAAATCTGAGTTGCAGCCCGTTCTGGAGACCCAGTTTTAGCAGGGTGCGTCTCTCGTGCTTACTGTGGCAGGGTTAATAATATTTGCAGACGCTCTTCCCGGCCCGTGGTGCTCGTGCGACTCAAGACAAGCTAGCTCGATGCGCTATAAAATGAGCCCGCTTATCTTCAGTTTAGCCTATGATCCGCAGGGAGAGTGCTTTTCCTTTGGGAGCTGCATGTAAAATAACGGAAGCAGATTGAAGTTGGCAGTGACTAATGAAGTCTTGTGGAGGAGTCGGGAGGCAGTGGGTTACCACATAGGATGGATTGAGAAGGGAGTAACAGCAGCCTCTTTGTTGAGTTTGTGCTTCTCTCCTTTTTTTTTTTTTTTTTTTGGCATCCTAAGTGCTGCTGTGAAGAAAATCGCTTGGGGAAAAAAAAGAAAAAAAAAAATCCCTGATGTGTGTCTGCAAAACCCGCGCGCTCGCGCACACATTCGTTACAGTGGAGACAATTCCGGGCCTCCATGGTTAATGAGGCAGCGTGGTTGCCTAAAGGTGCTCTCCGCGGTAATCGCCTTAATCAGTCACACAGAATTTATGGAGCTGGAATGCCGTGGGAGCCAGCACGCGCCGAGGCGGCAGGCATTCATTTCCCTGCGAGCTGCCCCGTCTTTGCAGGTTCGATAATGGGCCCAGCTGTCGCGGGGCCGATGCAGCATCCGCAGAGCAGAGAGCACCCAGCGGCCCCTGGAGGCCCCGCAGCCGGCACCGGCGGGAGGACGAGGAGGCAGCGGAACGGGGGAGCGCGAGGCACAACCCAGCGCAGCGCCCGACCCCTCGCTGCGGCGTTCCTGCCCTCAGCCGGGCTCACAGGGTGCCAACGGTTGCTTGGCCCCCCTCGGGGTAGAGCAAGACGCAAGGGAACCGAGGGATGTGTCAGTGGGCTTGCTCCACGCACAAGTCGCAGCCCAGACCACCGTCTCTGAAGTTTTCCAGCAGTTGCTGCAGCAAATGAGAAAACAGATCTGCTGTGGTGTCGCAATATTTTTGTTCTTGGAGCATTTGTGCGTGTTGTAGCCCACTGTTAAAAAATGTCTTTTAAGAGTTTTCTTTTTCAAGATGCCGCTGCCTCACAGTAACGTGGGGATTTTGACCGAAACGCTGTGAAGCAAACTGGTTCAAGCTCTCTGCAGGCTTAACTCTCCCAGCCTGTGCACACAGAGAGCAACAAGATTTGTGTTTTCCAGCTCATTAAACTGACAGCAGAAATTAGTTTGTGGTATTAAAAACTAAAAAGTTAAATTACAGCTACACGTGTCCTTTATGCAATGGCGCGTGTGGAAGATGTTTGATTTTAATGTTTGCTATAATGGAGAATTTAAATTGCAGTGTTTGTCAAATCTCTAATCTTTGTTTCAGAGTGGAATATTAATTACGCTTTTAACTATGAGAGGTAAATAAAATGAGCATCCACTGCCAGCCTAAGGGTAAATTGCAGATTAGTGACAACGTGACATGGCGTACTAAATGTCAGTTTTGTCAAACAAATTTAGGGGAACAGTTAAACTATTAGCTTCCTGTTGTTAGAGGGGTTTTTTTTGCAATGAATGACTGTTGCAGGCAGCGGGGGCACTGTACCATATGGAACACTAACAGAGCTAAATTGAATAAGCGAGATGAATGAGGAGATAGCACTACAGACGCACTCAATTAGTTTATAACTGTCTATTAACTTCTGTTGGTGGTTTTGAATAAACAATAGATTAACCATTACACCCTCTTTTTTTTTCTTCCTAAAACCAGCAGAAAGAGTGTGGTGATGGCACACAGAAACCAGAGTTTCTTTTTTATTTTTATCTCCTGCTTCTTAATGACTCAACCTGTGTGGTGTGGCAGTATCAGCAAGTAATAAAACACGTTATTGCCAAGAAGCAGATCAAAATAATTCAGAAGTGCCTATGCATACAAACTAGTTATTTAGGTACAATTACAGAATTTGCTCTCTCTGTTACTTATGTTCTAGTTTAATGGCAAGGAAGCACCAGGATGACTCCTAAGCCAGTGATGCATTTATTTGAAATAGAAATGGGGGTGATATTTGTCTGCTTATGCATCTGTTTAGAGCCTCTAACCACCTTCATCAATTGAGAACCAAAGCATTTGTCTGCCCTTGATTTGTCAAACTTAAAGCATATTTAATTTTGTGTGCAGGATGACATGCCACCGAAGTCCCTAGGCTCAGATTCTTTCTATCAATTCTATCTATTGCATTCTTTCTCCGTGTATTGTAATGCACATCATATAGCATCTTACTTTATACTCTACTGTGAAATACTTTTTAAGTTCTTTGCTAAATGGTGACCCACAATGTTGTTTTGAATCATTGTCCCACTGTGGTGCTAAGGGGACTTTTGGATCACATTAAAAAGGGAAGTTACAAGTATTTGGAGACTGTTAAAATTTCATTACATTTTTGGCTTCATTGCTGTTCAGCTACTGATGCTGCTTATTTAGCGTTACAGACAGGAGGGGCATTTGGGAAGTGTTCGGGAGCAAGTGCCCAGCGGAGACCTGGGAATAACGTGAAAGTAGACACAAGACACTAAATCATGGAAAGCTTGACTTGTTAGTTGTACTGCTGATGAAATCACAGAGCTTCTGTTATCTAGATCAACTCTCCGTTCAGAAACAGAGATTCAATGGGATTTCCCATTGCAATTATTTCTGCTGTTGGATGAACGCAGCGATCTCCTCCTCGGTGCCACCACCCTCACCAGGGCCGAGCTGGGGCGCTCAGTCCCGCAGTGCCGGTCTCGGGGTGTGAGCAGCCCGGCTGGCAGCGTGGAGCCCTGCCAGGGGAGCGAGCGCGGCGCTCAGGCTGTGTCCGAGGGGAATCCCGCCGGCTATCCTTCCCACTGGAGCAGCATGGCCCATTTCCAGCATGTATAAAGGAAACGCCGGGACTCGTGTTTCCCCCAGCTCCCTAAGGGAGCTGGGGGAAACACGAGTCCCGGCGTTTCTTTTATACATGACTGAGTATTGCCCCTTCTGGGTTTTTAGTCAGTGACTTTTGGTGAGATAAAATCTCCCTTAAGGGAAGAGAGGGAAGACAAACTTCTATAAAAGGCTGGTTAAAGACATGGGCAGTTTGGTGTTGCTGACATGGGTGTTTTGAGTTGCTGAGGTTTTGCTTACGAAGAAGTTCTGAAGGACAGGAAATGGATTTGAGGAAACAGTCGCGTGGAAGGCACATGATGGAGATGAAGATGGCATGGGAAAACTCATACATGAGTCAGTGAATGTTCATTGCTGGCAGCAACAGTGTTGCACTAGCTGTTCCCTGTGCTGGGAGAAAGATGAAAATCAGCTGATCAAGGGAGGAGCTCAGAGTAGGACTGACTGTGGTCAGGAGTCAGAGCGAGCAGGAATGTTGTCTTGGGTAAAAGGCAGGATGCGCAGGAAGGGCAAAAGCATCTCTGACTGCAGGAAGTGCAGGGACCCAGGGCAGGTTACTTGTCTATGTACTGGAACCTGTGTATTGATAAAAGGGATTTTTTTCATCAGCAAAAAACCTCTGAAAAAACCTTTTGACTAGCGAGCAGCAAGCAATAAATAAGTCATACAGGTTACACCTATCAAAACCTATGCTGTAGGCTTTGCATTACACTATTACCTTTATTTAGGTACCAAATATGCTCAAGGGAGTTTCCATTTGGAATGTTTTGGAGTGCTTTAAACAATTTATTTTGACTATATTTTATGTTATTTTACTGAAGGCAGGTACTTTAGTTTCTGTCCAGTGTGAGAGAGAGGTCTGTGGAGAGACCTAAATTTCCTTGAGAGAAAAATATTCTCTATATTTAGAACTGTCACAGTTACTATTACTTTTACTTGAGCCTCTGCAAGCGTAGAAGCACCAGGTGAGCCTGTATACAAAGCTGGAATCCGCTTCCTCCCCTGAGATTTGGAAGACCAAATTTCTTTACTTGTAGTGAAAGCTCCAAGGTATTTTACTTTTATATAGAAAACACTCATCCCATAGCCATCTGGGCCTCAGGTAGTGATGCACTGTGGGTGTAGGAGCTTTTGCTTGTGGAAGGAATTGCTTACGTGGCAGATATTGACTTTTAACGAAGGATGAAGCACGCCCATTTGGTTTCCTTAAGGAGTCTGGGATACCATAGCAAGTCTCCAAGAGGTGGACTAGTGGGCAGGGAGGATGCTGAGACACTCCGAGTCCGTAATAGATGTCTCCATCAAATAGCCCTGTAGTAGTTCACACTGAGAACACCTCTGAAAATACGGGGAAATTTTGGTATTGGGAAAATTATCTCAGAACAAATTGGCATCCGTTTAACAGCACCTCCTGTCTAGGTTTGGGAAAGCAAAGGAAATCTGGACACGTGCGGCATGTTCGGCTCCTAAGTGTTTGAGGCTGTACTTAACACTGAGCTCCAGGGTGCGGAGGGCTTCGCTTTCATCACTAGCCAACCTGTTCTAAAATGATAATTAGTTTCAGGAAGAGAATTTCAAAATCTGTCATGAATGTGTTTCTGTGAAATGCTTTCATGCTTATGTTGTCTGGCACTAAACATCACACACCTACCCCCTTCTGAGCAGGTCCCGGTGCTGTCTGTTTATTTCTTTATTCAGCTCATAGGATAATACTGTGGGGAGGAGGAAGAAAAAGTAAAGCTGTTCAGACAGAGAGGAGGATTCTTGCAATGTCAAATGCAAAATATATTTTTTTAAACAAGATGTTATGAATATGGTATCCATGTGCACAGTCTTAGTACTCAACCTGCATAATGTTATGAAGGAAATACATCTCTCTGTAAGCCTGATATGACATACACATTTTTCATTCCTTTCTATTGTTTCTTTTATGTGTTATCTCTTAAAATGAAATTGCATATGTGTATTTATTTGCATACAAAAGAATCTAGGTATTCTTATTAACTGTAGCTAAGTAAAATGACATATATGCTAACAAAAGAGAAAGCTCAGGTCTCATTGTAAATTTTCATATGTTTATTTTTAATACAGTTAGCTAGTAAAATGAATTTTCTTTTCGTGGGGAAAAATATTCTCAGCCAAATGGAAAGATCAGGTGTGGAATTTTTCCTGTGAACATACATTTCAGAAAAGAAGCTGTTCAGAACCTCCAAACACTTCAATGAAGTTAAAATAACCTAATAGAAAGCATATAAAATAATATTGTACTGCGTTTATATACAGTTAATGTAGCATAAATTAATATAAATCAAGCTCAGTAGAAAATGGTTCATTTCATCTTTCTTAAAATGAAAACAAACATTAAAACATTCAAAAACTAAACATTTTTTCCTGGAAAATGGTCGTATTGTCATGTTGCAGGTCAATTTTAATAAAAGTAATTTTCCAGTGAAAAATACGTATTAGCAAAAATATTTATACAAGCTTCAGTTGTCAAATTAGAAAGGTGGTTTGGTACATGTCACTTTAAAAGTGACCCCCAAAAATAAAAATAAAAATAAAAATAAACAGAGAGAACCTGTATCTTACATCATCTTCATTAAACTCTGGGCCTCGCAAGAAGGACTTCCAAAGAAAAGATGGGGATAGTTTAGGATTGTGCTCAAAGCTGTAGTCCTTTGAATCCCTGTGGTTTGCAAAGCCTTCTTGCTAAAGCATTTAGTGAGAAATCATAGAATAATCTTGGCTATCCTGGTAGTGAACATTTTTTCCTATTGTCTGATGGGAATTTCTTCAGTGGCAGCTTCTGTCGGTTGCATCTTGTCCTTTCGCTGTGCATGCGGAGCCTGGTTCCCACCGAGGAGGGCAGGAAACCATTCCCTGAACGGAACCTGAGGCCACGTCACAGGCTGGTGGTGGCAGCAGCGATCCCGCTGCGAAATCGAGCGCCCGTCTTTGAAAGACGAGGCCCTGCTCTGCAGCAGGCTCCGCTCTGTGAGGGAAAGGAGGGTCTTCATTTCTCCTTCCTCAGACCATTCGGCTGAGTAGAAGAGTAGATTTTGTTGCCTGATCGGTCTTTTACAGTAATCAAGGTGCTAGTCATAGTTGGATAATGATCAATTTGGAAAAAATATCACTGCTCACATCTCATTACTTTTTTATCTTTCCATTTGGGGTTGTTTTATTGACTTTCTTATTTATTTATTTTTTTATTTATAAGCATATGGGAAGATTTCTCTAAAGAACAAGACCAGGGACTAACTTGAGCCAGAAATAGCACAGCCAGGAGCTTTGCAAAAATATACATCTGCCAAAGCTTCGCAAATACTTTTTACTGTTATAGCCCAGGGCCTTTCTTGAATAACCTGTCAATCATGCTAAAGTGCATTGAGGTCTTCTTAGGTGGACAAGCAAAAACTAAACCATGACCATAAAATTAATTTTCTCTGTGACCTAAGACAAGAGTCAACCCATTTCAAATAAATGTCACTATGCTAATCTGATGTGCCCTGTTGCTCCAGGTTGTACTCTTCCTGAGAGTTGGTTGTTCACCAGCGTTCCCACTCAGTACTGCTCTAGCAATTAAACGAAATCCGTCAGAAGCCTCCTTTGAGCTCAGATGTTCTTGAATTTAGTTTTAAAACCCCCACTTACAGAAATACGGGTAGCCTGTGGTAGAGCTCATGGAAGTAGAAATTAGGGGGAAAAAATGAACAGTTTTTAATTATGGCACTATAAACGAATCTCAAACATGTGTTGAGTACCAGAGAAAGAACCCTCAGGAGAATGAATAGAGGATCTAGCTGTATGCGTGTAACCTGGCTGTCTTTTCCTTTTTCCCATTCCCCTCCATATTTTCTTTCTTACTTCTGGTCCAGCTGTCTGTAGTCATGCTACATCTTACCTGTGAGCTCCCCAAAATATTTGAAAAATAGGACATGTCCAAGTAATTTTTTTTAAAATATTTTGATGTGATGCTAATGAACCAATCTGCTAATAAAAACAAAGTGCAAAAAGATGACAGAATCACAGAATGGGTGAGGTTGGAAGGGACCTCTGGAGATCCTCTAGTTAAGCTGCCCTGCTCAGCTACAGCATGTTGCCTGGGGCTGTGTCTTTATGAATGTCTTCAAGGAAGGAGGCTCCACAATGTCTCTGGACAGGCTGTTCCAGTGCCCAGTGGCTTTCACAGTAAAGAAATTTTTCCTCAAATTCAGGTGGAACTTCCGATGAGCAATAGCATCTGCCTGCTCCCTCAGCACTCATGGGTGCATCCCATCAGAATCCATGGGCTTAGCAATGTGACATTTGTTTAAATGATGTAACCCAATCTTCCTTCACCTCCTTCAGTCTTTCTTTGACGAGACTTTCTCCCTGAGCCTGGGTTTTCTGAAGGCCAGTCTTGGCAGTAAATACAAACACAAAGAAGACCGTCAGTATCTCAGCTTTCTGTGTATCTTTTGTCATCAGGACCCTTGAACATGACTCTCTGGTATGCGACCAGTAAAAAGGCATATAAGGAGAGTCAAAATTGTCTTTGCTGAAATCAACACCATTTTCATTAACTTCAAACTTCATTTTAAAAGTCCATATTCATTTTGAGTTCAGTTCTTACAACTCTATTAGTTAAATGAATATCCCCATCACCTTTTACTTGTCTTCTTTCTCCACTCCCTTCCACCCACTCCAAAATAGTGTAATAAAGCATCCCTTTGCAAAGTCAGGTAAAAGAGCTTATGCACCAAGGACTGTCGTTCACAACTTTACCATCTCTGCCAGAGTGTTCCATAATGATGTACTTTTCCTTTGTTGTAGAGTCAATACAAAATATATGTTGGAACTTCTTAGGGAAAATAATAAGAAAAGATATTTTCATAATCTAATGCAAGCTTACATGCTAAGAGATCCTAAGCAAGTATCAGTGCAATTCAGTAGGATCCTGCCTATATTTTTTCTTTTTAATTTTCTTGACAATTACTTTCCCCATGGTTGTCTTCAGAAATGATGATTTCCTGAAGTGAGGAAAACTTGTAAAGCATTTTAGAAACTAGTCACTGCTGTTCCCGCAAAATGTAGTGCCTTTAAAAATATTCCTCCTAACTTTATTTCCTGATGGAGTATTGACAGTACACAGTTTAATGTCACTGTGAAATTGGATTTTTGAGCACATTACATTTAGATGTAAAGTGTATAAAAGTGGAATTGAGCAACGTAAGTTTGCTATGAGCAGAACTTCACTATCACTCCTATCATATTATTTCTGTTTTGCTTCTTCACTTGATTTCAATTGCTTCATGTTTCTCTCTCTATTCAGGGCAGATGGAAAGAACTCTCTGCTAAGCAATGTAAAGCAGAATAAAAATATTTATTACTTGAAATTAAAGTTAGTGAATAATGCCTAAAAATCTTTAGCATTTTGCTTGAATTGGATTAGATAGTTAGGTTCCTACAACATTTTTTTTTCCCGAGAGGACTGTCTGACAATTAAACGTAGTATACAAAGAATACAGATGAGGATTTTTACAGCGTTCAGGGTGTGTTCGGGGTTCAGGAGAATAACCTGGATGTTTATTCTCAAGTAGAATTTTGAGTTTCCTGATGCAGGGCCAAATTGTGCCCAAAGTTACCAATGTGCATGCAAAAACAGAGGTGACTCCAGCGTACACATGTAGTCTCATAATTTTTAAAGTGCATTTTTATCTCTTAGGGGAACCATTAATGAAGACAGGAGAGTAGTCAGACTTATTAACAAGGATCGTTTTGCCTTTAAAGCAAAAATAATTACAGTGTAACAAATAAACTATAAAAATACAATAAACAGCAACTGAGTTAGTTATGTTAGTAGTCTTTCTTGTATGCTTCTTGTGGAGAGCTTTCATTAAATGACATCTTCAGACTAAGTGTCCCTGCATCGCTGGTGTTCTTTAGGCAATTCGAGATATTTGAGATATTAGAGTATGTTCCCAAAAGTAATTATGAGGTGTGTTTTTTCAGCATATCATAGACAGCCAAAGTAGATCAGCGAAGTAATTAATTTTCAGGTTAATTAATCTTGCTTGGAATACCATAAGTAGGCAGTGGATAAACACGGCAAAAAAAAAAAGGTGACTAATTCTAAAGTCTTAGGCAAGCAAATAAGGTATTTACAGTCTGTTAAAAAAATAAGCAAGATTAATTAAACAAATAAATATACCTTAGCTTATTATCATCTCAGACTGTTTTTAGTACTCCCAGTAACTGAATGGAGTAAAGAATACCCTAAATCCCACACAAAGTTTGTGGGGAGAGTCTTTATGATCATCTGCTCTGCATTTTGCTGTATTGTTACCAGTGTATCTGATCACATTTCACAATTTCTTATGTCTTAAAATAGCAACAATTCCTCATTTTTCTACAGATTGCTGCTCTGAGTATAAGGTCTTTTTTGAGACTTGTGTAGTATTTTCTCTTTCCTCATGGTAGCACTGTTTGTGTAGCTTGTTTGTCATTTTTGCTTTCCTTACGTAAAAAATTGCATTCTAGAGTGAAGTCTTTTTTTCCACAATTACTTCAAATGATGGTGATGGTGATGTGAAGCACCCCGGTTTTCTGTGTTTCTTAAAACATGAATAGCTTAGAGATTTGAGACATGCAAGGAACGGAAGAGTTGCAAAGACTCTAGCGCTAAAGCAGTTTCTGAAAACTAGGGATGTAAAAAATGTTATATTCATCTCAAGTTTACTTGGCTGCGTCCAGTGGGTGTTTTTGTTCACAGTACAAAAGTCTGGCTGGTATCTTTCTCTTCCTGTAACAGTTGTTTCAGATTTGAAGTTTTCCCACAAGACCTATTTCCAGAATTAGATTCAGATTGAGAAGTACTGTACAGTTGTTACTGTCATAAAAAACAATCTGCTATAGCTCGATTATGGGATAAAAACCAAAAATGAAGGAAATGAGAAAATGCTAGTGCAACTTCTTAAAGAAAATTACCTGGCTTGTTATGAAATCTGTGCTTCATGGTGTTGGTTTTCCTGAGGAAGGGTGCTCATAGCACTGCAAAATAAAGATCATTCCCTGCAACAGCAGGTGCCTGAGATACTCCTACAGAACATGTCCTGTTTTATAATCCCACTGGAAGGCTGGAATTGTATGTTTCACCATATTGTGGATTTTCAGATACGGATCAGTAACACTATAATGATGCTCAGAGCAATTCTGCTAGTAACTTTTCTCGGGAGTTCTTTAGAGGAAGAGTTGTTAGCTGTTTGTCAGCACGCTGTTCAAACACAAGATCTTGGAGAAAGTGCTGAGCTTGTGACCTTGACAGCGGCGGTGGCTAGAGGCAGTGTCCGCAGGCCCACAGATGGGGAAAGGGAGGTCACTGTGCTCTAAAAGTAGGATGCTGCAGTGTAATAAAGAGCATAAAATATTCAAATAAGTTGATTATTGGCGACTTTGCAGCTGACTCTGACCTAAAACAACACAAATGTTTTGTTTTACTTTGGGTACCTGGTGAATTTTACTGCCAGCTCAGGGCTCAGAGTAGATTATCTAATGACCCCTTCTGGTTTTATACACTAGGAAGTAGTGAAGCATCAGTTTTGTTATCCAGTCTAGAAAGTGAACCAGGTCTTTCACATTATGTCTTTAAATTAAATTAAAACTCAGAAACAATATTCTTTGTTTAGTGTAGATTATTTTTGCTGCCCACCAGAGATAAAACGAATGAAAAAATCATTGGCTAAACTTAATCTACAGGAAGGATGTGTCATGTTATTGGATATTATCTTAACAAAAACAGATTTTTTCTTAGCTGTACTGTAATATTATCAATAGTAAATTTACAAGTCCCTAATAATGAGCATTAATGGATGAGTCTTCTTTAAAAAATACCTAAAATACCCAAATGTTTAATGTAGGACAGAGGCCCACAGTTAGAAGTGACTGCCATCCAGTAAGTAAAACTGGTCACAAAAGCTCTTCTTCCCTGGATCAGTTGCAATATAGGGTGCATTCATGGTGGCTCCAGCTAACGCGGGTAACTGAAGAGCTGGGAGCAGTTACTGTGTCACGTTGTCAAGACAGAGTAATTCAGACATTTAAGAACACGCGGACATGCCCCATAGGCAGAATTGCAGTCCAGCAGTTTACTGAGAGACAGATGTGACCCTTAATACCTATGTGTGCATTGACCTAATACAGTGCCCCACACTTATTACTACTATACATAAGGAGAGTTTAATATCAAAGGCTTCGGAGCTTTAGTCATGGACTGAGATGCAGCTGAGCTCAGTATTATGTAGACATAGAACACAGCGCAACTCCTTCACCAAGAGCTTATTATTTAAATGTAAGATAAGAGGCGACAGGTAGATAGGTGGGGAGTGCAAGGAGACTTTTAGCCAATATTGCTCAGCATAGTAGGCAGTAGCATCAGTCCTTTGGAAACTGTGTCTGTAGACAGTGGTTTCAGGGAATATCGTGAGCTATCCGTAGGGATCTGTAGAAAGCTCTTCCCGTGCACTACTGACAGCGCAAGGGGAGGCACACGTGTGCTTGTTTGAAAAGCTAAGCAGACGTGTCCGTTTGAAAATCTAATGGTGGCTGGTATCAAATTGTTTGATCAGTGGTGGAAATCACTTTTTTCTTACCAAATGAAAGTTAACAAGGAGAAAGGTTTTGAGTTAGCGCAAGTTGGTTATGCTTGATGCAGTAGGAAAAGAGCAAATGGAAGGAAGCACAGATGAGATAATAAGCCCTTCTAAATTTTTTTTTTGAAGATATATGAAAGACCTTTCTGGATGAATATGAGCTGGTGCATTACATTTTTCACAGAGAAAAGAGTATTGAATTAACTGAGATATGAGATAATGAAAGTCTGTGGCACACTTATTTCTGTGTGAAAGCCATACATTTAAAGATGTTATGCAGAAGGAATCTGAAAAACTTAGATGAAAACTGTAGGCAAGACCTTAGAGATAAGGTTTGGTCTAAGATACAGTTGCAGGCCAGGGAAAGAAGTAAAATGGTTGGGGAACCCAGTACTTGTCAAGAATCGTGGGCTTGAAGGAAGAATCGAGAGCTCTCTCTTGACCATGTTATTTTGAGATGGCAGCTAAGCACGCTTAAATGTGGGGGGCACTGAGTGAGATTTTAGTTTAGGCAGAAAGAGACAGGTCTGGAGCAGAGAAGTGTACGTGTCCACAGCAGTACTGTAGCTTTGTAAATCCCTATCATAGTAAAAGCCTCAGAATCAAGATCTTGAGAGTGACATTTAGACCGCTAGAGCTGAGAGCAAGTGAACTCTTGTGTCTTAAACCCACTGAAGTCAAGACAAAGGTGACGGAAAATTGTCTTTATAAATGCATGTGATTGCACAGTGTGGCCAGGGTTCAAACATGTAGTATATAGGATGATGCAAACCAATCAACTATATCTACTGTCTAAACGAAACAGCTCAAACAGATTTGGCAGTGAGAAGTGAAAATTGTTACTGGTTTTTCACTTGCAGTGAAATCTTGCCTCCTGTCATTTTATTAAAATATTTCACCAGGTTTAGTCTCTGGTACAGTAGCTTATAGCACCTTAGCATACAAGTATTTTCACTTAATTCAGGGGTGTTCCCCAAACAAGGATTAAGGTGCTCTTCAACATAAGTCAGGGCACTGGCAACTGTCCCTTGACTATCAGCTGTTAATTAATGACATGAGTATGATATCAAGAGAGGTTTCTGGAAAGCAGGAATATCTGTAAATATGTTAATTAATAATATAGCTACAAGCTATAATGCTGCTGTAAGCAATGTGAAGACTATGTCTGCTCACTGATTTTTGTTTTTTGTGTGTGTTGTTGTTGTTTTGTTCTCATCTCAACGTTCATCTCTTAAGAAAATTGGCTAAAAAGCGGAAGGAGACGTTGAGCAGTACACGGCAGGAAATGACAGTGATGGTGAATTCAATGGATAAAAGCTACACAGAGCAAGGCACCAACTGTGACGAAGCTTTCTCTTTCATGGACACGCACAATCTAAATGGGAGATGTAAGTTTTCATTTTTTTCTTTTCTTTTGTAAGGTGGAAGGAGGGTGTAAATGGTTTTTAAAATATTCTTCATTACTCAGTCATGGAAAATCCATGGGACCCAGCGTTTCCCACTGTGCAGTACATTACAGTGTATATTCTAATGAGCAAGACAGTCAGACATCAAGAATAGACTTCTTTAAAAATAATAAGGATAATTGAGCTTTTTTATGTCTGTCCTTTTCTTCCGTAGAAGAGCAAAGACATTGCTGGAACAGATGTACTTTCACCTTTCCCCAATCTCTATTATGTTAAAAATTTTACATCTCCCACGCTGTCCCAAGTCCTTTAGCTGCTTCCCCCTAGTCCCCCCCTAGTCCCCCTTTTTTTTTTTTTTTTTTGTAGGCACAATTTATTTTGGAATGTCCTAACTTAGTAATGGTGATCTGATTGTCTTATTTCTGGTTCTAGAAGGTGCTCTTTCTCTTGCTTGTGCAAAGCAAGAATCAGTGGAATTACACAGTCTGCAGTTTTTCATGAGAGATACTCTAATATTCCAGGTCTTTTGGGGTCTATCCTGAAAATAAGTAAAATTTGTAATATAAAATTCCTGATATTAAAGTGACTCAAGAATTCGCTCCCTCCAGAGGGTTAGTATTGAGTTAGGACCACAGTATGTTTTTTGTAATTGCTAAAAACAAACAAGCTAAATCAATATGTTCACACAATATTTTTGTATTTTTGTTTTTTTGTAATTCTGAACAAAGCACAGTTTTGCTTGGATACTGGCGTTTTTGAAGAGCTTCAGAATTCATGAAAGACTGAATTTTGTTTCAAGTACTAACAGAATGCAAGGCCCAGTTCCCACTCTTTAATAATATGCTTAAGAACTTACCTTTAAAGAGCTCTATTGTACAAACACTCTCTGTGAGATTTATACAATAAAGGCTTCGCTCGTCAGCATTAGGCTGAGAATTTGCAAATGTTAATTTGCATTTGACTCGCTTTTGAACTTGCTTTGAAACAGATCTTTCAAAATCTGACTTGCCTTTCTGCCGAGAGTATCCCATTGCAGTAAATGAGGTGGCTTGCTTTGTGAGGAGATCGGGAGGTCTGACTTCATCTTCAGTCACCGCGATGTAGTTTCCCATGGCGTTACCGAATGGTCACGGCAGCCGAAGTGGCTGCAGTGAGTTCCTGGGGCCACATCCTCTTTCCCTGTTACCACTTAAAAACAACTTGAAATTAATAGGCAAGGCAAACATTTTATACTGTTTGAGGACTAGAACCGTTAATTCAGATTTTCCGTAATAAATGTAGTCATCAGAAGAATCAGGTTGACAGTCTTTAGGAATAATCTTTGTATAAGACCTTATTGTCGAGAGATTCGTACCACTTACTAAAGCTGATTGTCACATGTTGCATATAAAATTCAGCTTTAGAAGCTGCAGCAGCCCTTACCACAACCAGTCTCTGCATTGGCATCCAAAAGAAATGCCACTCTGCCCTTTCCATCTAGTGATCCAGCACACATAATCAAAGGAAGGATAGAATTATGTGTAGGATAAATAACTCCCAGCATCATTTAAAGTTGTTTTGACATATTTCCATCTTACAAGGGACTGCCAACTGAATCCCCTAGAAGATTAATGAAAAAAGGAGGGATTAAAGGTAGTGGGACTAATCTTAGACCTAGCCATCCAGCAAATCCAGCAGATCCTGACATCTTTTTTTTTTTTCTTTTTTTTTCCTGTTAATCTGTTTATTGGTATCTAGAATACCCTTACATCTCTGATCTGAGTGTATAGATAATCAAACCTACAGCAACTAAGTTTGAATTAGCAATAAGCTTTGCTTAAAAACCTTTAATGACTGTTCGGCTGGGCATCCTCTAATAACTTCGTGATTAGCTTTCTCTTACCTGCTGAATGTATTTGTGCTTACCACTGTAATTCATGTGATCTTTGAATACCAAGGAACTAATTGAGCTAAATTTGTTTCATTGTGCTTTCCCATAGCTTTTAAAATGATTAAAACATTAAATACCAAAGCCAGCATTAGTCTGTGTTTCACTGCCTGAAAACTGCTGTTAAACAAAGAATAATATACAGGGCATAATAACAACTGTCTGAACAAATCAAAAAACAGTAAAAGAAAAATGAACTATAGTAGAATATTTGCATATGGTATTTGCAGTATTATTAGGTAAATTTACTAATGATCAAAGCTTCTGCCAAAAGCACCTGTTGTCATCGTGATGTCTTTATTTAGAGATCAGTCTTCAGTCTAATCTTATGGTTTAAGAAATATTTGTCATCGTTGATCAAAATATTTTATCGGATGACATTTCTCTTTAGGGAGCTGATCCAATTCACTGAGCTGTTTTCTTCACTGGAGAGACTTGGCTTCCCCTGGGTGTTGGCAGTGCAGCAAACACAGCCGAAGAGGCTGGAGTCCAAGCCAGTCGCCCATGCCTGTGTGAGCCTGCTTAGGTAGCCACGTACCGCTTCACTGCCTCTAACCAGCTTTGTTTCTCTTTACAGCCGTATCCTCGCCATCCTCCTTTACAATGAAAACGAACACACTGAGCACAACAGTGCCTAATTCTTATTACCCAGGTAACCATTTTTTTTGTCTCTGTTTCATCCTATATAGACCTTTTTTTATATAATAAAAGCATCTAAATTTATGTTTCAGTGCACCTTGTCATAGATAATTAATACATGTAACCAGTTGCTTACAGAAGCTTTCTTCAAGAAAACTGGGGAACATTTATCAATCATTTACTGTTCTCTCTCTTTTTACCTTTCCTGCATTGACCTGCTTATGATGTATGACAGATCCATTTGTGCCAACTGCAATTTTAGGTGAGAACATTTCCCTTTATCAAAGTTTACTGCTGAAGTAATCTAGAAAGTCACAGTTCTTGGGGTACAGATGATAGTACGCAAGAAGCTCGAGGGAGGGTAAACTTGGCTAGATTGAGAATGCTAAGGACAGCTGTCAAACTTGATTTCTCCTGTCAGAATGCAAGTCAGGGGAGAAAAAAGAGAAATGATTTTAACAAGTGGTTTTGTGGGGAAATGATTATTCAGGTATTTGGAGTGACACAAAGGAATCCTAGCAAATGAAATAGTTTTCCTCTTTTTTTTTTTTTTTGTATTTTATCTCAGAACAGAAGATGTCACTTCTTAATAATAAGATTCCCTAATTAGATATTCATGATACAAAAAAATCGGTCAAAGTTTTGGCCATCTACCAGCTATCATTCCTTCTCACACTACCACACAGTTCCTGACATGTTTGTCCAAGTGAAGTTTCAGGGGAGAAATGGTGTTTTAAACAGCAAAATGACAACATGGCTTTTAAGAGTCTTGTGCTTTAATGATAATGCACCAAGTGTCATAGGAATTTAATAGGATGGTAGAGCTATAGGCTAAAAACATACACAGTTAAAATATAAAGCATCCCCACTGGGAATTTAGCAAAACCTTCCATTGTACAATATCAAAATCAGAGGGACTGCAGCAGCATAACAGTAAAATAAGCATGAAGCACTATTGCTTTTTTTTTTTCATGCTTAAGTAACTTCAGGAGCAGTGTGGCTTGGATTTATTTACACCTTCTTCTCATCCTAACTTTAAACTAAACAGGAAGACTTTTAGAATTTATTAATCTATTTTGGAAAAAATAAAATAAATAAAAAAGTAAGATAAAGCAATGCACTGTAGCAAGAATTTGGGCTCCAGTGTTTAGTCTGTCTACTCTTTTTACAATGATTGATATATTTACAACATGCATTTTTCATTCTTCTCCTTTCATTCTTCTCCTTCAAATAACTGTGCAAATATGAGAAGTTAAAAGGACTTAAAAACAAAGAAGTGAAGCATACAAGAAGTAAAAATTTAGGAAGGTGATTTTTTTCCAAACTTGTTATTGTGAAAGAATAATTAGCAAAGTGTGTTTCAGAATGGTAACTTTAAGAAGGGACCTGTTCATTTTTCTACGTTATGTAAATCTGAGAGAAGTTAATGGTAGTGACTGTAACAATGTAATAATCTGCATGCAAATGGAGTTTTCAGCGCCTTTTAACTGCCTGAGATGTTAGATTTTTTTTTTTGTGTGCTTTAGCATTCATTCAACACTTCATCTAGTAGATGTTCTTCCCGACCTTGTGGGTGGGCAAGGAGAAAAGTACTATTATCAGGAGAAAAACTTTGAGATTTCACATTCTGATTATTAATTTTAGTTAATGATTTCTCAGTTTTTTGATCTTTTGTTATATATTAATGATGCTAAAAATATTTGTTCATTTTAATTTCTCAAAAAATAATCTACGTGCAAACAGTCCGTATATCAGGCCAAAATACACAATGAAAATCTCTGAGGTCTGTTAGACCTTGAATTAGCTAGATGAGTACTTGACCTTCTAATACAATAACATGTGCTTATGTATCTCAGATTTTTCAGGTACTTCATGGTGGAAAAAAAATATTTTTGTTAGCTTAGTTAAATGTTTAGTGTCCTTATATGACTACCGTTCTGTTTAGACAGAATTTATCTATCATCTCCCCCAAGATGTTAATAGTTATTTGTGTAGTACTATAGGACTAGTCCTCCATCTGAGATGAATCAAATCAGCTCTATTTGAGTCAGTACACGAATATAGGTTGCAACAAAAATCCATTATTTACATGATGGATTTTTATTGCAATTAATGTCTGCTCTTGCTGTATTTGAATGCGCAGTGACATTTTTTTTTAGGCTGCAGGGTCAAACCAAATAAATGCTTCACTGTGACCCCCCTGGGAAAGGAGCAGGTCTGGTGAATGGGCGAGTGTAGTTTTTGAGATCAGAATATACCACAATATACTTGCCCTTTCCAAAATTTGATGCAGCAAGATCTCTGGAATATTAATGCAAGTTAGGAAATTCTTATACAATAAAAAAATAAAAATAAAAAGACTGATCAATAATAGCAAACTCTTTTAATGAGGCAACAACCTGATTCCTCAATTTCAGGTATGTGGAGCTATTCATGCAGTTGATACTTAATTCATACCAAGGCTAATAACCTAAGTGAAAAGTGGGAGCTAAACAAGTATTCTACATAATAGTGGCTAAATTGATAGTTGCTGAGCATCAGTGTAGGTTATGCTTGTCTAGTATCAGTGATTTGAACATTTCTGAAACTGGAGAAACAAAAAGTTCCTAGCCCAGATAAAATATTGAGCAGGATTTGCAGATATCTCCCATGCCATAAGGCCATATAACTGGTAAAGAAATGTGCCATTTAACAAGCATTACAGAACTTTATAGGAATCAATAGGTGGACAGTTGAATAACTGCAGGATTTAAATACCAAATTCATTGCACAAGAGCCCTGATATCTCATAACTTTGCATCCAATATAGTTCCCAACTGTTTGTGGAAAAACAAAACAAAAATAAAAAAAAATCTAACCTGCTTCTAAAATTAAAGTAAGCCGCACCAAAATCATAATCAACTTCCTACACTTTTTTTTGTCTTTTGTGTCTTAGCCACCTTGTAGTTTCCAGGTGCCATTTCAACAGCTACATACTGCACCTACACTTGTATACCACGTTTCATACCATGCATCCCAAGGTGCTTCACAGTACAATTTTATCACACGTTAGACAAAAAATGTGGAATTTAATAACTAAATGATGAAGTCAGTTTCTTTGTGGATTGGATCAGGTTAGTAAGGCAGCAAGAAAAGGAGTGAAATGCCCATACCCATAAATAGCCAGACATTGCTGTCTGTTGTTTTTAGTTTAGACCTAAATGCCCAGTCATATCGATCATATGCCCCTGAGAAGCAGATCTGAGACATTTCTGTATCACTGCGAACTGAAAGAACATGATTTTTTTCTTGAAGTACCCCCCATTGAGCTTTGTGACTAAACAATTTCCAATGAGGTAACTAAGATCAGAATTTCACCTTTAAAGAGGTGTGATAGCAGTTTTAGTGTGTGCATGAGAATCTTTGATTTTTTTAATACAGCGAATTTGGGGAACTTTCTGCTGTAATATATTTATAAAAGTAGAAATATATTTTTCAGCATATTTTATATTCTAATCATTTTGCATAAATATATTACTTTTGTGAACCACTTGCTATGGTTAGTGTACAGCCAGTGAAGAGCAGTTTGACCAAGTCAGAGCACTACATTTGCAATGAAAAATAAAATAAAAAAAAACCTTTGGAAATATCTAAAATTATTATTTGGTTAAAAAGGAAAATATCTATGATGATACTTGAACCTAAGAATTGGGTTGTTTTTCCTCCTGGCAAGTTTGAACAAATAAAAATTTCCATCTAAACATATTCACAAGAAAGTGATACTGCTTCCAGAGGCAGCATGCTTTTTCACATCTATCTATTGCTGAGAATGAGTTTTGATCTCAATTAAATCTATATGAATTAGCTCACAATAAGATAACTTGGATTCAGTAGATTTAATTTAATTTATACTGTGAAACTGATCAGGATCTAACTCATTTAGGAAATCACATTGTAAAAACTAAATTGCAAACATAAAAATTACCTGTAATTATTAATGTAGTACTGTTGCTTATGCCCTGTTTCCTTTTTCTCCTCCTCTTTTTTTTCTCCTGATATGTATCTTCTTAAAAGTGCCAATCAATGGTAAGTTGCCCATTTGCCCCACGGAAGAGATGTGGAGGGTTGGGAGAGTATGTGTCTCGTACAAATTTGAACCAACCCACTGGGTTCTCTTGTTTGTTGGCTTGCATGTTAGTTGACATTAAACATTCCATGCCTAACGTGGTGGCTCATGATAGACCCTGGTCCTAACGCATGTTCAGCAGCCAGTCAGCACATCCTTCCTGAGCAGATGACCATTTGCATTTGTCCTCCTGTAGTTTGTTTCAGATGTTGTATCAGATCTCCATTTCCATTGCAGTCCTAGCTTGATGAAACCATAAGCCATTTTGTGTTTCTTTTTATTTTGCTCACTACAAACATTTGCTCTAAATTTGCAGCATAAAATACAGCAGTTCACTAATCTAAGAAGAATACAAGTCCCCTTTCATCCTGTGGGACTTGATGAAGTTTCAAAATGAAACTTCTATGTAGTTTAGAAGCACATGCCTGATTTAGAGCTTGTTTATAATCAGCTAGTGTTATTTAAAGCAATATTATAGTTTGGACTGCTCTGCAATGCTTCCATTGTAGAACCATGGACTATGCCTCATTCCAATCAGTCTTGCAATTTCCCTGTGTAAACTGTTCCATGGATTTACCTTTATCTGACATAGTCTTCACAGAGCAAAGCAATACTGAAGATGTCAGATTTCTGTCATTCCTCTAGAAATCTGTGTATTTTATATTTACATTAGTAAATGCAGATGAGCTAGTACATTATGAGATGTTCTTTTCCTAGATGAAACCCACACGATGGTCAGTGACACAAGCAGCCTGGTCCAGTCCCATACTTACAAAAAACGGGATCCAGTGGATGTACCCTACCAGACTGGACAGCTTCATCCAGCCATCCGGGTAGCTGACTTACTGCAGCACATCACCCAGATGAAATGTGCAGAAGGCTACGGATTCAAAGAGGAATATGAAGTGAGTGTCTAGTCTGATGATCTCATTATTGTGTTTCCTGTGCTCTTGGCTTTATCTGGCTGCTGTCTGTACTACAGAGTAGGAAAAATAATGCCTTGATCCAGTAAACTAGTTGCCCTGTGAAGGAATATACCAAATGGAAAGGTTCATCTCTAGAATGAGCAAGGAGTCTAGTATTAACCAACCAGGATGAGGAGCTAGAAGTAGAAACTCTTCTGGGAAATCTCTGCCTAATTCTAATCACATAATGCTGTATATTGAAAAACCTTTCTCATTGAGCTTGCCATATTACTGAAGAATCTAACCTTTTTTCCTCAGTGTTTCATCATAGATTGGCTAATCACAGTTGTCTGGTTACATGATAGATATTAGTTTGGAAAACAAAGTTTTGCAAGCAGTGTTACTTTCATCATGCAGAAGGAAGTGTGCAACCCTTCAGAGAGGCCCATAGGGCTATAAACATTTTCACATTAGCTGGAGGCTATTCCTAATCATTATTTTTCATATGTACTTACTGCTTTTCACTTTTTTTTCTTTGTTTGCTCCAACTTCTGTTTCTTCATTTCATGCTACAGTGACCTGTTCCTTCCAGTTATCATCTTCTTATTTTAAATGCCATGTCCATTACACCCTCATAAAGACTATAGGAATGCAGTACATCCGGCTAAAGTTCCTGTCTTCCTTGGGTGGTGAACCAGTCTGTCTAAGTGAAAAAGCAAAACACAAGCAAATTGCTTGTGCTTCTACTTGCTCTCATGCCCCCAGTTAGAGCCAGTATTATGCCTGGCTTCAACAGCTTGGTTGTACTGGAGTTTCAAGAACAGTCTATATCTTTTCCAAATTGTATGGCTAAATGAACAGAGACTTCTCAGCCTGTGTTCCTTGTTTAAAGTGAGAGTTTTTTGAAATCCTTTGAAATCTCTTTAGTCCAGTATTTTAATTATTGGGATATAAAAATAAATGTCCTTTTCTCTCTCTCCTTTAGCTCTAAGTTTAAAGGGTTTATTCATGTGAGTAGTTCTCACATACAAGGATATTCTCATATAGATGGGTACGATATCTGTAGTGAGTAGTTTCCCACAAGATTATAGCTCAATAGGTTTGAAACTAAAACCCAAGTAACATAAAAAATACAAAAAATACATAGAGCTAGTGCACAGGGTTGGACTATTAATTATCTGGAATTTCTTAGGAGCATGTGAGAACTCATGGGATGATTTTTTGTTGCTTAGGTAGGAAGCACTTGCAGGGTCTGATGTGTAGGTGGGTTGGAAGCTCAAAAATACTGTGTTAACTTTTAATACATACTTTGGATTGTGATCCAAGGTAATGTGACCAGACAAAAAAAAAATTGTACCGTACCATATGGTCCAGGAGGCAGATAAAGATCGCCAGCAGCCCATCTCTCCAGTTCCAGAAGAAGGCTACACCTGACAGAAGCTAAATTTGCATCCATGTGCTCTAGCATCCATTTATTCAGTTGAGGGACCTATCCAAATTACACTGCATCTCCCACCCAGACCACAATCCTGAGTAACCTTTCTGTGGAAAACAGGATGTGAGAAATGAGAGGAACCAGGATAACTGGGTCGCGCTCTGGTGTGACTCTTAACACAGCCAGTGAAAAGAAAATACAGATGCAATTTTAATTCTGTCTTCTTGAAGCAGAAGTCAGCAAGAAAGATCACTGCTCCTTCTTTCATCTGATTGAAGAGGGAAGGAAGAGGGACAGCCTGCAAAAGTCCTTAAATTGCTTCCAACCTGTAGGGCAAGCAACAATTTCTGTGCTGGGCATGCACAGGTCTGCAGTGCCCTAGAGGCTCAACGTATCAAGCTTGAGTTTTGAAGATACGGACTAAAGTATTCACTACTGGAGGCCCTTTAGCTGATGAAGTCGTTATTAGGACAGTGTGCAAGTGTGCAGGCCGCTTGTATCTGAGGAGAGACGGTGGCTTTTGGGAGTTTACGCTGCTTCATCATGCCAGCTCTGTGTTAAAGAAATTGCTTAAAAATGTCATTGTTTAAACTGGTATTTGTTGTCTCAGACTTTCAAAGCCCATGCTTCAAGCCTCTTCCTAAGTTACTGCTGGCAATTTCTTCCCCAAAATGTGGAAAACAATTAATTCCCAGAAGGAGCTAATCACTTGTCAGCTTTCATTTGTGCAGCTGACTTAAACAAGTTTGTTCCTGTGATTTTTTTATGACAGTGTTATTTAAAAATGATAGAATTGAAAATTCTTGTCTTTGGAAAAGATTTGTTCATCAGCCAAAACCCTTTATACCAGCATTAAGCCTAGAGGAAAGCTACAATTAACAATTAACTTATGAAAAAAAAAAGAAGACGACGACAACTGTAAAATGGAATTTATAATGGAAGCACTGACATGGCTTTTTAACTGCAGCGGATCAAATGATGCTGCTGAGAAACAATTTCCAGGAAAATCACTTAATTTGAAGCTTACCAAGCTGATGAATGGCAGCCCATTAGAGACAGTAGGTGTAGTCATGACTAACGCTAGTAGTTGCAATACATCAGGGCGCAGTGTATTAAGAATAGCAGGGAAATGGAACTTAAAATATTGCAGTGCATCTGAGAAACTTCTTTTTATATATAGCAATTGTTTATAATCAGAGTGAGCTGTAACAAGCCATGTCTTTGAGTGTGTATGTGTTTTTTTTTTTCTATTGAACAACTTCAGTCTTGTTTTTTTCCTTTAAATGCAAGGAAAAGCTGCCCGATATATTTTATCACTGCTAAGACTGAGGATCTCTCTGTTTACCTTGCTGTCACACTGGTATCTTCCTCGTTGCAAGGCTGGACTAGGCAGTGGAAGAGCTTTTTTTCTCATAAATTACCAGAAGGATAACTGTCCAAATGAAAAGGAAGAAATAGTTTGGCAGGGGATTTGTTTTGAATGAAGTTTCATAGATGATTTTTGCCGTAACAAGACAGCAGGATTACATAGTCTCACCAGGGAAACAGTTTGATTCCAAAGAAATTCACACAGGATTCACTCTGAAAATAAATCTGTTGAACGGAACAGAAAGTGAAGTAGTGCATTACCTGGTAGCAGCACTTCAGAGGAGTGAAAGGATACAAAGCACTTGCTGTCTTGCATAGTTATAAGTGCTTTAAAATAAAACATAATAACTAGCGCCACAATTCAGAATAATTAGGGCTGCAGCGCACAATCTTAAGCACACCTGCGTAGTTTTAAGGCTTACTGGCTTCATGCAGAAGTTTTTTTAATAACCAAAATGAAGGGAGAATGTTGAGAAACCATCTGTAAACAAGGGCAGGCTGGTACTTAATCACTCAACTCTGCAGTGTGAATACCCCTTGAGATCCTGCGTATCCTCAGCGCTCAGCATACCGGCATCTGAGAGAACATCATACTTGGCAGGATTGTGCCCTTTTATTCTTCTTCTGTCAGAATCTGAGAGTGTTTGACACATTATTTCAGAAAATTTTGGCTGAGCATTAGGAGGGAAGCATCCCACAGTCTGGCACTGTTCCTGCGATGCTTTGAGGGAAGATCCCTGTTTTCCAAGGCAGGATCAGGCCCTGAATCTTAAATAAAGCTGTACAGATTTTGATTTTATGCCTAGCTGTGTCTGTAGAATGAGAGCAAATACTGGCAAGTCCTTAGCAGCACATCAATAACACGTTCACTGCCCATTTTCCCATGTGCTTCTCAAGTATGGAAATAACACAGATACACTTTTGTAAGCTGTGGACTCAAATGTGAACCTTCATTTATGGTCTAGTGGAGTGTGAATGATTGTAAGGGATTGCACAGACAGCTTTAAACTCAGGGAAATTTCCACACAGCTAGTCCGTAGCAGCTCTTTAAAATCCTTTCCATCTCCCACCAAACTCTTAAGAAAGAAAGACTTGTGGCGAGGCCCAAGCGTTGTGAGACTGGCAGAATAACCTTGGCCTGGTTTCACAGACACCCAGCACTAATCGTGCATCATTTCATCTGCCCCCCAGTTTGAAAGGATGAGAGAGCTGGTATGGATGAAGGAGGTTCACTAATACATTCATCTCCGTTCCGCATTACAAAAAGAAAAAGGGAAGGAGAGTAGAGAAGTGATCTCTACTACTCATCCTTTTTTTACTTTTCTTATACCATCTTTTACTTTTAGACTTCCTAGTTTTACAGCGTTTTGCACTTACAGGGTGTCTTTCATAAAGTTGTGTATCTGTTAAAAGGCTTATGTGCATCACTGTAAAAGAACAAGTTCATCTCCTTCCTTTAGAGATGGACCAGGCTCCTGGAACCCAGCAAAGCTTAGTGTAGCTAGGGTAGAAACAGAGAAATTCATCAAAATCTTACTATTTTAAATAGGATTGATTTTAACCCTATTTTTGGATCTTTGAATCAACAAAAATTTGTGCCTATTTAGTATAAATTGATTCTTTGCCAAATTAAGCTTCGTTGACATAAGACAGTGTGAGATCGATTCCAGAGTGTCCACGCAGGAGCTTGAACTGGTTTAACTGAATTGATTTAAAAACACACCTATAATTAAACCAGTGCTATCTGGTGTAGCTAAAGCTTCAGAAAATCAATTTTGCATTACGTTCCATGCCAGGGAGTTCTGCACTTCCATTATTTCAAAACCAAAAGTTCCTTAGAAAAGCCAGGATGTGTAAATGGCATCCTCCTCAGCTCTGCCTTGCTCCCTGACACTAAGAGGGCTCCGTCAACAACAGAGTTTACAAAAAGGTTCCTCCATGTGGCTTAAACTTCAAGGCCTTTTCTCCCATTCCTCTTCGTTGCTCTCCTCCCTGTCCCGCCTTTCTTTTCCCAAAGCTTTATGGCAGTTTAACTGTTTAGCCAGGGAATGATTTCATGCTGGTAGCATGATAGCAGTGCTGTTCCTCGTAGGGTGAAGTTATCTGCTGTCAGGATAAATTGCACTGATTATGCCCCTTTTATGCTGTATGGCATGCACTCCGAGAGGTTGCACCAATGTAATCTCTAAATCACTGCAGTTAAATAGATGAATCGCTATGTGGATACAGGCTCAGAGGGCCTATCAAGGTCAGGGACATGAAATATATTATCTAATGTATGTTAACCAATTCATTTTTTTAGCACTTCTTAGCACCAATTACAGATTGGCAGCAGTATTTTAAAACAGGTTATCTGGTCCTGGTCAGCGTTCAGTGGCACCTTGGGGGATTGTGGTCAAAGGTGATCGTAAAAAAGGAATGAACAATTTGATGAGAATTTGGAGGTGAGCACTGAGAATAAATGGGGGCATGAAAGAAATCCTGTCTTCATAGAAACATATTCATTGAAAGAGATCTTGCCAAGATACACGGATAGATATCCTGACAGTCAATAAAAGCAAATTCCCTTCTCACACAGGGTAGTGTTGGCCAGTGAAATACCTGGAGTAAATAGGAAATGGACCTCAGAAACAAAAAACGGAAAAGCTCTTTAGAATCAGCAGAAGCGCAGATCTCAGTCTTCAGGACAGAAGGTGCTGCGGGCAAGGAGGAATGTTATCAGGAGGAAGATTACCAGACTTGCCGACTTGAGGTTTCATTTTCTCCAGGCCACTGTTAGATAAATGGCTGGCATAGGGCAGAAGTCTGGTACAGTTTCCACTTTTTACTTTCATGCAAATGCAGAGTTCTGTGGCTCGAACACGCTCCTCCACACATGGCTTTTCTTTCTGTTTAGTTCTCGATGGCAGACAAATACGCTGCCAAACAGCATTTCTTTCTAAAAGTGCAGTGCTTCTGGGGTCAGGCTCGGAAATCTTGAAAACAGTAGGAAAAAAATAAGCATTTTGTTGATGTTAGGTTGACACAGGCACTGACAAGACCCAGCTGGCGTTGCTTTTTCTACATATGTTCATTGTGACAGCAACCTGCTTCACCTCCAACCTGTACCTTTCTATCATGCCTTTTTCCTCATTTTATTTTCTGTTCTGCAGCACCAGCTGAGACAGTCTACCACAATCAGGGCAAATTGTTCTCTATCCCACAAGACACAAATCATTAAGAAAGCAAAAAGACCCTGAAATATTGGGTGGGAACGGAGCCTTTAGTAAACGGAGCCCAGTGCAAATAGGCTAAAGACAACATCTGTATCCTTCAGAACCGAGAGCAGGCAACTGTTTGCTTCTTTTCTCTTCTTATTTTTATAAGAATGAGAAAACTCTTCAGAGATGGGAAACATGACAAAAAATGGAAATGAGTGAAAAAAAATGGTGGGAAGCTGTCTTGTGAAAATCACAGAATTGCAGAATGGTTGGAGTTGGAAGGGACCTCTAGAGATCATCCATTCCAACCCGCCTGCTCCAGCAGGGACACCTAAAGCACGTGGCACCAGGTGGCATCCAGGTGGGTTTTGAACTCTCCAAAGGAGAGGTGCTGAAAAATGCAGGAAATAGTGATCTTTAGAAATGATTGCTATTATTTTTGTAGAATCTCTTCTGTTAAAATGAGGCCCACCACAGATGAATCTTTAAGATCTCATCTTAAGTATTTGGAAGTGGTAGTGGTCTCATTATAGGCAGCACAAATGATCCCTCACATACAAAATAAAAGAGAACTATGGCTTATGGTGACATAAAACTTCCTGTGTGGTACAGGTATTCCCCTGTTCTTGCAAGGTTTCTCGCAGGCTCACGGACAGTGGAGGTCTTGGCACTGGGGACATCTGGTCTAGAGAGGTCAAAAGCAATAGTAAAACTGGGTACCTACTTGGTCTACAAAACATGGTTTAGTTCAGGAGCACAAAGGTACTAAAATACAAATTAATATCAAATAGCAGCAAATAAAGTCACCCATAGCCAGAAGCTTTCCTAATAGGTCCCTGCCAGCAGGGAGCTCTTCTAATTGGTCTCTACTTCTACTGAGTCTGGCAATCTGGGGGTCTGTTACCATAACTGCATTTTGCATGAAGACCAAATCTGTAGTAGCAAATTTCTTTCTCCCATCTTGGGAGAAACAAATCCTTCAAAACTTGTTGTGATTTTGCTTCCCTTTCTCCTGGCCAATATCCATTAGTAGGATCCTTTATTCTCTGAAGACATTGCAAAATTTTCTTTAATTTCTTCTGGGAAGATATGGGGCATGTACAATGTCAAATAGGAGCAACAGAAGAAATAGCTTCCAGTTTTCATTGATTATTGTCAACTTGTCATCAAGTAGAATTTTTGAAATCTAGCATTCACATCTGGTAACTCCAAGTAATTAGTACAGGAGTTATATATATTTGTGAAAAAAGATAACCTTTTCAACCTTACTGCTTCCTTGAGTGTTTTGGATGTACAAAAATGCATATGATGATTATTTTTTCATATACAAAGGTCACAGGGCTAGTTCAGCAAATGAAATCTGACTTTATAGGCTGACTGGTTTACCTTTGGGAAGCCATGGGTTGAGCAACAGTCAATCTGTCCTAAGCAGAGTTCTCCGAATACTTTGTACTCTGATTATCCATTAGACATTCCATTTTGCTGAGCAGTCTTCTGCTTTGGCTATTATCAAATCCCTCCTCTGTAGAGGCCTTTTGATACTGGGGTTTGGCTTCAAATTTAGCCCACCTATGCCTCATTATGGGCTACTGAACACCACTCTAGAAAACTGAATGAGGCCACTGAGCTGAATTGCACTCATAACATGAGTTTCCAGAAGAAATGGCTTTATTGCTCACAATTCAAGGGTGGTAGGTTAAACTTTCCAAATCCTAGTGACAAGTATGATTTGAAAGAAAGAACAGTTTTTGAAACACTGAGGCTATATATGCTGTATATTTGCACCGCACGGATTTCTTAATTATTCAGATAAGGCATTTAATATTTGATCAGAATCCGTAATCTCTTCTTCAGTTAACGTATTATTTACTTTTGAAAACTGCTGATCTACCATACTTTTCCCGTTGTACCTGAAAAAATGAATTGGTCCAATTTAGGTGCACAGAATAAAATATTGTGCTTTAATGCTCAAGATATTATTCATTACTTTCTACTCCTATAAACCTTCTTACCTCCTTCATATTTTATTAGTGCCCTTTAAAAAGACATAAAAAATCAGTCACGTAGTTATTCCATTTTAAATTATGCAAATGATGTTAAATGTAATTATAATCTATTCTTTATTAATTATAAATACACTCTGTGTATTTTCTATGGATTGCATTTTTTCACTACAAATAATTAGGCATTTTAGTCCATTCCTGATTTCATGACCAGAACATTATTCTTGGCTGTTTATAAAGTGAGAGGAACACTTTTCAAATCAAATTAGCATAATTTAGCTATTAGTAGTTTTAATTTAGCAACCGTTTATCCACAGCATACCTAAACTATGCATACATTTTCTATAATGCATTTGTTTTAAATAAGTTAAAACAGCCATTTTAAATTTTTCAGGAAATAAGTATTTGCATTCGTACGTAGCCCGTGGCGCGGTGTCTTTTTAAAGCACTTTTCTAGCTGAGACACCAGCTTATTCTTACCCATTTCCTCAAAACACTTCAGTAATCGTCCTGTTAACAGAGCGAATGATCAATCTTTTCCAGCAGATTTTTCATTGCTACACATTGATTTGATGAACTTCCCTGCGGGAAGTTCTGTGGGAAAGTTAAAGTCTTCTGAAATTGCCATGGGATATAGGTGGGCTGAGGAGCGGGCGGGCAGGTCACCTTTCTCTCCTGCTTTCTTTCTCCTTCTCCACCGTGTCTCTATGCGATTTAGCTGCTTGCTGAATCACGCACCATGGTGGCATCTCAGCAGTGTCCCTGTGCAGAAGGTCATGGGGCTATTGCTCTTCCACAGCTGCTTGGCTCCGTCACCATCATTTTATGTAGTATTTAGAGGTGGTCCTGGCTGCTCAGCCACTGGAGACAAGAGGACGTAGCCTGCCAAGCAGTGCTGAGAGGATGCAGGCAACTTGGCCAGGCAGGAAGAGGAAAGGGGGACAAATGCTCATTTTACACAGGTCACAGAGAGGACAACTGTGGGGTGAAATTGCCCCCCAGGTGAGGATCTGGTGGGAAAAACTGGAGTGGCCATGGAAGCAGAGCAGCTCAGGAGGTGGGCAGAAAGCAGCAGATCAGTTTGAGGGATTTTGTAAGTGCTGGCAGTCAAAAATGTCATGATTATCGCATCAACCATCAACCATGCAAAAACCATGCATCAACCATGAAAGAGTTGCTGGAGTCGTTGGGTTTCAGATTCCATTCAAGACTGATTAAATTTCACAATATGGACACTTCTGCACAGCAGAATGAGTAGTTCTTGCCTGTGCAGCAATAACAGCAAGAAAACATGTAGCAGAAAAGAAGCTGCTTTATGGACAGGAATCTCTGGGTCTCAACAGCAAGGCTTTCCATGCTTACATCACATGCCAAAGGGAGGTGAAAGCAGTAAGGACCTTCCTTGATGGATCCATCTCTTACTCAGGGAAGAGTATTAAAANGCCTTCCTTGATGGATCCATCCTTGATGGATCAAACTATTCAGAGGCCGATGTCTCCGTGGCTGTTCCAGTGCCGTCCAAGCTAGCACATACAGGAGGCAGAAAACCATCCTCTTTTTAGAGGAATTACAGGGTTTTGTCTTTGCCTTCCCTCAACAGCTCCAGGAAGTTTCCCTTCTGAATACCTCCTAATCACTCTGGGAAGATAGGAGCTTCCACCAAGTGCACTGTAGGGTCCTGAATTAAGAATTAGTTTAAGTGTGGGATTAATCCATGTGAAGGCAACAGGACTACCTTGCCTTTAATGCTTAAAATACTTGGCTGTATCACACAGCTTTGAGTTTCAACATGAGAAACTACTGGCATTTAGATTGTTTATAACAAGTGCTGAAGAAGGAGGGCCAGATCCTGTATCTCTTACTCAGGGAAGAGTATTAAAAGCAACACCTCTGACCCCACGTGAACACTTAGGAAAGAAACAGAGAGACTTAAATAAATGGGGAATAACTTATAGTGAGAAACTCTTTTTAGTCATTTATAGCCTTCCAAGATTGAAGTATGACTGTCAAGTTGAGACATATACTTTTTATTGTTGAGAGGGAGCACATTCAAGAGTTTTACTGTTTATTGTGATACCACTGTTGCTCTTCCAAGCGCTGCCAGCCATTATTCACTAACAGGATGGTTTGGGGCACTGTTTGCATGGGGAATATTTCAGAACATTTTTCTCTGCTTTTGGTTCTAATACCGGCTGAGCTTTTGCTCACTTAGCTTTGATTTTTGTCTGCAGCTGTTTCTATTTGTTGTGGGTACTGCTGGTCAAGTTGGACAAATACTAACTTTAATATAACTTTAGTATTTTCTTTTTGTGATTTTGCTCCTTCAGCCGCTCACACTTCAAGTCTACCTTTCTGTTCTGCATAGCAGCGCCAGTATAGAGCTTCTGCAAAGTTGCCATAAGAAACTACCTATGGCTTCTAGGAGTAAGAAAATCCCTTGAGAGGCTCAGAGCCACCTTATCAGTTCCCATACCAAGTCTTTACGTTGCATCCAGGATGGTGAAATATCACTCATTCCTGGCTGCTCTAACATCCCCTTAGGATATTCTGAGCTATAAGATCAGTGTTACTTCTTTAATGCTAACAACAATTATTCATTGCTTCTTATAACATAGGAAATCAGGAACACCCAACAAAGCTATTAAGCAGTAGGTTTAAAGCGAACAAAAGGAAATATTTTTTCACACAGCACATAATTACATTGTGGAGCTCATTGCTGCAAGATGCTGTGAAGCCAAAATTATAAATGTGTTCAAAAATGGCTAGACAAATTCATTATTAAGCACAGCGGCTGTGTGCGGTCCCTGGCTGAGGAAGAGGCTGCTCAGGAAAGACTCTGATTGCCAGAAGCGTGGCGAGTGTGCCGGGGGAAGGCTCACCCTGCATTTGCTCTATTCCTCGTATTTTCTCACGAACATCTGCCACTAGTCGCTGTCACAGAGAAAAATAATGGGCTGTGTGGACCTCTGGTTTGACCCAGTGTGCCTGTTAACAGATGTAGAAAAGAGGAAGATAAATCAGTGCTTCTGCAAAAAATGTGATGTGAAATAATGATTTTTTTTTCACATATGACTGGTCAATGTGAAAGGCCTAACAACTTTAATTTATAAAGAAAATGAGGATTTCTTGAAGTTAGCTAGCATCCTCTTTTAGTTCTTTTACTTTAGCCTTTCTTCTCATGATTTGCCATCTCATTATTGGACTACCAAATTTGGGACAATGTTTCGAAAAGAGAAAGAGAGAAATATGTTTAGTTTACATTCGTAAACCAGAAATGGTTTACATTTAAAATGAATGGAACTGCTATTCAAAGTCCTAATCCTGAGCTGAAATGCTGAGCAATACGTTATTCGGCAAAGAATCTTGTTTACATTAATTAGACCCTTTCAAGTAAGTGTCTCAACTTCCAGTTTACAGAAATAATGGCATTAAAGTCTGGTGTAGGCACTTCTTGCCGTTTGGAAAGCAAAAGAGAGCAGTTATATGAACTTTGAAATTAAACAGGATGAGTTTCCAAACCAGCGAAAAGTGTTTGTTTGGTCTTGCACTGGGACAGATTCTTCAAATCTAAGCAAGTTGGATGTCTCGCTGCCTTGCTAGTCATTTTATACACATTTCAGTTTTACAACAGAGTTTTTCACTGTCTCTTCTTTTACAACATCACCAGCTTGAATTTTATTTCTTGATGGTTGCATTGTGAATCAAGTCTATAGAGCTGACAGCAGGTAGAACATCCACAAATATTTACATTCAAGAAAAAGTCATGTAAATTATGCATACTGTTTTGTATGTTTAATTGTAGATTTTGTTAGAGATTGACGTATTTCCCCTCTATTTGTCAGTTCTTTGCGCAGCATTTATGTTTGTTTTACTGCTGTTTACTAAGCACATGTATCTTCTGGCATAGAAAACTAAAAATGGTCATGCTATCTGCAGTATTCAGGGCTTCTTTAAAGTTTAACTGCTTTTTGGATTACTTTTTGTTTTCTTGTCAACTGAGACTATGCATTTACTACTTTTTTTGTGTCATCTTTTTCCCCCAAACTACCGTTCTGCTGTAAATTTATTTATTCCGTTGCTGAGCTGGAAGTGGCCTCACTGGGAGGACAACATCATTCTCTTTTATCACAAGTATGCTTCAGTGGAATTGCCTTAAATATCTTTAAAAAGGACCAGGTTAGATCTTTTTAGCCCTAATCCAAGGGCCAAAGAACTAGGGAAACTAGGAAACTTTTGGTCTTTCTAGCTACACATGGGCAGAGTTCTGCTTGAACTTACTGGATAGGAGCATTCTCCACAGATAGGACTTTGCCTGTTGCTCATCCCCTTCTGGGTATGGAGACCCCAGTTCTCATCTGCTGACCACCATAGGTGAATGAGGTGAAAACATTTGTAGTCCCGCAGCCATTGCAGGCATACTTAAAAACATTGAGATAAAGTGCAACAGCAGTGATAGATAATTATTCATACCACGGGTACCTTCAGCGTATGTGATTTCAAACAGGTTGTGTTACAGTTTTTGTGTTTCCCTACATGGTCCTGCCCTTCTTCTCTTACCCATGCACTTCCACGGCCACCTTTTCTGCATGGAAAAGTGTGGAGCAGGAGGAGGACTACGCTCCCATCAACTGGCAACACTCTGTTATTTCCACCCAGAAAACACTTTAGCAGATGTGAGGCCAGTGTGTGGAAATAGATGTGGGAAGGGGTTATAGTAGGTTAGGGCATTCTGCATCTCCAGGATTGAGGGAGCGTAAGGTCACCTGTTGATGTGTCCTAGGTCCCCGCTTTTTGCAGGAGAATAACAAGTCCCGGAGTTCCTGGAGATCTGACTGGCAGATCCAGAAATTTAATAGTACTATGATCTTTTATAGTGTCATAAAAGATTCAAATGTTGCTATCCACATGACTGTTGTAGACTGGAGGAGACGTATGTCGAAGTACTCAAGGTTAGAAGGCAATAATAAAAACAGAGGGAAAAAAAGGTTGCTTTTCTCTCTATTTCTTCCGAAAAATGAGAATAAAAATATGATGGAATGTAATAGAGACCACGTTTTATAAAGATGAAGATGCACAGGCTTAAAACAATAAAGTACTCACTTCATCATGCAGTTTTGCCCACACCTGAGAAAGTTTCTTGCATCTTCTAATGAAAGACAGAGAAACTACCTTGGTTTGTGCCAAAATTCAGGCTGGTGTCAAATCAAATACTTTTATTTTAACTGACATGGTACATTCAGATGCCAGCTATAATCTCTGCAATGAAAATACTGAGAATGATAGCTTTCAAATCCAGCCACTCAATGCGTAAAAGCAATCCATGCTTATTTTGGATATACTTTTAAACAGATATCTTATGGAACTAAGCCTCAACTTAGAGACTGACGTTGGGCTAAGCAGGGAGCTAGTGCACCCACCACCATGTTACGGGACAGACTTACACCAAGCCCAGGCAGCTTAAGGCTACTGAAATTTTTTCCTAGTGCCTTAAATGATGTTAGCGATGGGACACCACAAGGATGGCCAAAAACTTGAATTTCAGGTTCACTAAGCCTGAATCAATTTACTGAGCGCCCCCAGCATCCCAGAAACAAATTTCATTTTGAAAGGCAAATCATTTCTTGCAAATTTTCTTAGACAGATTGTTTCTGGGTTTTGATGCAATTTAATGTGAATCCGAAATTTAATCTGAAATAAGTCTGAAACCTTTAGAAAGAGCATGTCTCTATCCTGTGAATCACTGCATCAGGAGGGTGTCATAATCATCAGCCAGATCTGTACTGAAATGACTGCCGTCTTCAGCATTAAAATGACAAATGGGGACGCAGTACCCAGTTCCAAGAGAACTAGCCATTTCTGAAGGCGCTCAATAGAAGCAGATGCTTCCCTGTTGCCTAAAATTTGCTGCTGGCAGTCCTAGCAGAGGCTTGCTCATAGCCCATGTTCTCCCCAGCTCCAGCTGGCGAGGCTGGGGAGGCCCTTGTGAACGTACATCTCCAGACCTCGTAGCAGCAAGTCGCTCCGGTTGTTGCGTGCTCCTCACTAGAGCTGGGCCTTCCACCAAGCGTCGGGGCTGCGGTGCTTCAGTGCCAAGTTACTCTTGTCAATCTAGCTCACTCTTCATGGTTTTCTCTGGTTTCCCTGGCAGAATTTGGCCTATAGAGTCTAACAATGCTTTTATTAATAAGAAATCTGATAAATAGGGACTTTATAGATTATTTTAAATGGCTAGTAATTGGTTTAATGAGAGACAGATGCCTGGGATCTTTGTATTGTCTTATAAGGGAAATATTTATATAGAGACTCAATTTTTTTAAAGTTTTGTTTTATGGAGGGATGCAGAGAATAAAGGCATCTGCTGCTATTCAGCAGAGCTTTTATAATGTTGGCTTGCCTCAATTAATCTAGCTCGAGTGCAGTGTTCTAATGAAAGGAAATGCAGAATAAAAATGTAGAGCTGCACTGTATATGAATCTTGAAATGTCCATGGAGAGCTGATAAATTGCTGTATTTTGCTCGGTTTATGCAAAAGAGAAAATGAAGAAGCAGATTGCAAAAAAAAACAAAATTATACATGAAGTCATTAAATCTCACTGTTCATTACTGAAGAATTGTTTTGATACTGAGGAAGATTAGGACTGAACAAAAGACTAGCTAGGTGACATGTTTGTAGGAGTCCTTCATTAGAGAAAAAAAGTCTGTAGCATAATGTCATGGGTGTGATATAAGTGCAGAACAATTGTTATTCATTTTCTTGAGTCTCAGAGTATGGATGTTTTGCACTTTTTTTTTTTGTATTGTGACTGACCCTTTATTTGTTTGTCAGGTTTCTTGCTAGGTTTCTTAATCTGGCTGCATTATAAAATGGAGCTTGTCACTTTTCAGCCACACAGTTAGCTCCTTTACTGCATAAAGAACTCATGCTCATGTCTTTATGATTGAATCAAGGCTACTTTTCTCCCCCACCTTTTTCTTCCTTTTTTTTTCTGTTTGTGTTAAACTCGTTATTTTCCTAAACTGTGCTATTACTTGCACATAGCAAAGTAGATGCAGAAACTAGAGGAGAAAAGGACATCCTTGCTGCACATCTGTCCTATAGTAACTGGCAGACTCAAACTGCCATCACCACTACTATTACTGAATATTTTTTTTCTGTTACATAGTCCAGTACTGATTTACTTGCAGAGTATATTTTGTGAATGGATTCTACATGTGTGGTATCCAAAATGGAGGAAGAAGAGAAATTTTCACTGGGATAGTCAGAGATCTCCATTATATTTTACATGGTCAGTATCAGTAGAAGATTTCTAACAGCTCTTTAAATTTTCTTTATCAAACATCAGGAATATGATTACATTATAATAAAATTGGATAATCCAAAAAAAGCAAGTATTCCTGTGGCTGTATTGAAACCCTGCTGTCCACTAGTATGCAACTAGCATGCCAAAAATGCTTAGATTAACAACGGACAGCAACATGCATTGAAATCAGCACTTGTTTTTATGCTGATAATCTTTACATATGCTCAAATGCCTCTGCATTGTATTTGCAGCACAGTTTATGAAGGAGATAAGGAACTGTCTAGGACCAACACCATTTTTTCAAAGCTTCCCTCCTCCCACCCCTTGCCTATAAGTGTGTTGTTGTTCAAAATGGAAAATGGTTTTTCCAAGAGATGGCACAGGAGGGCAGACAGTCTATGGAGGGATGCTTGGGAAAAGGGGACAGGTGGAGACAGGAGATGGGGGTTTCAGGGAAGGAAGCAGCAAGAACTCCCAGCGCTCTGGGGATTTTGGGCGGCTCTAGTGTCACCACTGCCATTCTGCCCTGGGCCGAATAGTGCTGCAACTGGATGCCAGCCAGGCAAATAGGTTAGCAGACACGTAGCTTTAGATAGAAGGAGATCGTTTTGTTTAGAGGCAAGGAAAACACCGGGCCACAACATCAGTTCTAGAAGAAAGAATAAATGATTCGTTATACAGGAGCAAATAGTGTATTTGCACACACTGGAGTGGACATTGACTGAGGCTCCCAAGCTCCCTGTGAAGAAAGGCAAGGAAAGTAATGACCCACCACAATGCGGGACTGTCATTTTTTTCTGTAGGGCTCTGAAAGTACAGCCTTGTCTGCTTTTGTCTACCATAGTCCTCTTGTTTCCCAAGAAACAATAGAAAAATGCTATTTTGTCCACTGGGAAAAACAATAGTGTGCGGTAGATCTGTGCAGGCGCTGTACGCAGGTTTTTATCTTGTAGTTTATTAGGATGTCAGTGTCTCCTCTTAGCAGAATTAAAATCTTATTATGTGAGCTTTGTTTCTTTCTTATCTTTTATCCTAACTATATTAACTGGAGCAGCCAAATAGACTCATAAAAGCCCTTGAGGCTCACTTAGTGAGCAGGCTCTGAGGGGCGTTTTATGACTTCTCAAAAGTTGGATCAGCTGCAAGTACATTGCAGCATAGGGTTTGTTCACTTTTCAGATTCACCTTTTCCACTTTTTTTTTTTGTTATTCCATGGAGCTTTTTTAGTTTGCAGATTTTTCGCAACACTGATTCTAAATCGAAAACAGCATGTCTGTACAGAGAATTTTAAGATGTTAGCATGTTTCCTATACTTGGGTCAGCTGATAAGGTAGAGAGTTAGGGAATTTGAGTGTATTCTGATCTCAGGCTGTCATCTCAATTATAATCACTTATTCATGTAAAATTAGGTAAAATATTACTAGCATAGTGTATATATAAGAATAACATATAAGAAACCACCTTTCTCCTCAGCTTATGTGCCTACTAGGTCGATGTTGATGAGCTTTCCATAGAGACAATCCTCATCAAGCAAATGTCAGAAATACACAGGTATTAAAGAAATAGTACTTACTCAGAAATATAGTTACTCAAATGTAAATAGTAGAACTTTGGCCTACAGTTTTGATCAAGTCCTATTGCCGTGGAAATTTCCTGTATTTCCCATTTACTTCAAAGTGAATTTCTTGGAAGCCTTAAGTTTTGTTTTATGAATTACATAAAGTACATAGGCAATGAGCCGGGTTCTTCTTATCAGTAACTACATAAAGCATGAGTGATCAAAAAGTTAAAATGACTACAACACAAAGGTTACTACTTCAGTAAATGCGTATTTCTTTTTTCTTCTGATGTTAAAAAATGTTGTTGTCTTTTCTTCTTCTCATTTCTTTCTTCATCTTTTCTCTATCCTTTCATTCCTAACCCAATTTCAAACTCTTATTTTACTGTAAGAATTAAAAAAAAAAAGAATTCTTGCCTGCTTTTTTTCACAGCACTTTGTATCATTATGTTCTCATTTAATGACATTTCATTAGCTCTTTGAAACCATTCCCTGGGGCAAGCTTTTATTGTTTGTAAAGTAAATCAAACATCATAGTGCTAATCTTTAGGAAGAAAAATAGACTACAGCCAGAAAAAAATATTTAGATTTTCTATTAGGCTTTCTTTTGGAATTAAAACTTAAGTAAGTGCTCAAAAACATCCAAAATAGGGTTCTGCAAAGAGTTGCTCTAGGTATCTAAAACCTTTTTCTAGAATCCATATGTCAGTTAACATTTCTGAGTGCTTTGGACATCCGTGTTAGAGGTAAGAAAGGCAATTTTTCAAAGATGGGGGGAAAAAAGGGCCCTCATTAAAATGTCAGTAAGTTTTGTCCCCTCACTAACAGAAGAAAATGTCATCATTACATGTTTGCAGTGCATTAACTCATGATGTCTCTGCCTTCATCCAGTATCTTTAGGTACCTCTCCTTTTTGGACACATTCAAGCCATATTGCAGTGGTCAGGCTGAGTATTTTCATTTTGTGCCTATCATTTGACCTATTTACATGTTGTCCTTCTGGAGATGGTAGGAAGGTATTAACTTAAAATCTATTAAAAAGACCTTTACCCACACAATTCAGTGCACTGCCTATAGACTTAAATCCTGTGCTTTCTTTGTAAATATCTGTGAAGTAAAGAAAATCTGTACCTTTTTTTTACAGGCTTAGTGCACAATTGACACATATAATGACATGCCTTGAAACAATGCAGGAGGCAGGATAGGATATAGCACAGTTATTGAATAATGAAATGGATAATTTGTACACAAAAGGATGGATAATGCCTATGTACTGATCAATGTCTTTGTGTTTCTGCAGAAGTTTCCTATCAAAGCACAGAAATAGTTGGCATTCGGTGAAGTCTATATTGACTCCTTTTATTATTTTACAGACTTATTATAGTCATGAGTATTTCTCAAGTTGACTGCTTTCTTCAAAATGTGCAAGGTGTGATAGCTGTGAACAAAACTTTTCATTACATATTATGTTAAAATGAAAAGTGTGAACGAAATGGGGAGAATTACTTACAAAAATCTCACGTACTGTACATGAAGACCATTTGTTAAATATTCCAAAAGCAGGAAACCTATTTTCAGGAGAGGAAATAAGTACTGCTGGAGACCAACTTTATTTTTTTTACACACAAATTGAAAATGATATATCCTGTACATTAGTTTCAGTGCCAGTGTATGTATTGTACCCAGAGGGTCCTTTGTATGAAAAAGGATCATAAAATCCCAACAACATTCTATATTTTCCTGCTGGTTATAAATCTGAAAGATTAATGAGGTTAAGTGGTATGCCAGGGAATAAATTTCTAAATTAGAATTTTAATTGTATGTTCTGTTGCAGTCTTCTTACTAACTCACATTTCACTGCACTTCTAAAATCTTTCCTTATAGGAAAGTCCTAAAGAAAATAAAACTAATGGGATTCTTAAACTTAAGTAGGTAAAATGCAAATAGCTGTGAAAACTTATAGAATTTAAGATGTCTGCCAAGTTTTCAGGCCCTTCTACAGAATCTAAGAAGGTTTACACTGCAATTTAGGAGAGAACTTAGGACAGTGCAGAGGCTAAATGGACTCAGATACCAAAATATTTTTGTCACAGACACAAGTACTTTTACAAATAACGTGATTTCCTTGTTCCATGGGAGAGAGGATGCGGTCCAGGAGAGAAGTCACATGGGTGAGGGCAGTGGTTCCAGCCATGCCATGGGTCCTCCTTCAGCTAGGAGCATCTGCATCATTTTGGACATCTCTGGAGGTCAAAGAAACAGTCCCAAATGCTGGTGCAGGACTCTCCAAGAGACCCCAGGCACCAGCAGATTTAGGTTGAGGTTTTCTTGTCTCATTCAAATTCACTCAGTACCTAACAACTAATGTGGCCACCGCTGCTGTTCATAAAGTTGCTGGGCACCTTTGCAACTTCCACAATGACTGAGAGGTTGTTTACCACTAAGTTACTTCTCTGTTCTTAGAAGTTCTTCTCTTAACCTACAGGACTAAGTAAATTTCATCTGCATGTCCTAAGTGCACCGAAGAAGGAGAAAGTTCTCTTTCCCACCACGGGAAACTCTCTGCAGACCTTTATAAAGTTGTTAATGCATGGATTTGTTTGTTGTTCTTTTTTAATGGGTTCAAGGAGACAAAACCGTGTTAAAGAGCAACAACCTGAAATAATATTAGAGTCCCTGCAGTTAGGACTGTAACTCTGGGTCTTCTTTAAGGCTGATTTATGCCTTTTTTCTCACATTGAGAGAACCATACGGAAACTACCAGCCTAATTTTCCAGAAAATTCCTATCAGAATTATGAAGTTTGGGAGAAGACATCAATATATTCTATTTGCAGCAATCTTTAGTGTGTTTTTCTTCCCTTCCATTTTCAGACTGGGGTTAGAGTAATGCATTGATAAGTGCTTTATAAATGCCGAAGGCAATTTACATTGATTAGGTAGACTTTCACATTGACTCTTGCAACAGAGAATTTTCAAGGACAGGCATAGTAAAATGTTTTTTAAATTCCATTATTTGAAAACTGGACGTAATTCTCAGTGATTGAAGCTGACAGAAGAAAAGGCTGATGGTGAATATATTCTCTGGTGGCCCGCTGTCATCCACAGATGCTTTCAGATACCAAGGCAATGACTGAAGTATGAAGAGTTGCTTGCATACAATGAGTTGCCATCAGTGAAATCAGTTACTGTTGCTCACAAACTCTTGGAGTGATCTATTTCTTGCAGGTGATGCATTTTCAACTCTAAAATCTTTTCTCAAAGTGACTAGAAGACTTTAAATGGTATTTTATAGTTTGGCAGAGTTATCTAACATCATATTCCTTCTCAATTCCTTAAGAATATCCTTAGTAATAAAATTATTGTGATTTGTTTCAATACAGATGATGTTTTTAGGTAACAAGAACAGCCTCATCTGATAGACATTTTACAGATTCTGAATATTTTGAAAAACCAATGAACTGGTAGATATATAGACCTTATCAACCTTGCATTTTTCATTAAATGAGCATAAAGTTCCTTGTCCTCCAAACATTGATGCAATGTCCACATAAAAACTGAACAGAACAGTTGTAAAGGTATATATATATATACATATAAGATTAAAATAGTGACACTCATTCACTATCCAGTTTGGGGCATTTTAGACACTTAATTTTGGTGCAATTCAAAGACTGTACATTTCTTAAATAGCTAACTGAATTTAGGCAAGGGCCTATCTTAGCTGTCTGCTCCTGCCTCAAGCAGACAGTGAAAGTAACTCTGCATTTAGTTTCAGGAAAGTCCAGAGGCATTTATAACTAAATATGACAAATAGCATACTTGGTGTCACTTCAGGAAAACCAGGCGCCAGAATTGACATCATAAAAAACATTTAATAACAAATCCACAGATTAGACTTAAGACTGTTACACAGTGAAATATGTTTTTTTGGTGCCTGTGAATAATATGTTTGTTTATTATGTAGGCAGAGCAAGATCTATGATGTCCTTAACTTCTTATTTCTTTGCTTGCAAAAGCTTGCATTTTGTAAATGATATGATAGCAGACTATACTGTTGTCACCTAGCAACAATGAAGAATTTCTTGAAAAAGGCACTTGATTTTGGATTAATAATAAAAACAGTAATTCCACGCAACACTTTACATTTGTAGTTCTCGAAGTGCTTATGGAGATGCATTAGTTTTGCTGTCCCTAATTTGAAACCTGAGAAAATAGGATGGAAAGTCTGATGACAAAAATGACAGGCAACAGAGTAACAAAAAAGACTTCATCCTATTCCTCTTCTTGCAGCTTCTTCAAACTACATTTATGTAGGTCCTTTCCAATATTTTCTATTCCTATGAATTTCAAATGACAAAAGGGAGTGATTAAAAAAATCAGTATTTGCAATGATTATCTCCCTCTCTTACTTGAGATATTGCAGTTATTTTCTAGTCTGAGGGTCACAGTGAATTAGCCTTTGGCAAATACTTCATTTTTAATGGAAATCACTGCAGTATTGAGGTAAAGCAAGCAAAAGCTTCACGTTCATCCTAAGATGATCCTACCGACATGTTACTGACCAGTTCTCATGTTGCAAGTACAGCAGTGCTGTGTATTTCCATTGTTTTCAAAAAACTGTTTCATTTTAATTATTGAAATATTTTCTAATAACAGGGGGACGATCAACATTGCAGACTGAAATATCTGGTGTAACAGCAGCTGGTCTGAAAAGTGCTTTGTTTTACAAGTAGATCATAGGGGATAGGTACCCAAGGTCTTGGGTGAATTGAATTAAAGAAATATGTATTTTAAATGATTTGAGAAATGCCCTACACTCATTTAAAGTTCTCCATTACCCTTGCCAGACATTCGGTGGAATGGAGCTGCTTGGGAGCATATATCTTCCTAATAGTCCACATTTGTAAGGAACTTTACAGGATGAGTTAGAATGAATAGCAACTAAGATAATGTGTGGACTGCTGTGCAGCAGTGTCTCCAGAGAGTGATACGTCAAGAAAGACATTTTAAAAAAATCCAGAATGAAATTTGTATTTCTCATAAGTTAGGAAAGATCTTGAAAGATCATCTGTTATAAGGTATCTGCTCTGTTCTTTACTTGTGGGACGAATGGGATTTCTCCTTATAATTCATTGTGGATTATCTTGCTGTTGCAGTATGTGTAATGGTAGCACGTAGGGGATTTAAGAAATGGCACGCCAGCTGTCTTTTACAATAACGGTTTCTCTTTATGCTCTTGCACTGCCATACCTCTTCCTTCAAATTATCTTTTCTGTGCACTCTCACGGAAATACCTGTGTGCATCCAAAAAAAAAAAAAAGAGGTAGTAAAATACCCTGGATCTAGAAAATTAAGTTATCATAGATTTTCTTTCATTCACTGATTTATTGGTGGAAAAAAATAAAGAAAATTATATGCACGGAATTCTTTTTCTACAATCTATTTTTTAAAGAAAGTGAAGTCAGTATAGAGTAGCTGGAAGCTGAAGAATGCCTCCTGTTTCTTATTATTGTGTGAGGTTTGAAATATAAGTGTTCTAAAAACAGAATTATCTGGTTCGTAGATATATTATTAGGAGATATTTTTGTCTCTAAGGCTCATTAAGCTTATCATTGTTTCCAGAAGTCCCAAGCAGGTGCGAGAAATTGAGCCCGTACCTCAGCAGATGAGAAGCAGACAGGCTGCCCAAGCCAGTACATTGCTTATTTTATATCTTTCCTGAATTCAATGCAGTACAAATGCTTCCCACTTGTCTCCAGAGACTTGCTCAAATCGATTGGTTTAAAGCAATTTTTGTAAAAGTTCATTAGTTGGACAGGAAGAAAGGGGAGGTCCCTGGGAGTATATTCTGATCCTCCATATTTCAAGGTATAGACTGTACCAGCAACACTCTTTCTCTGCTAGCACACATGTAATGCTTAGTGAATCAAATCCCAAAGCACTTGCTGGGTAGTATCCCGTCCATCAAATCAGTGAACCAAATCTGTGAACTGGCCTCTAGTGGAGTGCTGAGAGGAAAAGAGAAATCTTCTGTGGCCCAGCTTTTGGGAAGGCAAAATCCTTCAGAAGATAACCTGACTGGTTTGGAACATCATCAAGAGTTAGTTTCTTTGTTCTACCTTTCGAACTTCACTGCTGAACATTTCCACTTCTATTTTACCTTTAAACACTGATTAATTATTCATCTTCCAGTGTTGTCTAAGAATAAGTGTAAACTTTGCAAGAAACTCAGACACAGATCAATGTCTCTACCAAGGGAAAACAGTTGCTTACTCTGGGCAGTCTGGTTTACCACAAAAGTACTTTCCATCCAGCATGGGTCAAGAGGGCTCTGGAGCTGGAACACTTGCTTCAGAGACTATTGGCACGTTTTTAATCCCATCTCAGATAATGATTGGTACCCTTCTGGCAAGCACCAGCACAGCTGTAATTCATCTTAAGATTTTCAGGGCTGCACTTTGTCTGTCCTCATAGGAATTTACATTTCTCAGAGCCAGTGGTGGTGCCTTCTGATTAAGGAGAGGTTTATTTCTGTTAGTGGATCTTATTCGTTACAATTTGCAAACATTTAAAAAGGAGATATACAGAGAGCCGCAGGACAAACAAACTGAAGCCTTCTGACAAGCTGCCTGTTTTTCTTATGTTATCACTTACAGATTTCTTAGAATCCTGAGAGTCCCAGGGGTCTTCAGATCTTAAGGTGAAAATCACCACACCAGGGAACTTGTTAAAATTTTAGACATTGAAAGCTCCCATGTTGCGTTGACTTCAGCAAGAGATCAAGAGATTGCTTTGGTTTTTATGCTGTTTACTAATGCAGATTATTGGGATTTGAAAAGCAATGTACTTCAACTATGAGGACAAAGGACAGTAATGGCAGCCCATTTCCTGGACGTTTTCTACCTTAAACTATTCAGAATGCATAGAGGGCTTGCAAGAAACAAGCCTAGTTTCCCCTGTTTAGCTTGGGAACTTAATCAGGGATTCTGTTATCAAAATAGTGTTGCACCTACACATCCTTTTTGAATCAAAAGATTGAATGTACTGATCATTCACATAAAAAGATCAAAACAAGAATTAAGTTCAGCCATCCTCCTGATAGAATTCTACTAGTTAGCTTGGTAACACAATATTTTTAACCCAAGGTCATTATTTCAATATGGAGTGATGAAGTGCATTTATATTATATGATTTAGAAATATACTGAATTTATCAAAAAATTGAGCAAATGTTTTGGACCACACACTGCACAGGACAGGTAGTACCTATCAACTTGCTTGCTGCCCCTATGACAGATTGTGTATTTTTTTCATGTAAAAGGATATTTTTAGTACCTTCAGCTTTCTTATTTGCATTAGGTTTATTAAATACAGTACAGATGCTGAGTGAATATTAGATACATTTTATCTTTCATAAAATTATATTTTTGTTCACTGACAACATAATCAATCTTCACAGTGTCATAGATAGTGTTTTTGGTAAAGGGCACATACATGCCAGTTGAATCCAAATATTTTCAAATGCCTATGTATGTGGAGATCGTGTATGGTCATCTGTCAAGAGGTAACTGAAGGTTGTGAATATGCCAAAAATATGCTGGTAGTGCAATATGAAATTCTGCTCTCAAATAGTGGAGTAACTCCAGCAATGATGGTGAAGCTCAGCTTTATGTGAGTGTAAATATCAAGAGAATTTTGATAGCACAAATGAAGGACTCTTAGTGTTGCAGGTGTGCAACTTTGGAAAGGTTGGCTAGCACTTCACATGCAAAAATTCTCCTGGCTGTTACACAAATAATCTTGTGTCAAGTTTTTGATAAAACTTACAGCTATGCATGAATAATATTTAAATAGGAAACTCATGTTTGTGTTCAATAAAAAAATGAAGTAAGCGACACTTTAACAACAGTACCCCTAAGTACTGTTTGCCCTTCTCCTTGGTTTTTATTTAAGGTAACTGTTGCTGTATGCATTTCTTAATGTCACTTTCCTTCCTTTTTTAGAGTTTCTTTGAAGGACAGTCTGCACCGTGGGATTCAGCTAAGAAAGATGAGAATAGAATGAAAAATAGATATGGGAATATCATTGCATGTAAGTGTCAACAGCATAATTGTGCACTGCGTTAACTTTCATCATGTGATAAGAATGACCACCACCCTCATGCTCTGTCTCATATTCCTCTTCTCTAATTGAGAAAATAAAAATGAGGACAATATTACTTTTTTTTTTGAGAAAGCTGTCATATTGAATGCATTTTCTCCACTTGTATGCTATATAACTTCCTTCCTCTCATCTACATCTGGCTAATGGGGAATGCTACTTTTAACCAGCACCCAAATGTAACAGCACCCATACTGCTCCTGGTAGCTTGGTGGAAGAGTACCCATCATCTGATCAGTACCTTGACTTTGGGCTCTGGACACTGTAGGCTTGGACAGTGCTGCCTAGGTATTCCTTGAAAGCAGAATGACAGACATGATTTGCTCACTTAACTTCAGTGAAAAAAAAATGGAATTACTATGCTTTACTTAACAGTGCCAAGGCTAGATAAACTAAGAGCGAGCTTCAGGGGATGATAATGTGCTTTTGTGAATTTCCTCTAAAACTGGCTCGATGAGACTGGCTAGCACTGTAGCAGTAGATGCTGTGCATGGATACTGGGGCAACAAATATACCAAGTTCAGTGAAATTACATTACTGTTTATATGCTTGTGCTGTTGCACATGGAACTGTTAGTTCCCCGTGTGTACGCAGGAGATGATCCCTTTCTTGATTGCTCCTTCACTATCAGTTCCCAGTGTGTACGCAGGAGATGATCCCTTTCTTGATTGCTCCTTCACAATCTAAGTGATTTGGACATGATGGGTAAGTGCACGTATGAGCTAGGCAGACAACCATGAAACAGTTATGAGCAGGGCTATAAGCAGTGGTCACAGCATGTGAGTGATCGTTGTCATAAACTTTATAAACATGAAGGGAAAAGATAGCCTCTGAGGAGAGAGCATGTAATGTACCTAACTCAGCAACCTGCAGTAGGTGCTGTGAATAGTCCCTTTTTATCGTTGTGACCCTGGTGGGATGAGACAGTCTAGAAAGAGAAAACAGACCTCTTATTTGATGCAGAAAAAGAAGGAGAACCAGCAAATAGCAAGAGAAAACAGATCTCTTATTTGATATAGAAAGAGGAGGAGAATCAACAAGAAATACTTGTGGGCACAAGGCGGCTTGTAGGCCAGGCACAGGAGGCCTGACAGATGATATCTGCCATGTCATTTTGAATGGATTGGACATGACTGCATTGCTGTGTATCTGGGTGGCATATTGTATCCTGAAAATCGAGTTTGCTAGGGAAATGTGGACATCATGATGGGCTAGAGCACATGTAAAAGAAGGTAGATTAACTGGACGTGGCTATGGTTGTTTCGCACCAAGCAATCTTTAATGTCTCACAAACTTCTTGTTTTGTGAGCATATAGCAATACATTGTATTGCTATCATTATTATGTAAGTAAAAACACTGAAGGCATAAATAAGAATACCAAAGACTTTTATGTTTATTTTTCCTTTGTGAAATTTTGTTTCCTGTCTAAGGCTGTGACAATAGATGTGCTGTTTCAGGTAGGGTTTAGCTTTGTCAGTCCCCTCTTTAATGTCATGTTATACGCAGCCTGTCGCTTGGACTCCTTTTGGTTGAAGTAAACAGAAGACTAATAGTGCTGTATGACTGAGGTAATGAAGTGACGAGTAGCAAAGGGAAAGCAAGTAAAAGATATTAGATGCACAAATCAATGGCAATTACAAGTAATACTGCAGGCTCACTGAGAGGGCAAATGTTACTGTGATCATTTGGATCCCAATTTACTTTTAATGTCATCAGTATTTAGCAAAAGGAAAGAGTTGGATAGAGTTGTTATCAATAACTCCCTATTATGGAGCTGTGAAAACACAGCGAATGCAAGTTAAAATTAAAACTCATTACAGTAAAGGGCAGTATCTTGAAAGAGAGGCTAAAACAACCCACAGTTTGTCATCTGTTAAATAGATGTATGCAAATGGAGAAGTTAAGTGTATAATTACTTTGCACGGTTTTCTACTGATGAATGTTTGCTTGGCCCAGGAGTTGGAGAGTACAGTTTTGGAGGTCCACTTCTGAAAATTTGCATGAAGTAGTTGTTAAAGCAGTGGCTTTTACTGAAAATTATTTGAATAAAATCCACTCTTATGCTCTATTTAAAGAACCAAAAGTACTGCGGATGGTTTAGATACCTCCAATTATGGGTACACGATTATAGTGAAAAGTGGATTTTTTCCATGGGAGTTTAATGGATTTTTTTTTTCTGACCGTTTATCCTCTTTATTTAAATTTCCCCCTAGACACTACTGTTACATTATTGCTTGTAGTCATTATTGCTCTCTGAGGGAACCAAAACAATAGCACCAGGCTGCTAGCGTTGCAGGAGCTTGTCAGAATAGCAGCATGCTTTACATTACCCAAGTGATGTGCATTTAATTGGCTACAAGAGTGCCCTGCCCCACAGTATGAGGGTGGCTACAACTTGTGAGCCTCTATCAATTAGCTCAGTCGTGGCCACAGTCCAGTCACCCTCCAGAAAATGTATTCCTTCTGTATTGAACACAAATGCACTTTTTTCTGTTTTCTCATTAAGAACTAGGAACAATCCAAACCTGCTGAATGAACTTTTTTCACCTAAGAAAATCGTGTGTCTGTCCTAATTGTGTAGGGCTAGGGGCGGCGAGTTGGTAAAATCTATTGTTCTTTTCCTCGGGAGAGATTTTGAGGTGAACTGGGGTGGGAAGGCTTATTTGTGTATTGTTGCCTAACTCAGCGCTGACTAAATAGCGTATAGATCACAGCTTTTGCAAGCAGCTCAAGCTTTTAGCTGAGACTTCTGTAAAATGCCAATTTGCAAAGAATTCAGCAGGACAGCCCCTAGGAAAGGGTCACTGCTGCTCAAGTGGCTGCTCCAAGCGCGTCTTAGCGATCACAGCCTGCAGACTGACAATATGCTGTTGTATGTAACATGAGGGAAATGAGAATGAAATGTTTACATTCGCTAACTCTTATCAGTACTGCAAAGGCAAATAGATTCTAACATAGCTGAGAGGCGTAAATGAATGGTGCAAAATTAAACCTGATATCCTAATAGGAGGATATCAAAGCAATGAATTGGACAAGAGTGTATTTAAAAGCTATAAAAAAAGTTAAGAGAAAGCTAAGGTATAAAACAAACAAAAAAAACCTGCACAATTAACCTACAGTCTATTTAAAAATAAGCGTATTGGATGCATTTATTTATATGTGTATCTCCTAGGGTAAAATTGGTCTACTGATGTAAGCATATGAACATTTTTCTGAGTGACTAAAGAATTTCTTCAAATTAAGGAATGCTGCCACGCTGCAAGGAGTGAACACATTTTTAAAGCAATCAGCGAAGGGAGTTTCTCCAGCTCCACTGCAATTTAATGGCATTGAACAGTCCATTACCTCCAGAATTCCATGAAACTTAGATGCAAATGCAGCATTAGAAAAGATTCACATGAGAAGAGAAAAGGACAAAGAGGTGATACGAAGTTAGAAGCCTGGACCCATGTATTTAGTTTTGCCAAATCTGAAGGAAAAAAAATGCAAGGAAAGAATGAAGGAAATAATAAAATAACAGCAGAAATAAAGAAGAGATAGTATTATTCAGTTGTATGATTCAATCTAAAGTAAATAACAGGAAGTTATATTTTTAACTTTATAGTTTTAACTTTAACAGTAGAACCATGTTAAGGAAATTTAAGCTTTGGTGGTCGAAATGTGGAACGCATTGGCATTCAAGCCATCAAAGCCAGGATTCATATTTTCTAGAATGCCTGTGCAGGGCCAACAAATATAGTACAATACTCATATAAGACTGTCCTTCTGCAGTGGCAGCTGAAGACTAAACAGTCTAACAAGGGGTGTGTAAATGGCATTCAGTGCTTGCTTGTGTTTAGACAACTGAATCCTGCCCTACGTAACTCAAGAAGGATAACAATGAAGATCTTTACTAGCATGACTTGTTCTGTTGAGAATGCTTTTAAGGAAATGATGCATGAAATCATAGAAACGCAGATGAAGATACACCACGAGTCTGAGCCAGCTTGACTTCTGTAGTCCTTTGACTTCAACAGAAGTTGGATCAGGTCCCAAAAGCCTAACAGCAGCAACCGAAGATTAGAAAGTTTCTGATGTTGTATGTTTCTTATGTGAGATGGTTTCTAAGATTTAAGGACCTGCAAGCCTAACCTCTGTTCTGAAGAAACTGATAAACAGCTTAAATAAGCAGAGAATAGCACAGCACGTCGGTAAACATAGCTTGATATGGACAGAGCATGGTTTGTGTCACAGAACATCACATCTCTATAAACAGTCTTGGAAAAGTGAATAAATAGGATTAAAAGGCTGACTTGATCAACATAACCGATTTCAATATTNGCATGGTTTATGTAACAGAAGATCACATCTCTATAAACAGTTAGTCTTGGAAAAGTGAATAAATAGGATTAAAAGGCTGACTTGATCAACATAACCGATTTCAATATTTCAGCATCTTTGGAAAAAAATTCATCTTCAAAGGCTGTTAGGTGCAATAATCCCAGGAAACCAGCAAGATATTAGCTGTGGGGAACCCAGGGCCAAAATTCTAATTAATTCGGATTTACTTTTTTGTTTACCACTGTGCCCTTTCTCACTCCCAAGGGAAGGAAATGATTTGTAGTCCCTCATTTTGGAGCATAAAAGGGGATAAATTGAACAGTTTGCCTCTTCTATTCCTCCTCATCCATTCAAAGAGCTCTTGACTTATTCTAAAATGATGTTATCTTAAGAACCACTTGGTAAATGACAGTGATGTTGGACACGTTGCCCTCTCCTTCCTCTCCCACAATGTGGACAAATATTATTCTACTTATGATGAGATCGTGCCTTTAAGCCACCTCATGTACTTTCCTCATCTGTTAAATTTTAGAGGCTGTTAAGTTGAAAATAAATTAGCCATTAAGAATGCGTGTTGCAAGTTTTAGATGTGCTCTAATGCATTTTTGCCCTAACAACAAAATAATGTAAGGCACTAAGGCCTCTTAGTCAGCTGCAAGTAAGATTAACTCAGATAGCAGGGAGCAGTCAATAACAATAATACACAGGTATCTAATTAACAAGGGTAGCTTGTAAATAAAACATCAGTAAAGTGGCTATTGACCATGCCTGCACCCTTGAGATCATACTCTTAAATTTCCTTAAAGCATTATTTCTTCAACAACTACTGCAGCATTCTGGAAGAGCCATCATGTTTGGTCACTTCTGAACCCAGAGAAACATTTTCCAAATTCTCGCAGGAGAAGAAGCCCTGCCAGCATCCACAGAGCTTTTATGAGAGGGATCTGTCTGCTACCACCCCTTAATCACTGTTGTGCATCCTAAAGCAAGACAGCTGACAGCAACCTAACTCACGCCCAGATGTTTTGAACCGGAATTTGGAAATTAGAGTTGGAAGAGCTTGCTAATATGTAGGCTACTTATAGACATCCGCAACGGGGCAAAACGCAGGGGCAAGCCCACTAGTTAACTGCTTGTTTTTTGTTCTTATTTTATTTTACTTTTTTTCTTACTGAAAATACAACTTTCCTTCAGATATTGTGCGGTGGGAGTATATCATGTAGAACCACTCGAGTTTACTTTAAGGACATGCAGAAATGTTTGCAAATGAGCTAACCTTTGACAACATAGTGTTATTTATTTTATTGACAAAAGGTGGGTTATTGAGAAAAATAAGATGTAATTGCACATTAGATATCCTTAAGGCATTCAAATTGAAAATCAGAGAGAATCTGGAAAGTCTTATGAATGACGGAAATGAAGTGTTTTCATGGACAAGGATATAAAGTTGAACCTTAAAGTCCTGAGATTTTAGTTTGGCTCTAACATAATATTTTGATGAAAGATTTGTTACTGAATATGTCTTTAATTGCCTTTTTTTTCCCAATGTTGCCGTTTCAGATGATCATTCTCGAGTGAGACTGCAGCCCATTGAAGGAGAAACAAGTTCAGATTACATCAATGGAAATTATATTGATGTGCGTATACTGATGTAGGCAACAAAGTTAACATTGTGTTCAATCAAAGAGGCAGCTTTTATTATTCTCGCATGTTATTCATAATTTGTAACAGATATCACAGCTAACACTGTTGGAAAGTGCTGCTGTAGGAGACTAGGTGTACGTGGCAGAAAAGAAAAGCCTCAAAGTTTTTGTCAGTGAGCCAGTGAGAGGAGTCATTTCCTCAAACTGCCACTTGACTGAAGTCTTGCCAGTATCACTGAATGGCTACTTTGCCTGCTGGTGCTTATATGGACCAGCAAAATGTTATTTTCACTTTCTGTCAACAACTTGGCATCATTCCACATTTAAAAGGAAGCTGTTCGCATATTAATGTGACAAAACTCTGTAATGCCTAATGCAGAGATTTGCAATCTCTTGTCATCTCTGCGCTTTTAAGTCGCCTTCAAAGTATATTCTTCAGCTGTTAACCAGTACTTCTAATGCAAGCAAGACATTTCATTAAATATGTAGGCTGTTTAATTATTGAAGATGGCTTCTTTGTTCATTCTGCATCATGTTAACTTAATGTTCTACATTAAAATAAATTCTTTAAGAGACAGCATGTGTTTGGTTGAAAGAATGAACTCAAAAGTAGAATTGAAAATCGTTAGAAAGTCAATACTATCTAAAGCCAGAACAGGAAAAACAAAGTTAATAATTTTATTATTTACATGGAGCACTAGATGTTAGTCTAAGTAAATAAAATAACTGTTGTTTCATAAGAAGTGTGTCTGCTAAAGATTTCTTGTCTTGAAGTGACATCTTCAAAATAATGTGCCATAGTTTTTGGTTCAACTTTAATAAACAGCGTGAGAAAAAAAGATAATAGATTTTTTTCTCAGAATTTTGAGGAAGTAGAGATGTACAAAAAAAAGGTAAGTTTATTTCAGGTACAATAATAGTCTGAAAATACTTTCATCTATTGATGTTTATTAGTGTGTTCAACAGCCATTAAGTTAAGCCTAGATTTCTTTTCAGTCCCTTGCTGTCTGAAAAAAATACATGTTTACCAAGAGGAAAAGGCACAAGTGGAAATATTTTTACTTAGGAATCTCACTACATTCTGAAGGGAGCAATTTCTATCATAAAAGTAGAGAGTTCATGTTGAAGAGTTAGGTTTGAATTCACTTTCAAATGTCTCCAAGATACAGAAGTGTTCGGACTGAAGATTTTCATTTTAGGCTCTATCACCAAGCTCTGATTTGGATCTGACAGTAAAATGTTACAAAAAAGAGAGGGAGGAAAATTTGAAGCATATGATCTGCTTTAAAACACTTCACCCTCATTCTTAAGCATCAGGAGATGGCTTCAGTGCAAAGCATGGAGAGCTGCAGATATCTTCAAAAGACAACACATCCAGAAAACACAGTATTTTTTTGTTTATAATCTGGCTAGTTGGGTTTCCTTTGGAAATGCTTGTTTTTCCACTACAGAAGCAGCTGTGATGTTTCTCTTGCATGGGGTGATTAGTACAGCTTCCTTGTTGTCAGAATAAACATGTTAATATGGGAATGGCACCATCACAAACATGATGAAATTTGCTTGGATAAAAGAGGGAAGGAGCCAGAATTATGTTATATTTTTCCCCTGGGCCTCATTGTGCTGTGATGCTGAATCATTTAATCCCAGCAGCTAGGGATATTTGATAACTTGCAGGAGGAAAAATGCAGCTCTATAGCTATCTAAACACTTCTCAGTTCATAGACTTTCAAATTTTGCTTTGGTGGCACATAATGGAATCAATTCTGTAATTCATGTTACATTTTCTGCACAATTCTAAGTGTCTTCAATTTTTTCCAGTCTTTCTTACCCTGAATCTCTGTGTTACCTCTTAAAGGGGGTCCCTTATAAAGGGATATAGAGGGTCCTTCCTGTAGGGGGGCTCCCTTATAAAGAAATTGCCAGGGTGAGCGGCACCTTTAACCTCTTGCTTTTGCTGACTGGCGCTGCAACCTAACCATTACTCAAAAAGCAGTACTGGTAGTTGGATTTATCAGCATACTGGTGCATCTGGTGATCTAAACCTTTGGTGACACTCCCATCGAATCAGAAAGTCAAATAATGGTATTGTTCCCTATTGGCTTCCTATTCAATGTTGCAAAGAATCCATAGAGTATTAGTCTTTATTGCACAGCTAGCCTGTGATTAAGTTGTTCTTCTCTTTAGAGAAACATAGAATTGCCTTATGCTCTTCCGATTTATAGGTGTACTAGAGTATTCATAGCAAATTATTTACTCATAGAATTACCATCTCTCTTACTGTTCAGAAATAATTCATAAACAAATCCCAGCGGGCACAGTGGACGTCCCCCCACTCTTCCCCCAGCCAAATGCAAATCCAGCATTGCTTAGCTGTTAAAAAGGGGATTGGCTTCGCACTGCACAGCGACAGCTCCGAGGTAAATCTCAGCCTCCATGAGCATCCAGTGCCATTAACTGCAAGTGCTTGAGAGAATTTCATGCTGTTCGTTTTCAGCAGAGCCAACAAGGGACTTAAAGAAGGCATTACCTCTGTCCCCTAATGTGCAAGGCTGTATCTTAAGTATCTTCCAGGAAATGTATTTGCTTTGTGTTCCCTTTTTCCTTCACCCTTCCCCCACTACCAAGAACAACTTTTGTATCTAGTAGGTTGCCTTTATTGCTGTGATTTTTACTGGTGTCTACTCTAAATGAAATTTCACTCATAGTAACATGACCAAGGTACACATTGCTTATAATATTTTCCCATTTATTTTAGGGTTATCATAGACCGAATCACTACATTGCTACACAAGGTAAGTTTGTTACACCTTTTTTTCGGCTGTGTGTACCTAAGAGGCTTTGTAAACTGAGTGGTTACTTGGATTACAGTTTATACTCTTTAATAAGCAATTTACTGCAGTTCATATTCTAATTTTCAGGTATGGCTTGTCAGCTGTAATGTTAGATAGCTTTTTGGGTGGAAAAGCAAAATACACCCTTGTTTTGACAGAATTTAATCCACGTGTATTTGCTTGATTTATTTTGGGCTTTTACAACGCCTTCTTATGAGGAGAGATGGATTGTTCCTTTAACCTTTAGCTGGTGATGCTGTTGGGTTTCACTTTTTAGCTGAATCTCAAAATGGAAAGACACACAAGTACATTTGGCATTTTATTTACAATTTATTTATTTTACTGCATTACAGTTTGTAATAAATATAGTTGTTTTCTCCAAGATATTACCCAGAAGATCTTTGTGGCAGCTCCCTAGGATACACGGGAGATTGCTATCTGAAGAAACTTTACATACAGCTTTATCATCCATCACCACTTGCATAGCAAATACCAAGCATGAGGATTTTATTACGTGGATTTTTAAAGCCAAGCATTGGATGCAATAGTGAACTGAAAGTCAAAGTACCAGTATCACCATCAGGCAAAATAGTTTCTTTGCTACACTTTTTCCTTTATACGATGGGAAGAAATATCTAGTCAAGGAGGAGAATAAAGGGAATAGAAATATGTAAAGGATGTGTGACTGTTCCAGCTGCCATTGCTTGGGCCAGCTCTCACCCATGTCTTGTGTGTAGCTATGGCTGAGAGCACACGGGGCTCCCTCAGGGCAGTGAGCCTGAAATGGACTCTCTGAAAAAAAAATCCATTAAAAACAAGTAGAGAGCTTGCTGTAAATCCAAAATTCATCCAGCTGTGAGTCTGTTGGTGGATAATATCTTTAACAGCTTGTTTCTAAGGCTAGGTGGGAAATGGTTTTGTAGCTCCATTTGGGAGGAAAAGCAGAGCACTACTCTCAAGAGGTTTAGGTTCCCTCTGTTGCTCTGCCCATGGCCAATGAAGAACATGAATGAATTTCTTTCCCTTTGTTTTTCTAGGCTGTCGCACCTGTGGAATAGGGTTAAAATTCCTCATTTGTGTTTTAAAGTTGTCTGAAGTGTGCTGATAGAGGCTGCTGTGCAAGGGTTAGCGTGTGGTGTTCTCCTGTACGCCGGCCTCCTGGCATAACCCTCCTAGAAAGGCACATCTCAAATGGAGTTGTATAAACACATAAATGCAGCACAGAAGTTTAAGCTGCATGTTTAATTCCCTGAATGTCTACACCACATTAGTCTTTAAATAACTTCTCCTCTTCCTCTCCACCCCAGATTTTACAACTGCACATGCCTATTGTTCTTTGAAAGGAAATATCAGCGCATGAGTCAGTTTTAAATCTCTGAGGAGTTTGTATGATTGATATTAAATTGTCCTGCATTCCTCTTAAGCTATATTCAACACATCAAGTAATAATGAGCAAATATAATTGTTTGAAGTGAAAAAAAGGCAAATTTAATCAGTTTGTAATAGACTACTGATCTGCTTTTAACAGATCTGGGAGTTGCGTAATTGCCTGTTTATTAAAGTGTTACTAGGTTGCATACCAACCAGATTTTGATATGTCGATTGGTATCTTCCACCTTGGAAGACTGAAGAATAATAAGAAAGGTTTTGTTTCCATTCCAGAGTAATCATCCTTATTATTCTAGAATTATCATATTATTCCATTTCAGATTGATACATTAAAAGTGTGCAATTTGGATTAGAAAGTGTTAACATCATTTTTCCTTTGTGTGAAAAGCACAACTTGACTAGTAGACTGAACTTAGAGCTCATAAAGACTTGGTGATCTGCTGTAATTGGTATCAGCAGATGGGATGTGCACCTGAGGCACCCTGATAAAAAAGAATCCCTTAGCACAAGTCAGCATGTTGGGTCCTGGAGAAACAACAAGCTGGTGCAATTTAAAGCCCACCACTTTGTTTCATATGTCCCTGTTCCCATGGATATAATTCTTTAAAATTCTTCCAAATGAGACTATTGAGCTCTTGTATGAGCTGTACAATTTGCTGGCAGCTCGCTTGTTTCCAGGAGTTAGGTAATCAATGAGTTTTACACGGGTCCTTTGCTGAGAGCATTGTGTTAAATATCGGTATGGTGCTTAGTCTCACCCACACTGCTGGATTTTGTTAGTAGCGGCTGACAGTTGTTATCTTGCATGTCTCAGCCTGGTTACTAAGCAGCAAAAATGAATCTTTTTTGTTTTTAATTGTTCTCTATCTCTTGAATTTCATGTAAGTAACTGAGCTATGACTTAGCCTCTTCTAGCAAGTCTCTCTTAAAGCTTTTGTAATGCTTCTTCCACCACTCTACCAGCAAGTGCAGATTATGACTGACAAATGCATGTTAATATAGAGCATGGCTCACTGCCTTTTCCACCGGGGCTGGTTTTCAAGCAGATCAATCAGGTGTTAAACAGCAGATACTCCCATGCAAACAGCATGTCTCTGCATATGAAGTACGTTCATTTGTGCATCTCTGACTTCTAAACACTCCTCATGGGTCAGGTTCACCGATCCCCTCGGCTTGCTGCAGCAGTCACATGAACCGGATCTAAGATGTTTTATGCAAGTACTCCAAAGTATATCTTAATGGCTACAAAAAGTTCCTCTTGAAAACAGAGCAGCTCTAGATTTAATAAGCCCCATGTAGCCTTTCTCCTCTTCTGTGTATATCTAATTGTAAAGCAGACAGATAGATAAAGTGCTTCTTTCTTCACACTGTGTGTTGCTGCTTATGGAGACATCAAGTCAAGTTTCAGGCAGGAAGAGTTTTTACATATGAGTTACAAACTTCTGGAAATAAATATTTACAATGGAAGTGTTTACACAGTCTTCACTACAGCAGCATAAGCCTGCCACTGTAATAACCCCTTTCATTGTCTTTCTCTTTTCTGCAAAATACATGTCTTTCTTCCCCACACTACTGTATATGTTGTGTGAACATTTTAATAAGGGTTTTCAGAAACAAAAATACATTTTCTTTCCAACCGAAAGTTCCCTTTCAGGCACCTGAAGCAAAAGTATTACTTTGAATAATAGTACTCTTAACTTCCTTGGCATGTTTCTTGTTTTTAAGTAGCAGAAAGGTGTCAGAACTGCACCAGAGTGGAAGTTGCACACTTCTCTTTACACAGATACTTTTGCTGCCATGGTTTTAGCCTTCAGATGGAAATTAACATCTGAAATTATTGCAGAGAGAATTGAAAAGCAGCAGAGCAAGATAGTCCTGCACAATTTTCAGCCTTATACACGTTGTATTTTTTGGACTTTAAAGGGTAGTCAGCCCGATTTCCTGGTGTATGCAGGGTGATTGAATTCCATCCACCTGTGTTAATCTTGGAAATTCAACTGTGTTTGATACTGTTCTTTACTTCTTAATCATCAAGACATTAAAAAGGTGATTGAAGCCATCTGTCTCCAATGAAGGAGATAAAATTGTTCTTAAGCACTGTGTTGAATAGGCAAGACCTTCTAAAACATGTCTTTAACCTATTCAGCAGTAATGATGATGAATGGCAAAAAATACTTTTTTTTTCCTCCTCACACATAAATGCATACAGGAATGATATACTCTTTACATGAGGGAGTGATATCCTTAGACTGCATTGTGAAGCCACATAGCAGCTTCACCAAAGCTGTCTTCATTACCATTTCCCGTCAAATACTGATGATAGCATTCCCTACTTTTAGCAATTTTCTGAAACTTATCTTCAGATAATCCAGATACTTATTATTCCTACCAAACTTTAAAAAAAAATCTACTCAACATTGAAGAGAGACAAACATTCCATTCTGTGTAGTGTTGAAGAGAAAAAAAATCACACAATACATAGTAAAAGCTAATAACTATCAAGAAGTCAGCAACTGTAAACAGTTGCCACATTGTGGTGCCTGAGAGTACCGCGGTTTTGTTCTACCTTTGCTTACCATGGGAAATTTTAGTGATAACTCTGTGAGCACAGTTTCCTAGTCAACATTTTCATGATTTCCACATTTTTCTGTCTTCATATTAATCCACTCTGGGGCAGTTTTGCCCATACAGGGAATGAAATGCCCTTATTGCTCTACATTCAACGTAGAAGGCTGTAAATGCAGAGCTAGCATAGATAGAGTAGGGTAGGATATGGGAAGGGTAGGATATGGGAAGGGTAGGGCAGGATAGGGTAGGAGAGAGGAGAGGAGAGGAGAGGAGAGAGGAGAGGAGAGGAGAGGAGAGGAGAGGAGAGGAGAGGAGAGGAGAGGGGATTTAGAATATCTTGCAGTGTGTCACTTCTCCAACTCTTAGTATATAGAAGGACTGGAACAGGAGAGTCACTGGGAAGTTGCCGATGGATCCACTACTGGACAAAGCCTCTGTCAATCTTTCTTCAGATATGGGGGCTACATTTTGCACAAAATTCCTCCCTGCCTTTGATTAATATTTGTTAATATTTTGAAATGATGAGCAAGTATGAAAATGATACTGAATAATTGCTTAATATTTATTTGCAAATATAAATTTTCCTCATCCCATGCAAGCTGTTCTTTCACCTGCTTCCTAATGAGGTTTATGAAGCATTTGGAAAAACTGATGATTTTTCTTCAGTCCATTGTCAAAACCACAAAGAAAGAAGCAGCAATCCTTCTGTTCTCTCCCTCACAGAGAAAGAGCAGGAAGAAGCAGACATACAGGTCTTCAGAACATTTATAGATTTCTGTCTCAAAGACAAGGTATTGGTTAGATTCCTTTGTTGTGAGGATAGTCTAGAACAGTTATGAAAGACTTTTCCTACCAGAAATAAGTAGTAAGAGAAATGAGAAACTGCATTAAGTGGACAAAACAGTGAATCATTTTGGCAAAATAAAATGCCTCAAGGCTCTGTTACATAAAACAGAAGATTTGGGGAAGAGTGAAATATTTGCCCTAATTTTTAAAACACAACTATAAAATATGTGCTGCAAAGAAGTAGCTCATAATTTTCTGGAAACTCAAGAGTTGAGCAATCTGTCCTCATGAGGCAGAGACACGTCTGAAAAAGGACAGTCTGAAGATGCCATTTCTTGGTATATTTGTTGCTTGTTTGAGGCCCTTGCCCAAGGAAAATTATGCAACATCAACCTTGGCAAATGTACATCACATTCTGGGGGGAAGCAAATGATGAGTAGCTGATTTTTGGTCATAGAGCTTCCATGCTTGTTAAAGAGTCAGATGTAAATTGGACTTGGTGGAGAAGGCACATGGGCACTCCTGATGTAGTACTGCTAACATGCCTGTCACGGTGACAGTGACGCTTAATGCTAAGGCAGAAGAAGCAGAGAAATGGAGGCTGCCAGGGTAATCAGACAGTCCAAGGATTTTTTTTTTTCTGTCAAGTCTATCTAGTTTCCTGCCAGCCTTCAGCAACCTGGAGGAAGCTTGGCAGCAGGTGCGAGAAGACTTCTGATATATTCCTGAAAAACAAGGGCAGAACACTTTTACAGACAGAATGTTTTTCCGACACAAATATGTCCAGAAACAAATAAGGCAGCTTATTTTTGTCCCTTTGCCATATCGAAATCCTTGAAATCTGTCATCTTTTGTCTATTCACATCCTTCTGTGGCAACTGAAGTCTCTCCACATTGATATTGCCACTAATGCACATAACAGTCTGGATAATTTGAAGCACTGCCTTGGAAAACAAGAATAAACAAAAGCAAAAACCCCACCAGATACAGGCTTATTGGATTAGTTTTGTGCCTTACTTGTCTGTATTTTCCCATGCAATTATACATTCAGATGTAGACTTTCTGGAGATTCCCTCTGCTGCTACTAAATCTCATTCTGTTGGAAATAGGCTCATTCTACTGTTTCTCTACAAGGCACACATCCAGTCCACACGTTAGAATGGCTTTCCTTTTTTACAGTATTCGTCATATGTGATCCCCTCTAAAATATAACCCCCGGTAGAATAAAAAGAATAATGTTGCCCTTTTCTACTTGAAGGAGTGGAAATAACCAATGGCATCCCTAAAGTAATGATAGACAGTAGTGCTGAGAAAACTTGTTGTCATGCAAATTTCATTTTTACTGTATTTATCCTGAAGTTACAAAGAAAATTATCCAGTACACTTAGATTTGTTAATATTCTTCACACATATCTTTCTGAATATGTTTGATTCTTAATGTTTCTTGACTTTTGGAATAAATTAATAAATACTAAGTTAACAGAAGAAGAAATTAATGCACCCAAATTCTAAAGATTTCTTTCAAAAAGCACATTGTGAATGATCTGTCTCACTCATTAGGTACCTGTGAGGACAATGAATTATGACAGATTTGGATTTACTAGCATTTTTACTTAAGCTTTAATGTAGATGGAATTATTTTATTTTTTCATCTGGCTAAAGTGTTCATCCTAATGCATTTAAACTTCCAGTACAAATTTCAAAATTACAGCTTCTGAATATCTTATTCACAAGTATGGGCAGCATTCCTTCACAGCAAAGTCCATGGGGAAAGATACAAGTAGTCAGAATGAACTCATATTTTTGAGCAGAAGAATAGTGATGATTTTATTACATCCTGATGCTTATGACTGACTCAACACAAAAAATAGAAAGAAGAAATGGAAAAGACTAATTAGGTTCTTTCATTCATTCCCCAAGGAACCTTCTGTGGAGGGGATAAAATGATTTTAAAATTCTCATCCATTGTCAAAATTGATTAAGTATTGCAAATTTAGGTTGTCATAAATGGAGCCGAGTCTAGTTGGAGGCCTGTGGCCAGTGGTGTCCCCCAGGGCTCAGTACTGGGCCCAGTGCTGTTCAACTTGTTCATCAATGACTTGGACGTGGGCACAGAGAGCACCCTCAGCACGTTTGCAGGTGATACCGAACTGGGAGGAGTGGCCGACACTCCCGAGAGCTGTGCTGCCATTCAGAGAGACCTGTCTAGGATGGAGAGTGGGGCAGAGAGGAACCTCATGAGGTTCAGGAAGAGTTCATGAAGTGCAGGGTCCTGCACCTGGTGAGGAATAACCCCAGGCACCAGGACAGATTAGGGGTTGACCTGCTCCGTGGAGAGGGATTTGGGAGTTCTGCTTGACAACAAGTTAACCATGAGGCAGCAGTGTGCCCTCGTGGCCAAGAAGGCCGATGGGCTCCTGGCTGCATGAGGAGGAGCGTTGCCAGCAGGTCGAGGGAGAGGATCCTGCCCCTCTGCTCAGCTCTGGTGAGGCCGCACCTGGAGTATTGGGGGCAGTTCTGGGCTCCCCAGGACAAGGGGGACGTGGAGCTTCTAGAGAGGGTCCAGTGCAGGGCCACGAAGATGATTCAGGGACTGGGCAACTATTGTATGAGGACAGACTAAGCGAGCTGGGCCTGTTTAGCCTGGACAAGAGAAGATTGAGAGGGGATCTGATCAATATGTACAAATACCTGAGGGGAGAATGTAAAAAAGATGGGGCCAGGCTCTTCTCAGTGGTGGCCAGTGAGAGGACAAGGGGTAACAGGTACAGATTAAAGCACAGGAAGCTCCATCTCCGTATGAGGAAGAACTTCTTTCCTGTGAGGGTGCCAGAGCCCTGGAACAGGCTGCCCAGAGAGGCTGTGGAAACAATGTTATTTACAACATGAATCTAGTATCTGCCTTCCCAAGCTCAGATGGGCCACTTAGATGAATGATTAAAAAGTATTCTTACTGCTGTGTTACAAATTACTCTTATTAAGAAAAAATACACAAATAGGAAAATAAAATACCTTTCCCATCAGCAAACATTGCTCCAGCAAAACTGGAACTTTTTCCTGGCCTGTACTTCAGCAAGCGTAGAGTTGCAGGTCAAGATGCAGCCTCGAAGCTCCTGGATTCATCCACTGATCAGAGCTTTGACCTCAGATGGGAAACTAAAACCTCCTGTTTCTATTGGATCTGTTTAAATTTGGATGGGAATGTCATCTCCCCACATATGTTTTCTGCTATTTTCCCACTTTTGTTATCCTGACATGCTGGACTTGAAGTGTTAAGCGGGTAAATGTCTGTAGGGCTCGCTCAGCCAGAGGGAGCATGTGGCCAAGGAGAGCTTCCTCTGCAGCTAGCACGTTCTGCTGGCATGAGCCGGAGCAAGGCCTGCTGTTAAAGTTATTCAGAGGTCTTCCTGCTTCGTAAGAGGAAAAAGATCAGAAGCCTTTTCTGCAAGCCTAAGAAAAGTATTATTGGAGCTCTGCGAGGTAGAGATGCAGGACCCCACACCCAGGCACAAGTGTCCTGCATAACCCTTGCCAGGGTTATCCCAGATAACCTATGAGAGTCCTACATTGTTACTGCCATGCAGAGTCTGGAATGGATTTGTCCATTTTGAGAGACAAACCAGTCAATATCCCTGCTCTGCAGGACACGTGTTTTATGAAGGAAGAGTTCTTCAATTGTGCTAGAGGAACTGCATTAAAAAAGAAGTTAAATTTTCTCTCGGTTCAGGTCCAAAAAAGCAGCTTCCTTGCATGGCCTAATGGCACATAGGTGGCAAATAGTGCTATGTACACAGCTTTTGCGCCTTTTGCATTCAGCTCTGCCTAATCTTAGACTAGCCTTGGAAAGAGCTGGAGCATTTCTGTTGCTGGCATTTCTTCTTTTCCCAGTCTGCAGTGCTTCTGTGAGTAGTCAGAAGGTGTTATGGGAACGTGCTATTTATTCTTTGGAAAATCATATGACATTTTCATTTTATTTTGTTGATACAGAACAAACCGAGCTAGTATTGGAAATTTAGCCGTAGAGAAATGTCAATCAATAAGTGTGTAACACTTTATTAGATGGAAAGTTAGCTGGTAGCATTAGCAGTGGTGTTATAAAAATGTCTTAAATAGCACCTGTCAAGACTGCACAAATAAAGTCTGGTCTCAGATTTAACACTATATTTTAAGTGCAACTCTGGCTTGTTTCTGAGCATGGTGGAAATACAAATGCGGAGCAGGGGCAGCTAAGATTATTCAAAAATGGCTAGGGAACTAACAAATTGTGACAGCTGCATATTGCAGAGCCCGTTCAGTTCATTGCAACCCTACCTTGCATCTCCTGGCATGGTTAGACTGTGCCTTCAAGGGTCCTGGGCACCTTTTGTATATTCATGTGCATTTAATATGTAACAGTTCCTGTTACAGTGGAGCTCCACTCTGTGCCTGGGATTTCTGGATAGTACCATAACACAGACAAAATAGTGTACAGAGATTTATTTTCCACTTCATTACCTAGTTTTGTGAATTAAGTGGTTTTAAAGAAAGCTATCTCTAGAGTAGTCAACTCTATCCTTATTCAAATGATATATTTTGTCTAATTTTTTATATGAAATTATTTGGGAGCTTAGAATAGAGTATTGAAAGAAGCTAGCAGTGGAATATTTTCATATATTTCATAAAACAATAGCACTGTGGACCATCACTACTACACACTGTAAAGGCCAAATTATCTTGTTTGTAGAAAGATGGATAATTTAGAGAACAGTGTCCTCCTCTTCCTCATCCTGTGGAAGACCTAGTACTGACTCCTTCCATAATATAGGAGGTGGTGGTGTAGAAGCCCAGCCAAAGCAGTGGTCAGTCCCTTGGGAGCTGTAGATGAAATTTGTGCATGCCCCTCAGCCACGTAGTCATCTAAGGCTCATGAAAAGCTAATGGGACTTGAAAGCACTTGGAAATTTTCATTCCATGAAAGCCAGTTTTCACATATGCTGATGTGCAGTCAGCGGAGCTTACTGACTGGCTAGCTTGGAGCAGGTAAGATTTAGTTTATGCCTGAAAACCAGCCAATTATTATTCACTCTTCTGTCCTTGGCCGATAATGAGAGGAGGCTGTGTTTTTCCATAAAGATTTCTGCTTCCTGTAGCTGCTTTGGCCAAGATTTGTCCCAGGAAAGCATTTCAGCTTTCTTTATAAGCAGTGTTTTCCTGAAATGTCAAGCTAACAAGATTCAGTCAGATCTGTTTCTTCCTGGCAATCCATCTAAGGTTAGAAATCACAAAAAGCCCATTTTAAATTCATAGCTCAGCCCTGATTAACCTGCCTGAGTGTAGCTGAGGTGACCCGAGGTGGAATAGTGTTGGTGCATACTGTTTTCTATTTTTTGCATTGTCCTCCTTTGCAAGGGTACTAACCTATCCCTCACATATAGATAGTGTGTTCTTAAGCCTAGTTTAAAACTATTATTTTTATTCATGAATTCTATGATAATGTTCCAGTAGAATGGTCGTCTATAAAATGGTGTTCCTTCTTGCCCCAGTGTGAGTTAAATACAGCCTCTGCAAACTGGCAGCTCTCCATTCCGTCTCTGAATCCAGTTCTTTGGAGGAATCAGTTAAAATAAGGTTTTAAAAACTGATTTTTTTTTTGTTTTTGTTTTCCTTACCTGACCTAAGACTAGCCATTGCCTCAGGCTTCTTTGCTTGAGCTGCCTGCTGGCTTAACATACTTAATGTGTAGCAACTTTGTGGAAAGCTCATCAGCAGCTTTGTTTATTTGTGTTTTCCTAAGGCAAGAGAGATTCCCAGGAAAGCTTTATCAGGAAGGTCAGCATAGCTGTATAATTACAATACAGCCCCGGTTAAGATTACATAATTATTAGTATGCTTAAGGCGAAAATTAGAATGTGCATTTCATATACCATCGCAGTCTGTATCAACAATATAAATCAAATGAAATAAAAGTCATAAAAGCCAGAATGTGTTTCTTCAGCTCATTATAGGGTTTTGTTTAATTTCATTTAGATTGTTTAGTGCACAAAATGTCTAGGGCTGGGATGTGCAGTAGCAACAAATAACAGTTAATAGTGAAGTATGGCACCTAGAAACCAGCGATTAATAAATAACCCTGAGGCTTTTACGGCCAAGCTCTGCCAGTACTAATGACTATTGCTTTTTGGTATGGTAATTCTTACAGTGACAGGCCTATATGAAAATCCAGTGACAGTGAATAGGAGAATTGGGGTGCATGTTGCCCTCTCTGCTGTCTCAGCTTCTCCTCTGACTTGTCAGGACTTTCATTTAGGCGTTAGAAGCCCCCAGATTTCGGCATCTGGCATCTTTGCTTTCGGCAAAAAAGATGATCATTTCATTTTTCGGTGCTTTGTGGACAGCTTAAGAAGACACCTTAAAGCTGATTTATATGCATTCAGATAACTGTTGATGAGTGATGGGCCCTTGTGCTTTAGTGACATCTCCATCATGGTGTTATCTCAGACCTGAGAATTATTCAGCATGGAGATAAGCATACATGGTATCCCTGTAAAAATGTATTCCTGTGTAAGCCGTTGAGAAGATCTAAAGTCAATTTAAGTGTACTTTTAATGGTGGAAAAGTATCCAAATGTAATTTGAGAGGAATTTTTGCAGAAAGGCTGTGTGATCATTGCCCACATTTTTAATTTTGTGAACTTACCTCCATGTAGACAGTAAAATCTTCAGAATTTCCAGAAGGGTGGAGGACATTTAAATGCATAATAGCACATATGTTTAACGGGGATGTAGTAAAGAGAAACACTGGTCTCGACAAACAAGGCTATGAGCAATGGATCAGGCTGAAACAAAACATCTTCCACTCAGAAACTAGCTAATTTGGGGAGGATCTAGATGAGCCTGTGTACAGCTCTACTGCTGTATAGCAGTGGCAATATGGTTATAAAATCAACAGTGAGGTAACACTTTATCTTGGTAGTTGATGTGATTGTTTTGGGCAAATCAGCACAAAATCTATCAGTTTTCTTTCTAATATGCTCACTATTCTAAATCGACTTAAAAGAAGCAGTGAAACCTAATCTTACACTCATTATTCAACACTTAGTCACACAAATAAGTGTCAAGGTTTGTAGAGCTGCTGACCACTGAGAACTCCCAGTGAGATGAATGGGAGGCTCACCAAGCTGAACGCTTGAGAAAACCTGGGCGCTTAGCAATTCGCTCGTAATTCCTGCGGATAAAATTTTGGCCATGGTGCCTCACTGAGTAGGGGGAAAATGTATTTTAGTTCAGAGAGATGTTCCCTTGCCTGCAGTCAGTGAATTTTATAGCTAAAATAACGTTTAACTGCAGTTTGCTGGAAAAAAAAAAAAAAGTAAATACCACATACTTACAGATAATCAGATCATTGGACTGGCAGAACATTTGTAACCCTGCAATTTTGTTTCCTGCTGTGGAATTATCCATAAGTTATCCTGTTAACAGATAGTTTGTTGCATCTAAAGGATTAATTAGGGAAAGGAGCATTCTGGAAGTTCAAAATCTAATAGTTTGTAGTCTTTTCTTCTGGGAATTATTTTTGGTGTATTTATCTTTGGTTTTACACTTTTGTACATATTCTGAACAATTTTTGCTACCTAATGAGCAGTTTTTGATGGTGCATTTGTGAAAAGAATGATTGTTCCTTGCCTTTTTTAGGCATGCAACCATATCTGTTAATAAGAAGGGTTTTACAGTATGTCAGGTTCATTTTTAAAGGAACCATATGGAATAAAGAATAGGACTTAAAATGCAGCACCTTCTTTGGAGACCTATTAGCTAGCTGTCTATAGTGGCCAGGCTCTAGGCAGTCATAGGGCTTGTAGTAAATTTTTCTTCAGAAAATGGAACACAGTTCTCACTGATCCTGGAAACGTGCAGTAGCTGATAGATAAAGAGACTGCTTTATAACCACTTCCTCATACTGGATAGAAGCTCGTAGTGGATGGAAAGAGGTTTATTGTATTTGTTTCAAGATACATTTTATTTTGCTGTTGAAGATTTAAGTGTGACATCCTCTGCTTCTGTCAGTGCGACTCCTGCCCAAGCACTATTCTTTGGGAGCCTTTGGAGCTTCAAACTATTCATTTTCTGCACATTTCTACTTCTAATACATGTCATTTAGTGTGGTCTCAGGTAGACCAAATATTACATCTTCCAAAAGAAGATTTTAGAAGCGATTTGTTCGCTGTTTAAGCTGTTTTCTACTCATAGTTACCATTCCCAGTCTGAATAGATGCTAGGGACATTTCAGGATCCAGGATGTGCTTAATTCATTGTTTGTTTGCTCTCCTTCCTAGATCTGTACATTTTTTTCCTGTATTCTGGGTTAGTTCACCACTTTCAAATGGTTCCCATACCTCAGTAGATACACGAGTTGTTCAAACTTGATCTTACAGTAACAAGCAGAAATGGAGGATTTAGAAGGCTCTGTGTACAGAAACAGCTTCTTAGAAGTTTAAGCAATTTTTTAAAAGCTGTGTGATTTTCCATTTCCTAATGCGTTTCTCCCAGAGCAGCAGCTAACAGCCACTTGTAAATACAATGAATGATTGTGATATATTCAACTGATATATTCAACTCATTTCTTTTGATTTTTTTTTGTCTCAATGCGTTTAAGTAGCTTGGGGGATTTCGTTTTTTCCCGTTCTTTTCTTCTGCTTCGCACCTTCTGGTTGCAGTAGGTTGTTGATCTTTTTATTTCACAGCAGAAACCTTTGATACCAACTAGTATATTATGTAGCTGGTGGGGCATGCCGCAGGCTTACTGCTAAGTAGCAAAGTGTCTTCTCTTCAGACCTTTCCTCCTGCAAGGGGGCAGCTGCTGAGAAAAACCTTTTTGCCTGTTGGGCTCGCATCTGTTACCTTGATTCCTAAAACAATTATAGGCTCTTTCTATCCCCACCATGAGTCTCTGGAATCAAATTGTTCAGCTCTTCATGACAATAAATCCTCTAGCCCTACCTAGCCCCTAATGCTTTTCAATCCTGGCTGGAGACAAGTGACAGATAATAATTTATTCATATGTCAGAAAATAATTTGAAAAACGTCAAGAAGAAAAGAAAAATGGGGTAGAAAAGAATGATTTTTCTGAGACTTTAAGGTGGGGTTTTGGTTGCTTTTTAACTTTTAATGTCCTGAATGTGAAAGAAGTTTGGAGGCAAGCTCCAGTAAGAACTGGAGAGGAAAAACAAGAAGACACTTTAAAATACCGAAGGAGAGCAGAAAATACTGTCAAGCACTTTTAATTATCATTATCGTACCCTTTGGCTAGTAAGATTGAGAAGAACATACTCAGCACTGCAGAACAGGGCATTTCTTAAGGAAGAACATTTGGAATCAATCTTGAAAGACTTCTGAAAGCCCAGCTCCTTCTCTAGCCCATTACTTTTTTTCTCAGGTTTCCTTTTTATCAAAATTTACTATCTTTTTTCTCTATAAAGAAAGACAAACTCAAAATCTTCAGGAAGGTAGTTGTGTTTACTATCTCTTGTGTTGTGATTTATGATTTCAGGTTCTGAAACGTAGGGATTTTTAAACCACAGTACAAATTATGCTGACTGGGGAAATAAATTCAGGAAAAAATTGTTGCAGGTTATCCCAGAACTGTCAAAGAGAACCTGACTGTTTCAAAATAGAGCCCTTTCTTCTGTAGAAAAGAAAACCGTCTGAAATGAAGAAACTTGCTACATTGATGCTTCAGTTTCTCAAGAGTTTTGCCTTCTTCAAACGGAAAGAAAACAGGGCTGTGTAGATGGACATTCTCCCACACTTCCTGCAGTTTTAACTAAAACATATTTGGATGAGCAATCTTGAAATCTCACATAATCCAATCGTGACAACATACAGTGCAGCCATTTAGATTTTCTCTATGAAACCAGGTTGTATATCGGAATTCTTGATGCAAAGATACTGTTATTTTTTGTCCTTAATCAAGCTTAAACATCCTTGGTATGTCTCATGAACATGCAGGCTCCTTTAGAAGCATTGCTCTGTGGAAAATTCTCTTTCTGTAAAGAGAATTTGCTGTATCTTGACGATAGCTACCTTACTTCAAAGATGATGGGAGTGGTAATTTTGCTGACTAGTTGAGTTTGGAGAGGAAGGAAGGAGCTATACGGAAATAGTACTATACTGCAGCAAGTAAAATAGTTTCCTTTTACCAATAGGAGATGTTGGACAAAGATCTATTTAAAGCTGTGTTGTGACTTTACTTGCTTGAAAAGCTACACTGATCCTTATAAAGAAGTTCCAAGTTTAGCTTGCACCAGTAAACTAAACAGTCAATGCCTGTTAATTATCTTTCTGTAACATCTGAAAATGCACCTGGACAAAATCTGTATAAAATATCCAAGACACATACATAAAAGTGAAATACTTACTGTAAGTTTCCAGATGGTGGATGGTGATTCATGTCTGTCATACTTTAGAACAAAATTTCTCAAAAATGTCAGTTGTTTTGTGCTTTACATTTAACAAATGGTCTCCAGTTTTGAAATGGCACGTGGAAATGGAATCTACTGTGAGACCTCCTTGACATTTCTTGTGGTCTTACAGTTATAGTTATGTATTTTTTTAAATGCCTTTTCTCCTGGCACTAACACAAGTAAAAGAAAAGTTTACTGACTTTAGGGAAACTACTGAAATTAACTCATCCATTAGTGAAACTAATGCAATTGCAAAGAATCCAAATACATGTAGAAAACACAGTTAGAACTTTTAATCCATCTCTACCTTTTTTCTTAAACTTGAGTTCTAAGAAAGTTACTCCATAATTAGAGTGTTTTTGGCTTGGCAAGTTGGATTTGACTGGCTGGTAACACAAATTTTACATTGCTCGCAAAGAATTTAACTTTCAGAGTGCTAGTTTTATTTTCAAAAGCTCATTATATTTGAAACGAAAATGAAACATATTTTCAAGAGCGCAAAGTGTTCATCAATTGGACACTGCCGTAGTTTGTCGCTTTAAGGCTTTTTAATGATTTGAGAGTGTTGGGTTTATCACTGGAGGAGAATTTAGGAGAACACATTTATCTATTTGTCCTCCAATTAGTTGATTCATGACATTCCTCTAAGTAAGCAACTAATTGCTTACTACAGTGCGTCAGTTCAGTAATGGACGCGCAGTGGATGTTGAGTTTATAGTAATTAGTATTTTACATTTTTTCATTCTTTTTGGCTCAGTAAACCAGTGGCTTTGGGGTGGCACACTGAACATCATGGGTATGTGATGACATCCATGTGGGGTTGGAATAGACAGGACCCAACATATATGAGCATGATTTGATTATTCACAATATTTTACACTTCTGTCATTAAAATTTCCTGTATCACCATGGGATATATTCCCAGATTTAGCATAATTCTAGAGGTGACCATGTATTTTTGGCTATAAGAAGCCACAACTTGTTCAGCATCAATCTTCTCAGGTAGTTTTGCAGAGGACATCGCTGTCATGTCATACCAGGGTACTTTACCACTTTCCTTGCTATTTTGCAATATGATATACTGCAGCAAGAAAACATAACTTCTGTTTCACTTTGGGAAGAACAGTTCAGGAATTGGGGTAATTTGATGGATAGTACATACTAAGAAAAATATTAGAAACCAGGAAAGGCCACATAATCCATTGAGGCTCATTTCATTCCAAATATACCTTGCCTAGGTTATCATCCAATTGTTACAAGAAAGAGTAACATTATCCATTTTTTATAATTTGGCTTCTGGGCATTAGAGAGATAAATACCTGAAGTTAGGAGAACTAACTATCTTTTGGAGTACTATTTCATGGGGAAGATACTTAAAAGCAGATAGGTGAGATGACAAGAAAAGAAATTGACCCTAAATGAAAAATACGGTGATAATGATATGAATAGATGTGTACAGACACAGTTTCTAAAAGTTCCCTAGAGACAAACTTCCAATCCTGAGGCTTTCAGAAAGTAACCTTTCATTTGATTTATTGTTTCAGGACCAATGCAGGAGACAATATATGACTTCTGGAGGATGGTATGGCATGAAAACACAGCCAGCATCATCATGGTTACTAATCTTGTAGAAGTGGGAAGGGTAAGTGGTTTTTGTACTTAAAGAGATGAAAGACTTCTAAGGTGTTTGCTTTTGGAAATTAAATAGCAAACCAACAATATATACTGAGTATAGCACATAAAATATTTATGACTGCCTCTGCTAAGAGGATCGTTATCAATTATTTTTAAACATGCCTTGAATGCACCTCTTTGATAACATCAGCACAATGCCAAAGGCAGCTGATATAGCTGCATTATGTACAACACATCCTGCAAAGGCAACCAAAGAGGGAAAGTGGCATATCTTTGCATATATGCTAGTGGTAGCACTTCTATTAAGGGAAACAAAGGAAATGTTACAGGAGTTTCTTTTTTGGAATGAATCTGGATCAAATTTCTGAGGGGGAAAAAAGAGGGTAAACTGTGAAATTGCACTTTTTTCATGGTATGTTTGTGTAAACAACCTGTTTTGTTTGTTTTTTTCCTTCCTGTAACACCTCTGGCCTAAAAGAGAAGGAAATACAAAAAAAAAAAAAATTACCCTTTTCTGCGCTGAATTTGTTGACCAGAAGGTCTTCATCATGAGCTGAGTAGTAAAGAAAGCTTTAGTTGTCTGGATGATACTTTACTTTGCTTGGTAACTTAGGCTCTGCTTGGTAACATGATCTTTGCTTGGAAGGGCTTCCACTCAAGTCATTGCGGCTAATTTTGCTTTCAATGGGTATGGAATGGAACCAACATTTTTTTTTCTTTTTTTTTTTTTTTTGTCTCAACAACCAATAACTGAGGCTTTTAATTTACTGCTTTGTCTATGCATTGATGTCTTAACTGTCATCTGGAAAGCTTTTTCAGGAAAATTCCTCTGGACTCCAGGCATCTAGCCCCAGTTGAAATGAAAAAAATAATACTGCTTTTATTATAACCGCCACAATTATTATAAACTGAAGTGTTGGAATAAGAATGCTACATGTATCTTGGTGTGAGCCGCATGATTCTGAGATGTGTTTTTAATTATATGATGGTGGAGTAGCTGAGACCCCTTTGCCCTGTGACATTTTCATCAGGAGAGAGATTGCTGTTTATGTAGTGTGTGTCAAAGTATGAGATCTTCTTTCTAACGTGTTCACTTTTACAATCTCAATTTATTCTTATACATGTCTGGTCAATTGTTAATATAAATCCTATCATTTAGACACCTATGTGCCCAAGGAAGCCAACAGAGCAAAAGCCAGTATTATTCTTAAATACCGAAAAAGCTAGGATTTGTGACTGCAGTTAGTGCTTGCTACAGGAACATATGTACAACTAACTGCAGAGACAAGGAAACACCATAGAGGCCACTTCAAAAACAAGGAGGGTAGAAATAGTTGGGTGGTTTTGCATCAATCCAAAACGGATTTATATGTAAGAATCGGAAACTCTTCAGGAATCGTCTTCATTAAAGCGTTATACAGATCCGCCCCAGGCAGCAGCCACGGTTCGTGCCACGCTGCAGGTTTCTTCATGGTGCCAGAGTCCCGGCGGGACACGGACCCGCGGCTCAGTAGAAACGTCCGCGTTCTCCCTCCCTCTGGAGGCCAACATGGCTGGGATAGGAGAGGAGGAGGTAAAGGGAGCTCTGAGCAGCAGTGAGAGACCATGAGGTGCAGAGCAGGGCAGCCGCTGCTGCCTTGGTGCTGCCGTCCTGTCCTGTCCCACTCACAGGGCTGGAGCAGCAGCACGGAGGTGGCGGATGCAAACGCACCATCTGGCCCATGGCCCCTGGCACACACTCTGTGCCACCTTGATTAGCAGGGATTTTATTGGCCTTTTGGTAGCGCTCCTGCAGGGCAAACCTTGCAACCTTCCTGACCTTCAGAGTTCCTATTTCTGCTGCTATTGCTAGTATAACATATGAAGATTTTTTTTTTGTAATTTTGTTTTAACCCTCTTGCCCATGTCAATTGAGGAGCCAAGAAAGCTCCTTTACGTTTTCAGAAACGAGGAATATCTATTTAACATGTTTGCCGCACAACGCGTGTCCTTCATGAATTAATCATTGAGGGGGCGGATGTGTATTTGTTTACCAGGCCTGGCCGGCTAGTCATTAAATCCGTGCTAGGAGCTCGCTTTTTGCCCTGGAGCATTATGCATGAGGGCTGCTTTAATTGCGGACGGAGGCAGCGCCACGAGGCTGTCCCTAATGCGAGCACCTGCTGCAGCCGGCTCGCTCCCTGCATTACCCTCCAGCAGGGTCTGGCTGCATCTGCCAATATCTGTCATTATCTGAGGCGCTCTTGTCAAAACCAGGCGTCCCTTTAAGCTCCCGCGTGTTCCAGCAAGGGACCCTTGTCAGTGTTGCTGGCACCTGCACGCTGCTGTGCACCTGGTATTTAAATGGCACCGAAATGAGTTTTGATTGTTTCCTCTCTTTAATGAACCCACCTGAGGGACATTTAGCTCTTTCTCGGGTCGCCTGCTACCCAGGCGCTCGCGCTGGCGCCGTTTGCGTGGAAATTTGGGACTCGCTTGTGCTGTTAGACTCATCCATCTGCCAGAAGTCTTATCACCAAATCTGCAGGGCTCCCTAAGGAGACTTTTGTGCTGGTAATTTACGCTAATGATTTCTAAACATATTTAGTCAGTTTTATGAAGACCTCATTAGAATGTGACTGTTTATTAAAAATCTAAATGAGGTCCCGCAGTCATTTAGAAAAATCATTGCTGAGTTGCATGAACAGCTCTTTGATAACAAATGATGAAGTGTTTTTTACTTAAGTTTGGCCTAGGTTGACCTGAGAACTTTTGCCAAGAAAAAACACAAAACAAATAAGCTGCCCTCCAGGCACACAGATAAAAAGAAAATTCCTTTCCTCCCGTCCCCCTTTCGCTGGGGTTAACAACTTTCCACTAACAATGAAGTTTGCAAAAAAGATTACAGTATTTAAAGACATAAAACACATAAAGTTTAGTGCAAGAGCCAGTATTCTGCCTCTGTTGGCCAAATATTCTTGAAATATTTCAGCGTTTACCCACATTGAAAATTTCTTTCCTCCTTAAAAATGTATGCTGGGACGACTGAGAGTATAATCACTTGTGCCATCCAGCTGTCACCTCCGTCTTTGCTCTTGTTGGGCCGGTACTGATCCTTAGCTGGCAGAATCAAACTTGGCACGTCACATCATTTGTCATTAGATTCTGTCAGCAGCCGCTTCCTTTCCCACTCCTTGTTTTTGCTTGAGGCAGGAGGAATTTAGTAGTATCATCTGATTAATAAATGGCGAAATGCGCTGATGAAATCCGGTGGAGTTAGCTGACATATAAATGCACTGCTAGGATGCATGATTGTCTATCGCGCTTTTAATACAACAAAGTACTTACCAAAAAAAAAAAAAGATATAATTATAAAAAAGCACGTCATGAGCATAATAATTGCAGTAATTAGAGTTCTGCAAATATTATCAAAAATGAGAAAACAGACGGTGCTAATAGTGTTAACGAGCACACGAAAGACCCCGAGTGTGAAAGCAGGCAAGTTTGAGTACGCCACAGTAGATGTGGCCCAAACAGGGGCACGAAGGCCAACGGGAAATAGCCCTGAGCTACGTGAGGTTCCTCTGGGAGAGGAATATGTGCGGGGCGAGTCCAGAGCAGCCTCAGGTGCAGCCCCTTGGGCTTCGGGTGCTCCACATGTGCCACCTGGCATAGCGTCTCAGCATCACACGGAGTGGTTGAGAGTGGAAGAGACCTCTAGAAATCACCTAGTCCAACCCGCCCTGCTCCAGCAGGGACACCCAGAGCACGTGGCACAGGGTGGCGTCCAGGCGGGTTTGGAAGATCTCCAGAGAAGGAGACTCCACAGCCTCTCTGGGCAGCCTGTGCCAGGGCTCTGGCACCCTCACAGGAAAGAAGTTCTTCCTCACACGGAGGTGGAACTTCCTGTGTTTCAGCATTTCACAACATTTCAATAAGGCAGATGATTTGTAAAGCAGATGATAGAAATCTGTTTCCTTAAAAAAGGCCAAACCCAGAACTGTTCCTCTGGATCTGGATCTTCTTCAGACCCACCTGTTACAGACAGGCATTCAGCATCCAAGGAAAATTGCCAAATAAAGCCCTGTCCAAAGACTTCATATTGAAAACATATTAAAGAAACAAATGAAAAGTTCATAGGAAATTCCACCAGCATAACAACTTTGTCTATATGAAATTTACAACAGACTTAGTATCTTATTTTTAGAGAAAAAAAAAAACAGATTTTTAGATGCAAACCTATTATGAAGCTCATAGTTTACAAGTTTTGAGAATCTTCTGTGCAGAAGTAGTCCCCTAATAAATGAAGGTAAATTCAACTCACCCCTTACAGGGACACTACAGAGGTGAAACAGTACAACTCTTTAGCAAGTCTCACAAACAGCACATTTGTATTTAGTATAAATGGAAGAACTCTCTATCTAATTGAAACTACTTCCAAATGTAACGAGCCAAATTACCTACACTGAAATTAGTTCAGGATATTGGCATCAGTGCTCCTTAGGAGATATGCCAAAGACTTTGCAAGCACACTGGTGAGAAAGATTTTATTTTAAACTTTCCTCTGGAAGCAAGAAACAACATTTTAGAGACAAGAGAGAAAAAGCTTGGTGCATTAAACGCTTCCCCATATCTTAATTCTAATTTGAGCTTCTAAAAACTATAAATAGTGTCCTTCCCCATCTAGAGATAATTTTATTCCTATTTGTGTTTATGCAGCAAGCCTTGGAACTACATTTATGTTACATATGTGTTATGTTTTATCCTGTCAGTTTTTTTTACTTTTGGTTTTAATATAATTTGGGTATTTCTTCCTTGTTATTTTACAGAATAACAACAAAAAGAGAAAGAGAGAAAGAAGGAAAAAAAAACAGTGGTGTAAAACTGCCATTAATCTTGCAAGTCAGTGAATGACGGCATCCTTTTAGCAGTCAAAACAGATTTTAGCTTTCTAAACTTCTAACCAGAAATAACAAGTTGGCCTTATTCCATTATGTGTAGCGAGGGAGGAATCCTTAGGGAAACAAGTTGGCAGTTGTTCTTCAGGAAAGACAAGGAAGGATTCTTTGTAATCGTTTAATAGAGATGTCCACAGATTAGCAATATGCACACCATTGAACAGGACATCAACCTGCTTGACCTTAGCGTGTCCCCTGTCGCTCATGGCAGACGTGCTCTCAGGGTTTTGTGGCGTTCTCTTGCTTCCAGCAGATGTAATGTTTCAGATGACACTAATCAGTTGAGATGAATATCTTAATACTCACTAAGCCAGTGGAGGTAATTCACTCTGCGGAGTAAATAAGAGAGGTTTAAGGATGCACAAGTACCTGGATACCCACACTGGGCTGGCCATGATGCTGAAGCTGAGTGAAAGGGCAGTTTGCAGAGACATCCCCAGGTTCCTCATGGAAAAGCCTGGGCTGTTTCCTCATGGAATAGTCAGCACCACAGGTCTGCTCACCTCAGCAGTGTAAGGAGCTCAGTCTCTGTATGTCCTTGGGGAGGAAGAAAGATCCTGGAGGCCCCAGCACTGCAGAGCAACATGTGGAGCTCTCCAGCCCATGAGCATCTGAGCGGGTTTTGGTGCCAGCAGCCGGCCAGCTGACCCAGCAGCACTCTGGAGCTCAGCTAATGCCAGGATTTTGCTCTTGGACGGGAAGCAAGTTTCCGTGTGCCTGCTGTTCTGCTCCATGCAGGCACATCGGTCCTGTCGGCGCAGGATCCGAGCAGGATGCCAATGGTTTCACGGTCGTTCAAGGGATTAGGACGGGCTTTGAGGAGCTCCAGCTAATCCCGTAACCCGGTAACCCTCATGCCTCTTGGCATGGGACCACCCTTCTCAGTGACCCGGCTCGGTGCGCAGCCTTCCTCCCCCACCAGGGCTGTGCTGCACTGCGCTAAATCACAGCCTTTTTGAATAACCACTGCCCAAATATAAGAAATGAAATAGAGGCAATGCAGATTCTTCTGTTGTCCTTTTAGTGGAGGCAGGAACACTAGCACAGCTGGAGCCTGGGTCACCTAGAGCAATCCTCCTGTGATTTCTTTTTATGGCCGAAATACGCCTGAAGAGGCCACCTGCTAGATTTGGCCTGTCAGCTTCATTTTATCGGTTGGTGCTGTGCCAGCAGCGCGTGTGATTCTTCAGAGGGATCGCATCACCCTGAGTCCCTTGAGTGAGAAGCAGGTAGGATTTTGCTGCTACTAGACATGTTCAGAAAGCCAATGGTTCTGGGCAGAGGTTGAATCAGAGGGCGTCCCACCGGCAGGCAAGGACTGCGCTTCTGGATTGACTTTCGGACTTACCGGGGACACAGGGATGGGATGGAGCTCTGAGCTCTGAGCCATCCCTGGAAGAAATCAGACTGAGCTAATAAAATTCACAGAGATCTCTCTTGGTATGGGAGCAGTGCAGAACAGAAAGACTGATGGTTGCCTTTATACAGATCATTCATCTGGTGGTGCCAAACAGAAGCTTCAAGGTGTATTTCTCAATACTTGTCTGCGCCTCTTTTAGTAAAGTATAAAATGAGGTATAGATCAATTAGCTGAGTTGCTCAAAGGCAAAGAGAATATCTTGTGAAAAAAGGACTGGATTTTATCTTCTGTCAGAGACTGCTTTAGTAACTAATGAAATGTTCGTAATCACAATATATTTTTGTTTCAGAAGTACTTAAATAAAAGTACTTTCTATTATCGCATGTTCTTTTACTTAAAGTCAGTTGCATAAAAGTATATATTGTTATCCTGGTTATACCTCTAAAACCTGTAAAAAGTTTCCACTGGTGAGCTTAGCTGGCTTTATAATTTTACATCCTAGAGAGTTCACTTCAAAATTTATGTCTGTCTTATCATCCTTACTTAGTTCAGGATTAATTTTAAATTAGGATATATAATTCTGTTCTTCACTAACGACAATCCAGGCAGCACATAGCCAGTTATATCACCTTTTACTAAGAATATTTCAAAATCAAAGCAAATTGGACACTTTGAATAATCAGCGTTATATAAACTGTTCTATAGGAACTATAAAGTATATTTCACAGCCAGCTCACTTATTAATTCTGTAATATTTCTTCAATTTCAGACCTCTAAGGAAGTGAATTACTGTCCTGGCTTTCATGCCGCCTTTAGCTAGATGTGCCACGTTGCCAAATGGCGACGTACACTGCTTCAGAAGTCACAATTTGTGTCCGGTAGCTACCTGCTTCCTGCATTGCTTGTTATATTTAGAAATAGCAAGTACAACTTTCCACTTATATGGTTAGTGCTTAGTTTCCCACTTTAGACGATTTTGCTGGTTTTTTTCTTTTTTTTGTGTGGGTTTTTTTTTTTTTTGCAGGGGGGAGAGGGGATGGAGATAATCATCTTCTCCAAATTGCTAAAATTATTAGTAAAATAAGCATGTACAGAACAATTGGGCAGTGTACCTTGGAATGAATAGATTAAACCAGAGCATTTTCATTATGTCTCTGGCAGTGTCCCTTTTATCTCATCATGTGATGAACATCTGTATTTTTTGGCAATATGCTAGGATATAAATGTGGGGTGTATCTGAACAAACTCTCAATTATAGTTCTGCTTAGACGAGATTTCAAAATTATGTTTTCTATTTTTTGGCTGATGTTTACGGTTATGATGGCAAGTGTGTGAAAAAACACCACAATTCTAATGCATTTAATATTCAGTTCTTGATTCCTATACCTATTATTTAGCTAAACCTTCTGTTTGTAGGTTTATGTGTTGGGGGGGGGGATTTTGTTTTTTTTTTTGTAAAATACATACCAAATGTTTATGCAAAGGGAAAGTGATTCATCAAGACACAGTGGCTAAAGCTATGCTACAAAGAAAAAATGGACAAACATATTTGCCAGCAGTTTTTCTCATGCTAGATGAGTAAAACCATATTCTCTTTTGTTGCAACTGCCTTTCCTTATACAAATAAAGGCCCTGATCCAATAAACATTTATAATTGTGATTGCCATTTGCACTATTTAATTTACGTTCCTCTTTAAGACCCCTCTGTATTTATTTGAGAGGTCCTGAGGAAGATAAGAAATGGCTCTTTAAGCATTTGTTCAACTTTTGGCTCCCCAAAAGTCCACAGCGTTCCCGTGCATTAAGCTCAGCACGTGCAGCAGCGTTGCAGGACAGGAGCCAGGAGCAGGAGGAGGGAAAAAATGATTTTTTTTTAAAAAAAAAAAACAGTTTATTTTTTTTCCTCGCAGTGAGTGAATCACTTAGCGCTGGTCTGCGGCTGCGGCCGCAGCTCTGGCCCGGCTCCCGCAGCCCCTATTGCGGGAGGGGGAGCCCTTGGGAAGTTGGATTGTCTTGGATGCGTCTGCTCAGCCCCAGCAGCTCCATGACCCAAAACCCTCATGCAAGGCAATGAGAAAGTCCCCGAGGGCCTGAGCCCGGTGAGGTGCCACAGGCCGTGACTGAATTATTCCCCTGCATCATCTTAAATAAGGTTTGTAGAAAGATGGGTGCACATCTGGAGGCTGAGGCAAAAGAAGGAGGGGACGAAGCTGTCCTAAACCGGTCTTTCCAAGTGTCCGTAGCTCTTAGTCGCAGTCCAGTCTGTCTAGACTTACTGACAGAGAAATGGGCACGTTTCCCTTCGAGGCTGGGCCATGTAACCGAGCCGGTCGGAGCTCACTGCGCCGAGCACCGCAGCCGTCCACGCTGCTTCCCGGCTCGCCGTGTGCTGGCCCCGCTCACGCCGCACGGCGGTCGGCCTATGGAAAGGACAAGGCGGCAGGAAAGGGAAACGAGCTCCGGAGACAGGGCTGCGCCAGCACCATGAATTGCCTTATTCTGCACGGAGAGGCAAAAACTCCCTCCGCTTAGTCATAGGTAGGAAAAACCCGTTTCAGGGAGTTCCCAGCAGTGACTGCAAAGGGTGAGCTTGCTGGCAGGAGGCATCTGAGCAATGTGAATAGTCTGGGTTATTTTAACAATACAGCCTAAACAACGAGCCTTCTGTGTGTTTCATGTGGCCTCTGCCACTGTTTTTTTATCCAAAAAAAGAGAAAATCTAAATAGCAACAGCCAGCAAACCGTTTGCAGTTCTTCTTCATGCTTTTACCACAGTTCAGTGCTTGTCATCAGCAGTGGGCATGGGAGATGAGTACAGGCTTGCTAGAGGTCCTGAGGGTTCAGTACCCTGGGGATGGTTCCCCCCGAAGCTGGAGAGGGACCCAGGGTTGATGCTGATGCTAGGAACCACCTTGTCCCTGCTGGTGGCTGCCAGCTCCCAGTCGGTGCAATAGCCGGGGGGGAGCAGTTTTCCCAAACTTGGCGCCTGGTGCCGGAGCACTGAGCGGCTCTCGCTATGGAAGGGGCTGTGGGACCTGTTGTTTGCAGATAGTCCTGATGAAACATTAAGGAAAACATAAAGAAGGCTCCTCAGCCAGTACTAACGCAGTTACTAGCTCTGCAGATGGGCATGGAGGAAGAAGTGAAATCTTGCCTAGAACTATGTGGGCCTCTCGTCTGCGCTAGGAGCTTTTGTTCAGCCGTACACGCAGGAATAAGCTGTAAGGATGCTTGTGTAGTTCTGTGGATAGGAGCCAGTCCCCAGGATGAGGGGAAGTGTCCTGATGTGGGGCTGTGTTTTTCCAAACTCTCACTTAAGTCTCAGTTCAGATTTAAGTCTTACCCTCCTAAAGAGCTTCCTTCGGTTCATAATTTGGCGAGGTTTGTGACTCCTGAACTGTTGGCCGTGTCCTGACAAACTCTTGGTTTCGTCGACCAGCGTTACCTCTTGGTGTGGCAAGAGCTGCCTTCTGCCCAGGCAGAGGTTGTCAGCTATTGCACAGGAAACAGCTTCTGAGGAAGATGTTTTCTTCTGCCTCACAGGACAAAGTTCAACCCTCTGCATAATCCTGTATACATTAAACTTGGAGTTTGTATAAATAAATCTGTAGAATTTACACTTTTCATTGTGTGCCCATATACATGTTTTTACCTCTTATGCAAGACTAGATCTAATAGTAGTCCAAATATTTTGTCATGATAATGGATTTGAGAAGTATTCTTACTGTTTTGAAGTTTAATATATTTTTAATTTAGTATCAATTTTCCATGCAAAATTTGAAGTACTGTATTTTTTTTAATCCAACCATTTAAGTGTATATTTAAATAACCCAGTCTACTTACGTGTATGAAACAATCAACTTTTAGTTTTCCTTTCAGTGGGAGAACGGGAGAAAGAGAGAAAACATTTCATATAGCAGATGTGTAACAGATGCGGCTCCTAGCACGTACGGCACTACTGGATGATGGCCAGTTGCAGTGCTGATAGCAAAGCTATTACTGTAATAGAGCAGAATAAAATGTGGCTACGCAATTAATGTCTTTAGCTTCCCCACCCACCACCTTGTCCACACAGGCAGGAAGGAGGTGAAAAGTCTTAACTGTTCTAGCTACCTGAATGCTAATATGCCACCTCCTCAGCCACCCACTTTAATAAAATAGCAGATTAATAGTGCATGCCTTCCTTAAGCTTGCATGAAATACTGTGAAGTCCATCGCACGTAGACCACACCAGAGCTCAGGGAATTCGAAAGAGTTTACAGGGCCCACCGTCTTTTCGTCCCCTTGTCTAGAAAAAAAAAAATATCTAGAAAACCAAGCTCCAGAAATCAACAGAAATTAGGAAGAGAAGAAGTCATCTCACCTCACTTTAGCCACCTACGGGGCAAACATCTGGGCAGCTCGAGAGGGTGTGCATCCTACCCGCCGTAGTTGGAGTTGGGTGAGATGAGTCGCCTATTTGGGACTGCCTCGGGGAAAGGCATTAATGCCCAGCAATAAAACGCATCTCTTGACTTCAAGTGTTGGGCCTTGCCGCTCGGCCTCTCTATAGGTTCTTTGAAAGTTAATCTGAAAAAAAAAGCATAGTTTTCTAACACTAAAGAAGATCCTTGCTGCTCAAAAACCACATTTTTATTTTAGAGGGTAGGAAGATATTTTAAAAATAAATCGATGAGTAGTGGTTGGAGGGAAAAAAAGCTTCACTTGGTAGTTTCCCCCACTGGTCACACCCTGAGCTGGAGAGCACAGGAAATGAACACTTACTGGGACTGGCTTAGCTACAATATAAATATCCCTTCTTGTGCTCGGTACAAATTTGCATTTCTTTGCTAAATGCAACGCGCAAATAGTTATCTGCAACTTAGAAAGCTGTCTTTAAACAACAACAACAAAAAAGCTAATGTCCTTTAAATGCAAGCCATTTGCACATGTAGGAAGTGTTTTGTGCATGATTGAGTTTTTAAACATAAATCACTGCAAAAAAAAAAAAAGGGATTCAGTATGAGCTTTCTCAAATAAATGAATCTTAATTTCTTTTGTATTTTTAAAAGGTCAAATGCTGCAAATACTGGCCAGATGACACAGAGATATATAAAGACATTAAAGTTACCCTAATAGAAACAGAACTCCTGGCTGAATATGTGATTCGAACATTTGCAGTAGAAAAGGTAAGTTTCAAAATTCGGTTTTCTCCATACAGTGTTACCTGCCTAAGTAACTTATGCGCAAGTTCAACATGGAAAACTTAAATTTGTTGACTTAAAGCCTGCTTTTTTGTAGCTTTTTTTGCGTTATCACCTGGCGCCCTCTTATGGTAGACTGCGATTTTCTTTAAACGCAGGTGCTTTTTTTCCCCTTTGCCATCCACCTTTGGCCCCTGCTCGAGTTAGAAGAAATAGTCCTTACCCAGGAGAAACCGAAGCCTCCCTGCCAGCGGTTACTGGAAAACAGCATTCGTGCAGGTTCCCCATCTCGTGTTCGCTGCAGTCATGTTGCTCCTGTACCCGAGGCTGCGGGCACCGATGCCCAGGAGTCCAGCCCTGCAATCTGCTGGTCCTGGTGTGCAGTGAAACATCTCTGTAACAAACCGACCTTTCTTTTTCAAGCCAATATCACTTTTAGTAGGGAATCCTCCTTTAGCTGGGGAGTTCCCACCTGCATATTGTATTGCTGTTTATTAGAGAAAATGCCATTTATTTACTTTGATGTTTACCAGATCGCACAGCTTTCTTAAGCATCTTATAATATATGAACAACAGACAAATAACAAACAAGGTACTTATTTACTTACTAAAAGTGAAAAGAAGGCAAGTGGATTAATGCTGAAGTATGTCAGGCTTTTTGTGCCACTTCAGGGGTTTTATTCAGAAATCTTGCCAAAGGACAGAAGTGTGTTAACTATACGTATCAGCGCTTTGCAGCTTAACCTGAGCTGCAAAGTAATGGAAAAGGGCCTCTTTGGACACCAGACGTTCCCAAATGTGCACTGAAGTAGTGTTCACTCCATGTCTCCATGAGTAGACCTTCAACTGATTCTCTCAGAAAACAGCCTTTGATTTAGTAGCAATACCCGTCACATACTGACTCTTTCTAAAATGAGGTAGCATTCGGTTATGGTCTCAAAGAATAATCTTTTGCATCAAAGACTCTTGAACCAAAGCAAATAAAAACCCCAGTAAATGAAACCTCCAAAGAGGTCTCTGTGTACATACATATATCCACGATAACAAAGCAATTAGTCTTTTTTTCCTCTTTCATTCTTCACTCTAGTAGTTAAATATGCATGAATGCAGCAACCTGAGTGTAATGATAATAAAATTATACAGCTGGAGTGAACTGAAATATTGTGTCTTGTATACCACCACATATATTGTTCTTTCAGTTCATTCAAGCCTGTTGTTTCCTTCCATTTAGATATTTTTAATAAACAGATGAGAAAGGATGGCTACACTTTGAAGTAGATGCGACACTGGTTGATTTCTATTCTGCAGATTTTAAGCCATGCTTTGATGTTAGCTTTCCACTTCTTAACGGGAAGAGGCAAAAAAGACCTAGAGGATTTTACAGTTACTCATAACCAAACTGTCTTGAATAAGTGCATTAAAACAGATAAAGATAAAAGGCGCTAAACATTTTATTGCTTTAAAAAAATCTCCATCAGAAAAGATTTCGTTTAGACACTGTTTTTTTTAGTAGTTGGTAGTTTTTCAGTAAGCCACTGAAAGCAGTGTCAGTGTAGTTTGAGTAAAGTGCATTTGTTTTTACCCCATTTACCTTATTTTCTAGCTGCTCCTGTAGTACTGAAAGGTCAAGGCTGCACATCTCTTACACTTTAATTTTCTGAAGTTTAGATTTCTGATCTGTTGGGACTGATATTGCTCAGCATCTCCATCGACAACCTGCATTACAAGACAGAGCCCACCCTAGAGGCTGCAGATAAGTGCAGTGTTGAAACTGAACACTGGAGCCTCAGTTCCACGAGGCTTGGAAATTCAGGCAGTCGTTCAATAAGGAGAAATGCAAAGCTCTGCACCCTACCCTGTGCATCGGTACAGCCTGGGAACTGTCTGGTGGCCTCACCACCTCCACTGACCTGGGGACCATGAGGACTCATGAGGATCTGGGGGTTACAGTCCACTCCAAATTGAGTGTGAGCCAACTGTGTCCTCCCGCCTTCAATATTATGAAAATTTGTAGCATATCTCCTGACTGGTACAATTTGTCCTCATTCGGGACCCTCCCTACTGAAGGACATAGCAGGACTGCAAGGAGAGGTTGGAGAACTGGCCTTGTTGGTCCGTCAAAGAGGAGGAAGCAGAAGGGTGAGGGGAATCTAATGGCAACAACTGCTCCAAAGACCTTTACAAAGTCAATGGTGCCAAATTCTTCTCCCTGGTGGTGAATGGGGCCCAAAAGTTGGAGCTTAAGAGGCTTGTACTGGGCATCAGTCCACTATGAGTGGGAGGCTGGACTGGAGCCCTCCAGAGGTCCCTTCTGACAGTCCTTTCTATTGCTCTACCTACTCTATGGGTGATCCTTTTCAAATCTGCCCTTAAAATAAAATTTAGAAGTTTATATATATGGGGATAAATTATTTGACCTTTTTTTTAATGATTATTTGAGATTTTTGAGGAGTAGGGAAATAAAATGAGAAAGTTGAATGGAAAATTATATTCTGATCCTAGAAAACAGTTCCTAGATACTTTTCATTTTGTGTGCATGAGCAATTCTTTTGGAATTACAATATAACAGCTATCTAATAGTAACATACCACAGCACCATAAGTATTTGTAGGATTCGGACCTAGATTTCCTAACATCCTAGGAATTGTTAGAAATGTGCACCATTTTTCTGTTTGTTTCAGCCAAAAGAAAAAGTGAAAAACGCAGTCTTTCCAAGCTGAACATATGCTTTTATGATTCATGCAGTTGTGTTGCTATTTTGGGTTTGGAAACCAGCAGGGAGGCTACAGACATGAAAATCGTTCTTTTGTAGGTATAATAAGCAAACTCATTTTAAAAGTACCCAATATGCAAAAGCTTTTCTAAGTAGCGGCGTATGAGCAACAATGATAGACAAAAATACAGTTAGCATGATAGAGCGCTTACAAAACCAGCCCCCAGCTCACATGGGAGTGTGCTCTGGTCAGCAGCCGGGCACGTTATTTTGGAGACGCACTTTGCGTTCTGTGAATCGCTTCGTAATCGAGGCACTTTACAGCATGAGGGATTTTGTGCTGGGCATTTGTTTTAGCCCTGCGCTTGTACAGTCGCAGCACCATATTTTTGTATGGGGCGCTTGTTTCTTGGGGGGGTTGTACTTGGGTGCCCCCTCCCACACACAAGTGTTTACCAAATTGGAGACCTTGGCCTGCGCCAGCAAAAGGATCTGTTAACTAGCACACATCTCCCGAGGGCAGAGCCCAAGTTGCATTTGAATGTGTTTGCGATGGTATCTTGAAATAAAAATCACTTTGTTTGCAGGCTTCAATATGTCTCAGGATTGTCCTTTAGGAATGAGGCCATCTTGGTTACAAGGATGTGGTTTCCTCCATCTATACCAGCATTGCATATCACATCCTCTTTCACTCTTTGACCTGCCTTTTTGCTCTTTGACCTGCCTTTTTGCATCAGAGTTTCAATGGGAGACGAGCATGGGCAGACCCAGTCTGAACAGACCTCCAATCTGAGCTGTCAAGAGCACCAGGTCTCCAAGAGAGGCTATAGTTACCTCAAGCCCTGTAGTACTGGCATGACCAAAATTTCTCCACTGTTGACAATTTCTGACTCTCTTGACTTGCAGGCTATCAATAAACTAGGACATTTTTATTACTTCATTATGCAAAGAGACTTAGACTTTTCATATGCAAAACAGCTTGAGATAAGAAATACATCTTTAAGAGGAAAAATTGTAAACCACCAGTTATTAATATTATTGACGTTTAGTCTAACCTAGACATGATATGTCATAATAATGCTGTTTGGTTATGAAATATGTATGATGGGCTCTGGTCCATAGACTCTTAATGAGAATAAAATACTGGCAGCTACAATTTTAGAGGAGGAGGAGGGAATACAAGCACTAAGAAAACCATACCTAGCACATGCCCTTTTAATATATATACTGTTCCAAAAAGCCACATGAGAAATTACTAACATGATGAGCTTCTCATTCATACCTGTCTCACCATATCAATGCCATTGCTGCAGTAAATCACATGATGGTTGAGCATGTGGAGGTCTACCAATGCAGCCCATATGGTTGGAGCTGCACGGAGGTTTCCTACTATTCATCTATTTCTTTTGAACTTACGGAGGAGAAAAAATATAAGGAAAATTATGTTGAAATTAGAGATCCCTGAATTCAACAGCAACATTCCTGTGGAGAGGAGAGGGGAATTTTTCATCCGTCCTATCTTTTCATGGCCTTGCTGTTCAGCTGGGTTGTGATCATAGTATGTCTCTTAAGGCCAGAGTTTTCAAAGCGACCTAGTGATTAAGGAGAAGAGTGTCTATCTTGCTGCCAAGCTTCTAAGCAGTCTACTCCTAAACCACTCAGTTTTACTATAAGAGTTTGAAAGCAATTGATATATATATAACCTTTGAGCTTGCTGTCTAGCTATTGGAAAGCTCTTCAACAGGCTATACAGGGGCGTGTATTGGCAGGGTTTCAGCAAAACTCAGGGTTTTATATTTACAATCATGTGATGCTGTTCTTCAAATTATTTTCTTATTCCAATTTGTTCTTTTTTCAACCCTTGTCTTCTTGACAGAGAGGAGCTCACGAGATCCGAGAAATTCGGCAGTTTCACTTCACTGGCTGGCCAGACCACGGTGTGCCGTACCATGCAACTGGCCTGCTGGGATTTGTGCGGCAGGTCAAATCCAAGAGCCCCCCAAACGCTGGCCCTCTGGTTGTCCACTGCAGGTAGGCGGAATAGGAGTCTCTCCGCTGTGTTTTCCACTAACCTCACAGCGTAATTTTGCTCCTCCTGCAACAGACTGCTAAAACCACTGGAGCTACGAACAGTAATTTGCCATCTAGAGTATGAAAAGCAATAGTCAAACTGAGTTTGAAATCCGGCAGTGCTTGGATGCAAAATAGAATTTCAGTAATGAACCCACTGCTCAAGTACCTGCAAGATGAACCCATGCAGTTTACGTTTTCCAAGGCTCTGCTGAACAGTAACTCTGCTCTTCTTTCACTTCAGCGCTGGTGCTGGCAGAACTGGATGCTTCATTGTTATTGACATCATGCTTGACATGGCAGAAAGAGAAGGCGTCGTGGACATATACAACTGTGTGAGGGAGCTTCGGTCTCGCCGAGTTAACATGGTGCAGACTGAGGTACTGTTAATCTGGTGGAATATGGCAATATTGATTTGCAGAAAGTATTATCCCAGCCTGTAGGACGAGAGCCCTTTGTGGTAGGCACCATCCATCAAGTATTTCCTGAATCACATGTAGAAAGGGGACATGAGCAACCGATGTCCAAACAAGTGCATAATTGTCTTTCTTACATTTAATGTTTGCAATGGTTTTAAGAAGAAGGAAGCTCTCCCTCTCCAGAGGGAGAATGCATTCTGGGATGAGTCATGTTGAGACCTAGTTATGTGATAGTATCTACAGAGCTGTGCAGAATAAGGAAAGTACAAACATTCTGTGTTTTATTGCAGAGAGTTTACTGGACTCCTATTTGTAACTACAAATAGTTAAAGTCAATCCTTCTATATTCATTTCTGTATGCATGGGATAAAGTTCTGTGAACTGTTTTTGTTTGGCTGGGCTTGATTCAGTGTCAGTGAGAATCTGAGGGCCAACCCTATTTGGTGTTTTTTATTTACCAAAATTCTAATGGAATGTGTTCTCTACATCAGTAATTATTTTAATTGCTTTACCAGGAACAGTATGTATTCATCCATGATGCCATCCTGGAAGCCTGTCTTTGTGGGGACACATCTGTTCCAGCTTCTCAAGTTAGGTCTGTTTACTATGAAATGAACAAATTGGATCCTCAGACCAACTCCAGCCAGATCAAAGAGGAATTTAGGGTAAGTTGCGGTTAGCTGTTCTTATAAGCTGTACAGTTCAGACTTCTACCTTTAGTGTTGGCTTATGATCATATGAATTTTGAACCAGATCTGTGACGTTAGAACTGCCAAAAAAAAAAAGAGAAAATAACGTATCACAGAGAACTATTGAGCTATGTTGAATCAAAAAGAGTGCAATGGGATAATAGTAAAATCTTTTTGCTCCAGGGAAATACTATGCCAACTCCTTCTGCTGTCCTTTCTCGAGAAGGCAGTGTACAATGCAATTGTCTTTGGGGTGATTTTTGAGATGGATGTGCTTCTGGGTTTTGCGTCCAAACCCTGCTGATTGTGATGGGTTTTCATTTCTCTGCATGTTGATTCCCACTGAAATGGTGCCCTGCGTTGATCTGCTCTTAAGTATTCTTAAGTATTTCTGGATTTCCCACCTGAGTTGTTTTTTTCTCTTGTGTTTATTCTTTTTGAAAGACTTTAAATATGGTGACTCCGACACTACGCGTGGAAGACTGCAGCATAGCACTTTTACCACGAAATCATGAAAAGAATCGCTGTATGGATGTTCTGCCTCCAGACAGATGCCTGCCCTTCCTCATAACGATAGATGGGGAGAGCAGTAACTACATTAATGCTGCGCTGATGGATGTAAGTCTCCGCCACATCATTAATAATAAAAGGGAATAAGTTGCCCTCCAAACTGAGCAGTGCCAGAAAGTGGAGTCAGCACAAGAGGCCTGAAATCCCTCTAGCTTGTTTCCCAAAAACATGGCACAAAATCTTTAAACTCCCAAGCACGTTTAAGATCCCACATATGTTATGTCAGAGCCAAGGTTCTAAAGCCATGCTCAGAGAGCATGTCAGGGACTCTTGATAAATGGAACGTGCCTAGATTTCTCCTCAGTGCTTGAATTTTTAACTGTCTGGCCTAGGGAGAAAAAAAAAGATACCTACTAAGACACTGGGGCAATTAAATGGGAGAATAAGGTTTACAGCAATATTTTAGTTCCCTTTGCTTTTAATTTAAAGAGCAATTAACAAAAAAAAATTGTCTGTCAGTACAAGATAGTACATGAGCCATTATGAGCCATTACTTCAGTCTCTCTGTTTATTTCTGTTTGAATGAATGGTTCCTCTTCACTTGTGTGTGGATTATTTTAAAAGCATCTATGGTAATTCTAATCCTGCTAATAAATATCAGTAAGAAAAGACTTAAACCATCTTTACAGTCTGTGAGTCTTTGACACTTCAGAGCTACAGTAATCAGGGTTGTCGCATACACATAAACAAGGAGAAAACAGAGGTTAGAAATGAACACATCTTAAATGTCCTCTTTGAAAAGTGAATCTAGAGTACTAAGTAAGTAGTAGTAGTCCTTGCTTTCCCTTCTCTAAGTTCTCAAAGCATTTTGTTAATATAATCCTAAATTCAAAACATTCCTGTAAAAAAGGTAAGTGCATTATCTTTATTTATATGTGTAGAGAAGCTGAGAACAGAAGCTTAAGCGAGTTCTCTAGGTTGGCACAGTAGGTCAATGGCACGTTTGTATTAGAATGGTGCATCCTTGTTCTGCAGTTTACAATCCTGTCATTGCACTGGCTGCTTTGCCACAGAGTTCAGCATGGTTTTGTTCTGTAAATTAAGCACTGCTCAGAAAGGTCGGGGCCTCGGTATTTGCTTTGAAAATCCTTCCTTTGCCATGAGTCCTTACTCTTGAAACAAGCAGTGAACTGGATCCCAAAGTGTATCTGGCCAAAAGGATCCATGGGAGGAAGGGATTTTGAGACACTTTCCAGGTGACCAGGTCAGGTCACCTCATGCAAGTCTATAAAGATCACTTCAGGCAAAGGGGGTAGAAAGCAAAGTTTTCATATTCAGTACCAGAATTCAGCACTATGCTGAAGATGATGATTTCTGCCCCCAAAAACTGCTAATGCTTCTAAGGCAAGGAGCATGAGAGAGCCCCTCAGGCAGCTCACGTCCGTGTGCAACTTGCAGCAGTGGAGGAGCAGCAGGATGGGAGGCAGCTGAGGAGTTCAACAGCAGCGCTGATACCCACTGCTTACGGTTTGCTGAAACCAGCACAAAGACCTGGAGCCTTGCTTGTCTTCATCTTTACCCCAAAACACCAAATTAGATTCCTGTTCCGTGGAAGGAACTTTCTGTGTCCTTTTCAGAAGGAAGTCCTTCTGACAGATGAGAATAACTGGTTAAACTGTAGCTCTGTCATGATGCAGGGCTGAAGTGCAGAGGATCCCTTGCCCTGCTTAGTGAAAGCAGTGACAAATCTTCCCAGCAATTGCCCCTGTCGGGCCCATGCTGGCCTTCAACACTCAGGAGGATGTCAGGGAAAACTCCAGTGTGAGATCCACGATTCACCCTTTCACCAAACAGCTCCATCAATTATGTACTCTGGTATTAAAAAGAAAGAAAGAAGGAGCATTCAAATTTATCTCCTGCATATCCTTACTATTGTCAGATAGGCCAGAATTTGAACAGTATTTCTGAAAAATAACTAGGTATTTCCTTACACAGGAGTCAATCAAATTAACAGCTAAGTGCAGACAGATAAGATTAATCTGACCATTACAGCTCAAAACAAAACTGTTGCTCAGATTCTGTATGAGTTTCATTAGAGGTAAAGACTTCTTGTGCTTTTACTCTATGCCTATGGCATAAAATAAGTTTCAGAAATATAACCTGCAGAAGTTATATTCTGTCCAAATGTGTTTATTAGCTAATAAACACATAATATCTCAGGAAAGAGCTAAAAACATTGTATGAATTATATAGAAAATAAGTATAATACATTCAATTCCAGTGTTTTGAGGATATAACTAGTATTCTGCTGAATGGATTTTTGTTTTCTCTTACCATCTTTTTGCTTCTTTGCAGAGCTACAAGCAGCCTTCAGCTTTTATAGTTACACAGCATCCCTTACCAAATACTGTCAAAGATTTCTGGAGATTGGTCCTAGATTATCACTGCACTTCAATAGTTATGCTGAATGATGTGGATCCAGCACAAGTAAGTCCAGAAATCTCCTCCTGTCACCATAGAAGTGCTGGTGCCTCAGCACTCCAGCACATGCACCTTAAAATAAATTTGGGACATAATTAGTTTTATAAAACAACATTAAACACCAACACACTAACAGCAAGATTTGTAGCTTGCAGATATACATGGGAAATAAGAATAAACAGGAGCATCAGCAGCTTCTCCAGCAAAATCTAATGCACACATGCATGCGTGCACCCCCATAATTTATTCTGATTGGAAAATGTGCTTTGGGAAGAGCAGATCCCAAACAAATGTTTTGGCTATAGAATTCTGGCTCAAATCTAGTACCCAGAAGTTGTAAAAATAAATAAATAAATAAAATAATAAAAACCCAGCTTTTTATTTGCTTGCCTGAAACGGGTTACTGACCTTGGTCTGCTTACTAACAGATAGGTGTTCCCAGCCTGAAAACTGGTGTCGCATTTGGCACAAAGTGATATTGTTAGCAGGGAGATAAGAACTCAACAAGAACAGAAACTGAGCATCCTTCAGGAGAGGAAATGGGGCAAAGAAACACATCAGGGAATGTAATTACCTTACAAAAGAGTTGTTCGTGCTGTACATGTTCTTTAGAAAATTGGAAAACTGTAGCTACCTGTTTGGCAGTTTAATCACTAGCATTAATCACTAAGCATCCTAGATCCTCGCTTGCCACTGTGCAATTCTACATTCTTGTACTGATATAATTTCCTTTACTCCAGTGAATTACATTAGCCCTGTGCTAGAATAATGTGGTGGTAATCTGGACCTCAAATATGTAAATATTTGCTCATTGCTGCTTCAGATAACAGTGGATTGTTTTTAAACAGAGTTCATGACATATTTTTTTCTTGATATGTTCAAAATCTTTTCTTTTTTTTTGCTTTGTTGAGTACGGTTCGTGCATAGAAAAATATTTCCTGTTATTTCTTTTTAATGTGAAGATTTTGTTTTAAAAACGTAATAATTTTCCTTTATGTCTTTCAAAGGAATGTCTATAAATTCTACACTTTGTTTTAAAGACTGAATTGCTGAATACCAGCCCTTAAGTCTCTGTGGGGAGAAAAATAGAAATGAAAGAGAAAACTTTTATTCATGAATCTAAGATTATTTTCTAAGTGAATGAGGAAAGACTCAGGGGAGTCAGGCTGCTAGGGACTGCTGAACAGAGGTTTTTTAATTTGCGAGCTGTGTTCTGAATGTACAATAATGCTTGGCTATTTCAAGCACTTATTAGCCTCACAGGCTTTTAAAAGCTATTGGGATATGCAGTTAATACACCTGCTGCTGCAGTATGTTAAACCTTTTCCCTTTAATGCAAGTAACAATCTTTTCATTAGGAATAAATCTCAAAACCTCAGAGCAAACAGAAGTGGAAAGAGGGCAGAGTTTATTAAAAACATGCATTACATTGAGATTTATTAATAATTACTGTTATTATTATTTGTGTATATATGAAGTGTTTACATTTCTGTATAGATATTACAATTTGTGTGGCTTTTTATATTCTTTTGGGAAATGAAGTGCAACCTTTCCCAGTGACTCTAACTTACAGAGAGTCGCTAGCATCACACGCATGCAAAATGCCCAGACCTGAAAGCTTCTGGATTTTGTTGGAACTTGAAAATAGTGGCTTCCTAAAACAGCTCTGGCAAACAGTTTTGCTTGTCCATATTTTGCTATCCCACACACTGTTGTATTTCATAATAAAAAAAGGTGTAAGATTAGACAATACTTAGGAAGTAATTTGCTCAGCAGGCTGATCCATGGGTTTTTTTTTTTGTTTTATTTTTAATAAGTGAAAACATATTTCCCTACTTCAATATTCTATTTTTAGCTAGTTAAAGTGAAATCCTGTAAGTCAGAATCTATTCTCTTTTTTAATGATGTGGTAAAGGCCTATTTTTATGAAATGTAGTCATCTCTGAGTAGCTTTGTTGAGAAAAATGTGTTATAAGAAATGCAAAACAGCATCTGGGGAAAGTGTGTTTTGTCAGCTCAGCTCTGGGTCACCAGCAGCAGTGCAGCACAATGAGGACCACAGCTGTTTTGCTGAATGAATGAAATAAAGTTCCACATATGAGATCAATGCTCCTGCAGGCAAACAGAAATTTCCTGGGCTCATAATAAATTTTGGAGAATGTTTGTGAAAGCTGCATGCTTGAATTGCTCTAGATGTCTCTGGAAATCATTAGGCTCTTTATGAACAAACAGATAAGCAGAGTTTTCCAGGAAAGGTTTGATTTACTTTTTAATGTATTAACAGAGATGACGATTGGTTCTAGGATGAAGCCACCATGATTTTATGAAACACTAAAACGGGGCAAAATAATCCTAATATTACTTTATGGTCTCTAGATACCTATAAGCAATGTTTTCTGAGCACAAAAGAAAGCATAATTACTATTTTCAAGTGGCAGTCATAAGACGAAGTGGAGCAGTTGTTGAAAATGTGAAGGAATGCTGATATTAGCCAATATCATCAGGGATGAGTGGAAGAGATGAGAAAGTTGAATGCTGAGATTCGAGAACTGATGCAACCTGTATAGTTTGAGGCACACGCTCTGATGTAGCTTGAATTATTATCAATGTCAGGGTAATAGAAGATACCAAGACATAGGTCCTAGGCTTCACGCCATCTCCTAGATGAGGTCCTGTTTGACAGCATTCCCCTGTCCTGCCATACCGTACTGCATGTGAGTGTCAGAAAGGTGTTATTACAACTGCTAGGGAATGGCAAATACAGCAGCAAGCAACAGCACCATCAGGTAAGTGAAAAGGCAGTTGTTTAAACTTGTTCCACACAGTGGAGTCAGAGGGTTTAAAACTGCTGGAGGATGGTGCACTGTGTATTTTATAAAGGCATGCGGGAGAGCTTAAGGAGTAAACGTAGTCCACAGAAAACAGACTAGGAAAGTGTATTGAAGTAGCACTTACAATAATTAACCTGGCTCTCTTCTGATTTTGTCATCTATAGTTGTGTCCTCAGTACTGGCCAGAAAATGGAGTACACCGACATGGTCCTATTCAGGTGGAGTTTGTGTCAGCTGATTTAGAAGAAGACATAATCAGCCGGATATTCCGAATTTATAATGCAGCCAGAGTAAGCATTTTTTATCTCCTTCTATATTTTATTCTTTAAAACTTTTAGCTCAGCAAAGGAGCTGAGATAGTCACACAGGTCACACAAAAAGGAAGTCAAACTCAAATAAACAATTCTCATTTTCAGCCTTTTTTTTTTTTGAGAGCAACAGTGAAATACTGGGTCATGCCATAATCGATGAGGAAAAGGCCTTCCGTGCGTAATTACAGTAAAAAAAATAATGTCACATCCATTTGTCAAGCCTGTTTAAGTGCAAATGAAAAAAACAGCACTATTCAGATTGTATGAGTAATCAAATGCTGAAATGGGTGCTGTTTTCAGTAGTTTTAAATTAGCCATCTTGTGTGTGTGTATTGTGTAATGTAGAGAAGATCAATACTAGGCGTGTTTCTCAGCACCAGACCCAAGCTTTTAGTGGGGATCCAATTCCATTAATTACTAATGCAGGTAAGCAGTGTATGAGGGACCAGCCGGTCCTCATGCCCAGCTTCTCTGACCTGTAAAGTTGGCAGGAGAGTAGACATCTCTTGAGCTGAGTGAGAAGAAAAAGATGCCTCCACTAGAGAGGCTGCCTTCCCACGGGGATGGCGAGCATCCTTGCAACTTTTGCGGTATCACTGGTGAACCACGGGTGGGAATACACACTGCTCTTGGATCAAAAAAGCCAGGAACTGCCCCAAGATCCACTAACTGTGAGGACAATGAGAGAAATCTCCCAAATCACTTCCAAAGAGATATCCAGAATGCTAATTTCTGCCCTGGGAAGCAGCTTTTAAGCCTCAAACTAGTTTTTAAGTGTTTTGAAGGGCTTGGATTCCCAATAAACTGCGCAACAGAAAGAGACAGTTTCCAAAAGCAGCAGTGGGAGCTTTAGCAGGCTCTGGGGCTGCTGGGCTGTATACAGAGAGGAGCAACCAGAGAGACTGGTCAGGCAACCAAGAGATTCCAAATTTTAGCCCAGAACTGACAAAACTCAGTGAAGAATGCATTTAATGTTGCATCACTTGGATTTATTCCTTTATCTTGTTAATCTTACTTCCTCTCTCCTACCACTTACTCTAGCACATACTGTCGACATTGTCATGTGTTTTTAAAAGCTCTCATTTAAAAAGTAGCACTAAAATGCACTCACTTGGAATGGAAGTGGAAACGGCAAATCTTGGACCACCCCGATTTCCATGTGTGTGTTTATTGCGCTTTTTTTCAAAGGACTGTAATTTTCTGACACTAGGACTTGTTTTATGCCCCTTTTTTTTATTTTAAGTCACAATAAAGCAACTGTTCAGTAACATTTAACCAGAGGGGTTCTGACTGCTTCAGTAGCACACAGTAAAATAAAACGTACTCAGGTTTTTATAAGCAAGAGAAGTTAGAGGGTTTCGTTTGGTTTTTAAAATGTTTCCTGCTTGAAAATACTTCGAGAGGCTTCGACCTTTCTTTTGAAAAGAAACAGAGGCAGGCAAACATTCTTCAAAATGTAGAAGCATGTGAAAAACAGAGGTTATATAATTGAAATTGCATTGCAGCTCTCTTTGCTACCAAGTTCCTGCTATGATATTAATTAATTATTTGCTTGATCTTGCAGCTGTATTCTAATCTATTTGCATAACATTCTGTTTAAAACCTCTTACTCTAATCACTCTGTCGGAAATTAAAAGTCATAACTCCTCAAGGGCAGTTGAAATTACATCAGTAGTTTATCAGCAGTGATCTGCCTGCACAGCTTGCCTTGCTGATGCAAATACCTGCAAATATGTGTGCCGTTTGCCTACCCACAATATCCGCTGTTATTTCTTCCCTCCCGCCACGTGGACCTGTGCAGCCCCAGGACGGCTACCGGATGGTGCAGCAGTTCCAGTTCCTGGGGTGGCCCATGTACAGAGACACGCCGGTTTCCAAGCGCTCTTTCCTGAAGCTCATCCGTCAGGTGGAGAAGTGGCAGGAAGAGTATAACGGGGGAGAGGGCCGCACGGTCGTACACTGCCTGTAAGTACTGGGGGCGAAAGACAGCCCGGGAATACTGTTATCACAGAACTTGTGTCAGGTTTTAAAAGTTTTGTGAGGAAGCGAAGAGGTAGCCACCTGATCCGCAGGTGAATAATGCAGCTCCTCATTCAAAAGCTTTGAAAACTCAAGGAATTGTATCATTTCTTTAATGTAAATTCATGACTTTGAGTTTCATGAGTTTTTATGTTTCATTGGACCCCTGAAAACCTTCCATGTTCTTGTAAGGAGGCGATGGGTACAAGTTTATTCTATAAAGTTGCCCCGTGGCTTGTCAAATGAAAAAGCATGATATCCTCTTGCTTACACTGAGTGTATCAAAATAGTGTATTATCAGAATAATGTACTTTTTATTTCTGGGGTTTAGGATTGTATGTTAGCTATAGCCCATTAGAGAAAGAATAAAAGTTGCATTGGAGAGGGTGATTCCTCCTCCAAACATAATTCACAGAAGATGTGATGACCCGGTTGTGATGACACTTTAATTGACTTGCCTTCTTATAATAAGGACATCTTTTCTTCTCCTCCTGTGACCCATTTGCCTCTCTGGTACAGGCGGTCATTCAGTCACTATCCTTCTTGCGATGGGGCTTTATAACTGTGTGTGCTGTTTGCCTTCAGCAGAGGCTGGTCTTTACAGACTGAGCCTTCAGTGCCTGGAGTCATACCCCTCTTTCTCTAAAATGTGCTTAAAGATGCTGTTGTGCTGGAGAAGGGACATTAGCACATTAGCCTGTGCTTTCATAGGTTCATACCCAAGAGTAAGGTATCCAGGAACTTCCTGAAGTTTGGTTTGTAGTTAGAAGTAAGAAGGAAAATCTACATCCCTTAGTAACTCCCACTGTCACTGACCTTGAACAAGTCATTGCAAATCTTTGCTCTTCAGTTTCCCCATCTGTAGTATGGGGATAATAATACTTTCATCAAAGGAGCATTGTGTGATGTGATTAATTAGTGTTTTGAGATCTTCAGCTGAAAAGACCCTTTTGAAGTGCAAATTACTGTTATCTCTGAGGTGGTTGATGATATTAAATAGTTGTACAACATCACACATGCGTCACTTCCAGGCAGTAAAGAAAGAACAAGCTCTAATATAATCCTTTTAAATGACTTTATTTTAATTAAAATTCTTAAAGAGTCCCACAATATCAGGCAATGTTTTGGCAGCAGAGAGCATTCTTTTCACGCTGCCTGGATGTGACAGATGTGCGACATCATTGTCGCCTTCCTTTGAAAAGCAACCGTTTGCGAAGCCAGCTTGAAAGACCTGCTACCTAAGCAGCCTGCACTCCGGGAATTATTATGGTTTATTATTTTCGGTGTAGTGCAGCCTAAGGATTCTGATTAGAATAGCTGGGCTCACAGAAAGAAAGAGATTCTCCTAAAGATTAAAAATAACCAACAGTAAAGTATTATTAAACGTCATATTTGATCATGCAAAGGAACATTTGTGCTTGGCCTCTTAGCTAGCAAGTCACTTTAGGTTCTCATCCTCTGAATCTGTAGGTGGAGGGAGAATACCTGCACTTTTTATATACTTTCCCTGGCAGCAAGTCCCTCTGCCCGGTGCTGCAGGGGACAAGTTGCCTCCAGAACACCTCAGCACCATGAAGTGCCATGTTAAAAGTGCGGAGACCAGCGTGTCTTCTAGACAAATCCTTTGCATTTCCAGTACAGCCTTGTGCACTAATGGTGCAAAGGGGAGCTGAGCTGAATCCAGAAGCATCTGGTCCTTTTGTCATCAGCCTCTTCTTGATGATGTCTCAAGCGTTCCCAAAAAAGAGTGGTGCAAAAGTTGCCCATCCAGTTCACTTCAGGCTTTCAGCCTGTTGGACACTGAATCAGGTTTACACTCGTTTGACCCTTTAATTCCACAAAAAAACAATGCTGCATTTGGAGTTCAAGAGCTTGCATTACTAATATTCTGTGGTTTCTCTCTGCTGGATCTGGTACCTTCTGTAGCGATTCCTAATGCTGGAAGAACTTGTAACATAAAGTCAATTATAATTGAGCAATTTTATCTATTTACAACTTTTGTTGTAGGAATGGAGGTGGCCGCAGCGGAACATTTTGTGCAATCAGTATTGTTTGTGAAATGCTTCGACATCAGAGGGCTGTTGATGTATTCCATGCTGTGAAGACACTGAGGAATAATAAGCCTAACATGGTGGACCTTCTGGTATGAGCATTTTAACTGCATCACTAAATAGAAAATGTTCCTTTTTTTCTCAGAAGACGCAGTAAGATTTCCAAGATTTGCAGTGGGAGTTGTTCACAAAGCCAGCAAGTGATTTTCAAAGGGGATAATGAAGTCACTTCACTTGTAAGAGTATTTTTACACTGCTTTCTTCCCAAGGAGACTTTGTCTCTGTTCATTTGAATTTTTTAAGAGTTTTAAACTTTCAGCCGAACATCCTTATTAATTTTCTTTTCTCGCAGGCTGAGCCAAGTGGAGAGCAGCCCTTGCATGGGAGAAATAATAGTTCTGTAAAGTGAAATGCCAGATTTTCAAATTATATATTTTATAAATAGCTTAATCGCCTAATATTTATCAAAGCCACGAATTTCAGTTTGACATCCAGAATATTGCATTTAATTATGGTTGCTCTATCTCACAGAAAGATTAAAGGAGTTCAGAAACAAGGGGCCATGTGCAATTATTTTCTTAGAGAGTGTTTTATGGGGTTTTTTGAGAATTGCTGAAGTGCCAGCTGCTGTGCCACGAGAGCCAAAGCAAGGCTCAAAGCAGCGGGCTCCCCACTCCAGCGCACAGTTGTGCATACGGTTGGACCCGGTGATCCTGAGAGTCTTTTCCTACCATAATGACCCTGTGATTTGGAGCTGGGTGCAGTGTTGCTGCCCTGTCCTGAAGCTTGAGCCCTAAAGACACTGATTTACAGCATCCTGTCACGGAGATGGCTGCTCGAGAGGCAGCTGTGTTCGCGTTAGCATCACCAGCCTCGGGGATGCTCGCCCAATTTCAGCTAATTTTGCAAGCTCTGGTTTAACAAGTTTGGGTCTCTGAGCACCCTTTTTGGCTTCTCCTCCTCCGGTTTATATATTCTCAAGAGGGGAGTCATCATGCCGAGAACCATACATTTTTATTTCCTGAATATTAAGGGACACATCCTACTACTTCATTCAGATAGAGTAGCTTTGGATAGAGACATGGCAGTCCTGCTGTTCTCTGTTCTCCCAGAGCGTAAGTCCACAAAACACTAATATTTTCAGCTATTCATTCAGCTATTTGATAGGAATAAAAAGAAAATTACCTGTGTGAAGATGTACGGTTGAAGAAAGTGCTCCCTCTAAATTCCAGTTTGTGACAGTTCTCCCACTGGAGTTTTGTCAGGCAATGGTCTTCATTTTTAAACAGAGCTTTTGTTTTAGTTTTTTGCATAAATGCTAAATGTAGTATTTCAGTATACAAAAATATACCTTTCAGTGAGGTGAGGAAGGTACTGAGAATGCCTACCTCATAAAGCCTTTTCTATAGGAGGTTTCAAAGCACTTATAAAGGCTCTGAGTATTGTTTTCCATATTTTACAGCTAAGGAAACTAAAGCAGTGGTAGATCAGAAATCTTCCCATTAGCTCAGAGTTCCCTGGCAGGGCAGAGGTGGAACCTTGTGTCTCCACTCCTGGTCTGTTACTTTGTACGAACAAATATTTGAAGCAGCTAGCAAGGGTTCTCAGGGATTTCTGTGCAGATTGCATCATGGTAAAAGGGAGTCAAGACACTTCAGCTGTCTTCTCAGTCCTGTTACTGACTTTTTCCTTTATGGCCTTTATTATATTAATGTGTCTTTGCCTCAGTTTCCACATCTGAAAAATGAGAACAAGAATTTTCAGCCATCTCTGTAAAATGTGGTGAGATCTACTGAGAGGACTCCTGATGCTCAGAATTGCAACTGCAATAGTATTTCCCTGGAGTAGTTTTATGATTCCTTCCTGAAAAACTATTCCACATTTTCTTGCTAGATTAAGGGCAATGCCCATGCTTAAAGGTTCTTTCATCGAAACATTCGCTTTCCTTGGAAGTGTGAAAGTCTAAATGTCACGTCCATTCAATATAGAAAATCCATGAAATTCCACAGCCGTCATCCAAAGGCAGCAGTGCAGATATTCCAAAATCTCTGCTGCGGGCTCGTCCAAAGAGTTTTGCTAGACATGCTCTCGAATCTACCCGTGCGTGTCCCACAAAAGATTACTGTTCCTCTCTGGAGGTAGCTACCAGAGACTTCTACTATACATCATCAAGAGAATAATAAAAATGTACAAAGGACTCACGTGAGTGAACACCATGGGAAATAATAATGTCTGTTCCGTAAGACAGCGGTGGGTTTCACTAAAAATGACAGAAATTTTCTTGGATCAATATATCACTGTAAAGTAGGCATGGAAAAATGGAGATGGATGCATGGCTGATCTCATTTTGTTCTCTAATACGTAATTATAGAATGATTGCCATTTATTTAGAAACATACTTGCAATAAAAGCAGAAAGGATTCTTTTATAGAATACTTCTTCCTTTTCTTTCTTCTTTTTTATTCTTCCCTCATTTGAAAGAATACACAGGCCATTTATGGAACCCTGCAGGATCCTAAAACTTAACAAACATCTCACTCATAACTTAGGCAATATAAGCGGCTAACCTGTGTTTCCCTTTAAAGTGACAGCTGCAGTGAAACTGCCCATTCTCACTTCTGGCTTTTTTATTATTACAGTTTGAATTAGGCTTTTAAATTTTAAGGTGCACCCTCTTCTCATCTAAAATGTGACCCAAAGCTGCAAGTATCACTTACTGGGCTAAGAGACTGAATCATTTGAAATGTTCACACCAATCAAAGGGAGAATATATCTGAATAGTCGTAATCTTTCTGCTTCTGATTCTCAGAGAAAGGATGAGTCCTATCAGCTAGTTAACTCCATTGTTACTGCACAACATTAGATGCTGAGTTATGTTTTATTAAAGTGCATCAGAGAGAGGCATTTCAATGACAGAATCAGCTACAAAGCTGGTAGTTATTTCCCAACTGATTTTTTACAAAACAAAGCACTTGGATTTAGGAGACCTACTACTTCAGCTCTTCTGTTTCATGTAAATGTTTTTAGCATTGCTAAATATTGTCAGAGTAGTAAGAACGAAATAAGAGACGATGTGTGAGAACTTAGGAGACACTTCTTAAAATTGTTAAATTGTGAGTTAGCACAGGGTTGATGGTTGCACGGCGGGAGGGGGTCAGTGGGGGTGAATCTCAGTCAGGAGGAACAGTAAACAGCCCCTTAGCCTGCAAGGGGCTGAGTTTATTAAAGCTGCCAATTAGAAAGTCCTAGAGACTTGGTTTATTTTAAGGTAAACATTTCTGGAGAGGAATTTCAATAGCCCCAGTTGTGATAAAGCACCACACGAGCTTTCTGACAGATGACTGAAGGGTTGCAAGTCAATTTGTTTATGCACAGTCTGTTCCTCTCCCACGAATAGCTAAATACATATCTGATATGAGCACTGCCCTAAGTTAATGTGCGCAGTCTGTTGTCTGGTTAAGATATAGATTTTCTTATCTGAATAGAAATTGGATTTGCAAACTGGTTCCCCTTGACTATTACTGATAGTAAATAATTTGAACAGAAGAGAACTATTGGGGCCCTTAATTAAGATCCTTCAATAACCGACTTTGTGGTTTTCTTTTGATTTTTCAGGATCAATACAAATTCTGCTATGAAGTGGCTTTGGAATACTTGAATTCTGGCTGACGGCATGAACAGCACAGACCAAACTCCTCCTGTCACCTCCACAAACAAAGCAAGTTGTTCCATGATATCTGTGTAAATGAGATGAAGACTTCTCACTGTTATGCTTATACTGCTTTGTATAATTGGCTCTTTTTAAGAGCCCGAAAAAAAAAGATGTTTATAAAACTGCTTGCACTGCCCATTTTCCACTCAATGCGGCTGCTTGACACCCATATGAACACCAAGGCACATGGCAGTTGTTGAACACTATCTTCATACATGGCCGTTGATGTGGTGAAGCAGCATAGTCCTCTGGTAAATAAGAGAGCACAATTATATTCTTATGAAGGAATTTGTACTTTTCTGTTATATTTCGTTGCCTGTGATTCTCAGTTATTGTCACAGCCTAGTGTATATTTCTGTTCTGTGGAGAATGCTGTCTGGCATTTTGATAATATATGATTTTAGTTATATTTGTATTCTAACACATGCATAAAAAATGAATCATATGTAGCTTATCTGAACTAATGAAAACACACATACCAAATCATGTTAACTTTGTTGAGTTGTAATTTCTATCCACTTTGTACCATTTCAGAGAGATCTTGATAGAAATACAATTAGAAAATGCAAAATACAGGATGCTCAGATTAATATATCCAAAGCTTTTTCATTTGTTTATATTGTAAATATTTTTTGATTTCATCAAATTATTTATTCATTAAAATGAATTTTTTGTGAAGCACAGTGAGTGACAATCATTTTTATTAAGCCCTGGAAATGCTTACTGTATGATAATGTAAACATTTGTTTACCTTGTATGGATTCTCAGCTCAATAAATAATTACATACATGATAAAATCTTGTTTAATTTAATATCTCTTGGCATCTGGGTGCCTTCAGCTGAACCTCTTTTCAGATTAATTCCTGTAAATACTGAGCTACCTCCAAGTTCTGTGCATTTTGTGATTTAGCAAGCCAATAACAAAATGTCCCATGCCTATAGGTAGAAAGAAGTGAACTGTATGTTTACAAATGCACGTGCACAAAAAGGGAGTCTGCAGATTGCTCTCGCTGTGACAGAAGGGCTGATGCTGGGCTTGTTGCAGCATCTCTCTGCAGCCTTGGGCATGCCCTTGCCCCTGGCTTGCTGCTCCTACCTGAGGGTAACATGCATTTGTTCTTGGGAAGACTGACTTATCTGTGAGGATAAATTAATTACTGTTGTTAAAAATAAATCTGATACTGCAATGATTGTGGGGCATTGTGAAATAAGTAAATCTGTGGGATCCCATCCATGTGGGATGTTGCCAGTGCTGCCAGTGGGCAGTTTTCCGTGATTAAAGCTGTTGCCGGCCCTGGGGATGGTTGTACTTGAGCTCCTGAGGGCTCCCTCTTTCCCGGGAGCGCTCCGCTGGCGCTGCCGGGGCCGGAGCTGCCTCGTGGCGGGGCAGGAAGGGCGGCAGGCGGCGCGAGTGAGCCCGCAGCAGCCCGACGAGGGCTGGGGATCTGCTGCTCACCCATCGGTAGCGGTGAGGCAGCCCAGGCTGCGCGGGTGCTTAGTTCTCAAGCCTCCTAGCTTGGCTGGAATGGCCAACAATTTGAACAATTTGCAGTTGAAAACCACTGCAAAATTTAGCTCTGAAGACAAGAGGATTGGTTTCCTCAGAAGCTGAAAAACATCCCTTTTAAAAGAAAATTGCATTAAAACATAGTTGGCAGTTACAGGACATTGCTCTAAGTAGCACAAAGGTAGAGAAGAACTCCGAAACTGTTGCAGCCCATTAGCTGGTGGTGCTCAGGCCCACCCTGAGAGCAGCAGTCCCTGGTGCAGAATGTGATTTCTTTGGAGAAGGAAGGCTGTAGTGTTACAAAACAAATCAAAACCTCAAACATCATATTCATCAAAACCAGCTTGTCAGATCAGCCATGCTATGCCATGCTTCTTTGTAACAACTATTGGATGCTAAAAATTCACTTCCCGACTTCTATTCTTTGAACTATGGATCTGTGAGTCCACTCTCTCCTGATGGATTCAAGTAGTGTTAAATGGTTAGTGCACTGAAGGAGTGTTAGACAATGCAGGCCAAATATAATCCAAAAAGTGACTAGGGTTTACTGAAATGCTTCAGAGTCATAGACAATCTGTCTTAAGGACAGAGACCTTCAATGTCTGCTAGACACTATTTCACATATTGTGCTTTTCAGGACATACTTCACAGTAGCGAGATTTAGAGAGAATGGAGGGTGAAAGGGGACAGGGACAGTGAGAGTTCAACATTTCTTACTGTTTTACTGTTCATATGACTGATGTATTTGTTCTTCTTGCACAGGGTTAGTCAACCCCATATAACAGACCCTATGTAATGTTGTGCCAAAAGGCATTCCGTGAACTGTGATGTCTTAAAACTGGAGCTAGCCAAGGAAAGCAGGGCAAGCCCTCCCTACTCCCTGCCCTCCTTCCCATAATACAACTATCAATTAATGAAAAGGATAGAGAAATACAATATTCAGTAAAATGTTACCTTGGCAAGGAGAAAGATGAGGATTTCGAGAGTCAAGAACAGACAGAAAGTAAGGAACCAGCAAGGAGCAGAAGGAAGAGGTGCAGACGGAGGGCAAGCACCCGGGAGGAGCACGGCGCTCGGGAAAGCCCCTGGAGAGCAGGAGCCTGCAGGAGCCAACAAAAAGAAACCAGCAGGGACAGACATGTTAACTATTCTTGAACCAACCTCCCTCCTCTAGAAGAGAAAGTTGCAGCATTACAAGCCCAGTACAAGCTTCAGGATTTACAGACACCTCAATCCTAGTTTGAGAGGAATAGAGGAAAGGATGTTTTCCTCAATCACCGGTATATGAGAGGTGCATAAATGAATCACTTAAAATGATTAGCCATATATGCCCTATTCTTCTTCTTTCTATGGCTTGGGGTAGTACATTTTTTCCTGAGCTCTTTGGAAACTGTGGTGACAGTGAGAGAGGTTATCACCTATCTGTATTTCTGGCAGTAACTCTTCTTTATCAGCAGCAATGTTTCTGACAGCTTTGAGGGGTTCTTTATCTGCAAAATCAGTGTATCACTAGCAGTGTAGCTTCACAGAGTGCTAACCCAAAGCATAGGGACTACACATAGAAACATTAAAAAGATAAGCACAGAAAATGCAGTGTATATAAAAACACCCGAACCCACCAGGCTGAACACATTTTGGCTCAGAATGCTGCAAAGATTTAATCCTATCGGAAGGTACCAGGCAGCATCCATGCGCCTTCCTTTTCTTGCCTCTTTAGACTGATTAGGGCTCATCTTTACTGCATCTGTAACGATTGCTTCTCCTTTCATTGTATGTGAGTATTCCCCCAGACCTACCATATATGTGCATTCTCAATCAACACTGGCACTTTAATAAGGTATATTAAGAGAGAAATAGATATATTTTCTTCTTCCAGGGGCAGCAGTAAGGGCAAATTGAGGCCTCTAGAAGTAGCTCTTCTAGTTGGCTCTGGTGAGCCCTGCGGAGGCACGAAGGGTAGTAGCAATCCTAAAGCCTCTCAGCATGAGTCACTCCAAAATGTTCACACCAGCAGGATCACACTTGTGATGATTGTTTTGATTTCTTCTTCCATCGAGAATGACTAAAAAAAAAAGGGAAGAATTTCAGCTCTTATTTCTAAGTTGACTTGAGGTTTAACAGACACATTTGTTTGCAAATTCAGATGTGATTTTGCAGCCCTGCCGCTCAGCATTGCTTCCCCCAGCAGTTGTGTATTTGCCTTCGGAAACTGCAAGGGATATAGGCATGTCTCTATAGCAGAATGATTCTGCCACTGCATTTTCTTCTGTTCACACAATTTTATCTTCATTGTTTCTTTCACAGTTATTTTATCAACTTGGAGCTTTGTTGAACATAGAACTTTACACTTTTCATTTTTAATGTTTACTGTTACTAATTTGAGGGGATCTGATTTATGCTTCCAAGAAGTAAATTCTCAAATAAAGGTATCTATGGATCACAAGAGGAGTCAAATGTGAGGGCAGAAAGAAAATACTCAAGGAAAAGCCAAACTGAGCCCAATTCTACTATCATTACTGGAGTAACACTACTGAATAAAACTATTCCTCGTTCCTGTGCAGCTCCTGTCCGACGTTCACTGCTCAGCTTTATTCAAAGAAAAATTAAACTAGGAAGAAAAGACAAATGTGCAGCTTAGCTTTTTTTTGTCTCGATGCTAATTAAGGAAGCCAGTGGTCCTTGTCATTCTTGGACGTGGTACCAGTGACAAGAATTTGAAACTCATCAGACCATGTGAAAAAATAATGCATTTTCTACTGGAGCTTATTTATTGTAGGTTGTTTTTCACAGCCTGGACCTTGTCTGTCTGGTGAAATTAGCCCACTGCCAGCTCATGGGTGAATTCGCCCTGCCTCGGTCTTCTCTACGCGCTCTGCAGGGGCCTCTACGTTTGGTGCTATGGGAGATGGCTTGTGTCACCTACCCGCTGCAACCAGCCCTGCTGCTGCCTCGGGCACTCGCCCATCATGGCCAACCGAAGGGACCTTCAGAAAGCCAACTGTGTCTCACTCCTGATAGGTATTCACCAGCAGGAAAGAGAGTGGAAGGATGGAAAGCTGTAGCTTTCGCTGGTGATGTCCCCGGTCTTGCCTGGTCTAAGCGTGAAACCTGGTCTTCTGTTCTAAGCCCGAGGTCAGTGTCTCCTCCAGTTGCCCCGCTGGTAGGAGAGGTGTCTGCTGGGCTGCTGTTGAGGCTCAGCCTTCTAGCTGGGCATGGCCCCATCGCCTGCGGGGGCCACAGTCCTACCTCTCTCGCTGGGGTCTTGTATCTGTGCTGCGAGTCTCCGTCCCAGTCCTTTCACCATGTTGACACGATTTTATTCCTGGGTAGTCTGCATTCAGAGAGGTGAAGAGGAGATGTGAGGCTGGAGGAGGTTGAGGGGTCTTTAATACGTCACCCTTTTTTTTTAATAAGGCTGCTTGTAGCACTCAATGCCCGAAAATGTAGAGAAGACGGGCCTGGATAATGACTGAGAGAGAGGTTCTTGCTGTAGCCTCTCTAAAGGCTCTCCTCTCTAAAGGGGAGATTAATATCTCATGGTCACTGACAGGCTTTCCAAGTAACAGAATTTTTATTGGTGAAACTTTTCTATAGTCGTATTTTCAGTAGCAGCTAGAAGACTTAGTCGTACCGCTATAGTCCTGATATTTCTAATAATCACTTTTTTTGTGTGTGTGAAGTTGTGCTCAGAGGCCACAATTAAAGGATAGTTTCCTTTTCCCCTATGTAAATTAATAAATACTTTTGCCAGGCCAGAGTAGACACTATATGTATCTACTAGTATTACAAATGCTTACATTAGTATGTTCTTGCCTAATCCCACTTATGCACAAATGGTCACATACTTTTTTAATCTGACCCCATCAAGTCTTCTACATGCCATATCATGATAACTTAGGAATGTTTGTAAAAAGGGTCCATAACAGTATGCTTAAACATGAGCATACTTGTTCTAAAATGAATAATTCTGGTGTTCAAAATTATTTTCATGATTTACACGATTAAAATGAACCTAAATAGACAACAAAGTCAAAAGGTCAGACATAATATCACAGCTTTTCTTTTTAACCTGAGCCTGGAGGCAAACCGACCTATTCACTAAGGAGTAAGGCATGGAACTGAATAATACAAGGTAGAAAATTTGGGGCAGATAATTGGCTTTCTCTTTATCTGTACAGTATTGAGTGCAGTTTAAGTGCTGTCTGTAGCCAACAGTTACCACAACATAAAGCTCTGCTGGTGTTTTTGCTATGCCATGAATGGATGTTGCAGATGCACAAGAACCCTTGAGATCTTCCAGACCAATATGACCCGGGATGTTGTAGTAGGAGGTGACATTTTGCCCTTCTTGTTGTTCTTGTTCTCTCACAAACCATCACCTTTGCACAACTCGGAAGGCCGAGCGCCGTAACGGATCACGTCCTGAGTACCCGTGTTGCAGACCACATTAATATTTACAGCCCCCAAAGAGACTGTACCCAGCCTCAGGTCGCCCTCTGCACTTGCAGCCTTTACAGGTTGAGTTCAAATTATAAAGGGCTGCTGTTGTGTCCCCCAGAAATTCTGATTTATATCGTATGTAACAATCAAGCTATAATATAAAGCCTATTGGGGATGAAACATCTTGAGAGTGAAATATAGTTACTGCCTTGCCACAGGAGAAGTGGGATGAAATTTGATGTCAGTCCTTGAAGACTTCATTATCTGCCAGACTCTGTTCTTATTTTGTGTAGTTCAGCATGAACACCTGTGAAACTCATGCGCATCCAAACTTAAGGAGAGTGACCTTTGTTGTTCGTATACAAGAATTTCTCTGGAATTACAAGCCACATAAAACAAAATGTTCATACAGTCCAGTGATTTTAGAGGAGGGAAAGAGGAACAACATAGGTTTAGTAGATCACAGCCTTATATTTTGAACTCTGCTGGATTATACAAACTAAGAACAGAGAAAAAAATGGCTGTGTCAAAGTTTTTTGATATTTATACATGGGAGAAACAAATATTGTATCCCTCGTGAACTGCTAAGTTAAAGAGGACTCAGTGGTCTCCTCGTAACAGTGAAATGTTGACCTTTGTGTCAGCTTCAATGTTCTTCAGTCCTGCTCTTCTCTGTGAAAGACAGAATAAGGCACTAAATATGTTTATCCAAAGAATTCTGAGGCAACTCCCTTTATTACGCAAGTTCAGACTGACCTCACGGTAATAAAAAATAGTCTCACCTAATATTAGAATGTCTGTTCCCCGGGCTTTGTCCACCTTCGCTTTTCCTTTCTATACAATAGATTCACACACACCCCTTCTGTACTCTTGCAGAATTTAAAATAATAATCCCCTTTGCATTTTGAATGTTTACATTCCCCCATCTGAGAACAAGCAACTTTGAGCAACTCCTCAGAGGCAGCACAACTAAAAGGCATCTGCTAAAGCCTTACAACTCTTTTGCTTCGTTAGATTCAATTTGTGCATACATGGGCCTTTTCCTGGTGGAATATGAGCGAAACACAAGCCAACCCCCAAACTAGATATTCTTCATATCCCAGCACTTACAGCCTTCCTCTATCATTCAGAGTGTCTAGAGCTAGCAAGAAAATAGTACTAGTCTGCATCTCTTTCAATAATAACAAATGAGCAAACTCCTATCTGTCTTCTTTGGGCTGCCGAATGTGGAGCTATGATCCCAGTCTGACAGGCAAAAACATCAGTGAGTGGCAATAGTTTTGAACAAAAGCTTTTGAGATATTAAACTGTACCTTGTTTCTATCTGATGATGCAGTTTGCCTAGTCAAATTGTGCTTCCCGTCTTTGTATTTGTCCCTTCCTCACTATTGCCTACTACTCTATTGCCTATTTCCTCTGACTTGTGTTCTGAACCTCTGACCAGACTTCGAGGGTCAGTTTGTCGTCATCCTGTGTCTGTTTTGGCAGACAGCTTTGCCAGATGCTGCTCCCCAGCGAGGACTCCAGAGTGTTCCCCGTCCTTCCCCAAACCTCGGCTGTGAATGCTCTCTCAACACTCATACTTGCTGCATGAGATTTCTATTTAGCCGAGACTTTCATGAAGAATTAGACACTCTCTTCCACTTGGTACTGACAGTATAATTGTAAATTAATTTGTTACACTTCATCTGGGCTACTGAGATATAAATTGATCAAACCTTGCACATAAAGCTACTAACTGCGCTTTGTAACCAAGCAATCAGAACAGGATTGCAATGTAATTTTCCGTAATCGGCCGTGTCAAACGTACCGAGGTTATGCTGGCTACCTTCTCGAGGCAGCCAGGCAAGAGCAGCATCTTCCCATTACAGCTGATAAATGGCTACATGATTTGGCACCAGATTATTCTAGCAGACAAATTAACTTAAAATATTGATACATTCAGCAGCCGGTCAGATAAATTGCTTGTTCTACAAGTGCCAGTGTGGTCACGGGGGTGAAGGGGCCTTGCTTCTGCTTTCAAGAGTGCTAACACGGAGAGCATTGCGCAGCCAGGCCAGCAAGCCCATCAATCAGCCAACAAAGTTGGCAGCAGCTTAATGGAGCTTCGTTTCTGTCTGGAAAAGAATAGAAAAAGACTTGTCCAACCTGGCTGGTGTCTACCAGCATTGCCAGGGAGCTGCATTTCAACCAAAACGCACACGCCGAGGCTCTGGCCCGGCCATAAGCACCTCTGCAAGGAGGCCGCTGCACGTCCTCCTTCCCCAAGGCTGTTTTCTTGCAGCCCTCCTGGAGAGGCAGCAGACCTGCTGCTCGCACAAGGCGTCTTCATTAGGGGGTCTGTCGTCCTCCACAAATGCAGAAGGTGCAACAAGGGCCACCACCGCCGCTGCCCTTCCCTTACGCACTTTACACACAAATCCTCTTGGGAGTGACGGAAGCCTGCTGGATAGAGTCACTATCTCCTCAAGGAACTGTAAAAATTGAGGACATGGAATAATTGAGTTACTATATATAAAAAGATTATTTTTATATGTATACACATACATATATAAAAGTATATGCGAAGAGTTTAAATTACATTTGAAATGTTCTTATCAGTTAATGAGCTTGAAAATCCCTGGATAGCTTCAGCTTGTTTCAGCTTTCAAGCTTTTGCCCACTTACGTATTTAAGTGTTTTCTCAAAACTGCCAGTACCAGAGTTGACTATGGAATTGGAAGCACATCTATCGGTGTAGCATATCACAAGATCAAATGAAATAAAGGGAGGAATGACATTACCACACATGACATGATATCAACTGCATAAAGTAATCATTGTGCTCTTTGTACTCATTTAATTGTCTGGTTGTAGAGCTTCAAAAACCACTTCTGTTAAAAAAAGTATTTGAAGAAAGCCTTTGGGGCTCAAAACAGAAGCCCCATTGACTGCTGCAACACAATCAAGATAAGATTATAAACATAAATTCTGTGTTCAACAGGCAGAAAATGCATTTATAATTCCATCATTGTACTCACGGCTTCATTACAATTTATATCTTGGTTGAGTATAAATATATTTTATATATAACATATGGCACGGAATTTAGCCAATCAGGAAACATCATTTGTGTTCTGAGCACTAAAGCAATTTCATAAATTATGCAATATATTTTGTCAGTAAATTTATATATGGGAAAGTCATTAACATCACAAATCATACCTTATTGCTGTATATGTTAGCATGTTTTTATTATAACTCACAGGTATGTGGCTCTGAATACATTTCCCATGGCAAAGAAATATGTGCTTTCCCCTTATTTTCTGTTTGATTCACCTTTCAGAAAATGTTTAATGGTTCTTATTTACTGGGAAAGGCTTGTTTTGCCCTAGGATTTCAAATTAATTGCACTGTTCTGCTCAACAGACCCACAAAATCAATTCAAGTGTATGGTGTCGCCCTCAATGATGTCTGTGTGCACGTGTCTCCTTTTCTCTCTTTTTGAATCATCATTTCATGGCTTTATCTGCCTTCCAATAGCTAAACCAGTGTCCTGAATAACACCTACGCCCCAGCGGTGTCTTTCTGTGTCTAAGTTCACTTCCTCCCTAATTTTTGTCCTGCATTTTTCACATTTTTCACGTGATTCCTCTCCCGCATGTGGTACACTCACCCACCGCCCCTGAGCCCTAGGCCCATGTTTTGAGGTGGACATTTCCTTAATTTAGGAGTGAGCAGCAATTGTTGCTTTGAACAAAGTTGTTTTTTTAATCTTGATGGTGAGGATGTAGTATAGATGTCTTCCCTTTTAAAAAATTATTTGGTTAATGCATATATTTTACTTGATTAAGAGTTTGTCTTCCCTAAGAAGAGACCCAGTCATCAATATTTTCCCACAGATATTCACTGTATTAAAGAGTTTTAGGGAGATATCAATCTTCAAAGCCCCGTCTTTATCAGTGAAATGCACGTGCAGCAGTAGCCTCCTCTCTGATCCCTTATCTCACAGGCTAAGTAACTTGGAGCCTTTAGTCAAAGACGGGAGAGGGGTAATAACTACCCAGCCTCATAAGGACTCTTCGCCTCCCTCTGTTGCAGCAAATCTGCAGGGATGCCGCGTGCCCAGCTAGAACAGCATCGTTAGGAACACGGCAGAGCACACACGGCGGTGATGGGTTTACGCTTGGCCTTGATGGTCCTGGCGATCTTTATGATTCTGCGGTTAACTCGAGCACTGCGCTCCCGCTTTTGAGAGCGTTTCGGGGCGCCTGAGGGCAGCAGGGCGCCTCGCTCGTTAGTGCTTCCCCTGTGCCTGGCGGTGCCGGCGCTGCAGCTGCCCTCGCTTCTTGGCATGGGCTCACGGGGTAGGAGGCTACCATTAACTCCATGGCTCCATGGGGGAAATTCAGCATTGGCATAGAGGTGCCCGCGGGTTAGCGGCCTCGCTCCGGCTCCCTCCGTCCGTCCATGCACCCACCCAGGCTGCTGGCGGTGACGGCCGAGGGCGCCCGGCCCAGCTGCCGCGGGGGAGCCCACGCCCTGCCTCCTGGCGGGACGGCGCCGCCTGATAAACAGCACGAGCCAGAAACTGCGGCAAATTAAAAAGCTTAATTCATGACGCCGCGTAATTCCAGGCGCTTAGCAGGTGCGACGCCGCTTGCTTATTTGAAAACCAGAAGAGGTAGATGAGAGGCAATTGCGCCTTGCAGGGGGGGAGGCGAGGGGTTTAATCAGAGCGGGCCGCGCGGCTCCTTCCCAGCGCGGGAGCACCCAGCGCCACCACGCGCTGCCGCCCCGGCGCGAGGACCAGCCGCTGGGGAGCCGGCTCCGCTCCGCGGCGCCTCGGGGCCTGCAAACGGCGGCCGAGCAGGGCGATGCTGGGGAGGAGGGCCCGCCAGAGCCAAGTCCTGCACCCGAGGGATTTGCTCTGTATCCAGAAAGAGTAACGACAATCTCCGCAGACGCAGAAAGTGAGTCTCGCTGCGCGGCAAGGTTTTACTCTCGCTCACGGTTGCTCCTCACTCAAAAATCTAGAAACTCCTGAACAAAAAATGAGTCGCAAAAGGTCCAAGACTTTCAGAATATAAATTGGTAAAACACTTATAAAGGAATAAAAGGCACTTTCCAGTTCTACAAATGTTTACAGCCAACCAAACTGCAGATTAAATGTTAATATCCTGGTGGAGGGAGGGAAATAAGCTCTTCCAGTATAAGAGAGAAGAAGCTGGTGTCAGCGCTCAGTGCAAGGCACCAAGGGCTCTGCCCTGGGCTTGGCCACAGACCCATGTTGGTCCTCAGTTTGGTTGTTCCACCTTGTGTTTCTCCAGTTATATGAGATGCCGAGAAAAACCCTACCTGCCCTGTTTGGCAGTTGCTTGGGTGCCCGCAGCGCCAACGCCACGTACACAGCTGAGCGGTGCCTTTAATGCGGCAACAGCGACGGCTACGCAGGGCAGCGCACGGAGTACAGAGCGGGGTAGGACATACTGCCCTGCCTGGGTTATCTGAGGATCCGAGTTACCCGTGTGCTTATTTCCAAGAAGTAATCTTTAAAGGGCACAATTNCGCACGGAGACGTTTTAGGTGGCGGCCATGGGAAGTGCGGGTGCCCAGTACAGAGCGGAGTAGGACATACCGCCCTGCCTCGGTTATCTGAGGATCCGAGTTACCCGTGTGCTTATTTCCAAGAAGTAATCTTTAAAGGGCACAATTTACCTGCGAGGTGGGAAGAGGATGCTATTTATTATTGAAAAGACTCAGAAATGGGAGGAAAAGCAGTAGAGCAAAGCTGTATTTGAAGTCTGGTTTCATCAGCACTCTGCAGACAGGACCTTCCTGTGACACGATATGAAACAGTCCTGCATACTCCTTTTTTTTTCTTTTTTTCTTTTGCGCTGTGTGAGTAGGGTTGCTAATTTTTTCTCTCAGCCTTCCAAGCAGAGCGTGGCTGTCAGATAAAGAAATTGGTGAACGGGACCCCAGCGGCCACAGCCCTGGCTGCCCTATAAAGTCGGCTGAGCTGGTAGCCAGCTGGCCAAGGGGGCGCCGCTCCTGCCTGCCCCATGGCCCGTGCCTGCCTTCCCCAGTGCTTTGGGGCAGGTTGGGTTCGGGAGGTTTGCCCGTTACTTGTGCTGAGAGGTGTGCTGCTGAGGGGAAATTCGTCATTGTACAAACACCCCCTGATATTTCTAGCTGTTGACACTTGCTGCATTGTTTCTTTCTTGCTTAAGGTATTCACAGCTCCTAATTTACTGCCACCTCCACCTCCGATTAACAGCTCCCTAATAGGGCATGAAATACAAGCAAAATAAATACAGGACTTGGAAAGACCAGCGTCAACACCTCCTTCTAGCTTGACATGTCATTTATTTTTTACAGGTCTTCCCCCAACCCGCTTAAGTCCTTAATTCAATCTTCAACTCTCACAACAATTTTTTTTTTTTGCCATCATAGATGGATATTCATTTTTCACACAGGATTTTGTGACACACTGTATCAGACACCTTACTGAAAGCTCAGAACCGTTTAATCGATTTCATTGCCATTATCTATTAATTTAGTATTTCTATCAAAAAAAAAATACTAGCTCGGGTGACACAATTTGGTCTTTGTATGGATGCACAAATTATTTCTCCGGATTTTCTATCTCCCAGACATTTATGGAGTTCTTTTCTCCTTACTCTGCCCTTATTTAGCTGCAGTTTGATTCGAGACTCACCAAAAGGTGGCTTCTGATAGCTGCAGTGGGTGAGAAGAGTATGCAATACTGTTCCAATCATTTTACTGCAATACGGTGGGAATCAGCAGACCCCAGATTTCAAGGCAAGTGGTGGCTTGTGCAACATGAAGAATTCCATGGTTTTAGCATTATCATTGCAAGAATCCTTAGTATGGTCTCTCCCAAAGGTTTTGTACCTAAATATCCCTGAATTTTCAGCTGCTGCCTTGACATCCTCAGAATACTTTTCATAAAGCACGAGAGATTTTGCTTGTAACCCAACAGAGTAATACTGAATGTTCCCAAAGCCTTTTTTATCTTGAACAAATTGCCAGCAGGCAGTGTTCTTTAATTACAACTTTTTTAAGAGCAAGTATTTCTTCTTTCCTTTCACTGAAAGCTGGAGTGTACTGGAACAGAATAAAATATGGAAAACTTGCAAACATATTTGATGTTCTTACACATCCTGGTCAAATAACTTCTTTAGCTTTACTTTCTAGGCAAGTAAAGCACCATAAAGACTGATAATGCAACTGATAAAGCACTGATAACTGATAAATGACTGATAAAGCAATGAATTACTAGTGGATTTTAGTTTACAGGTCATCAAACTGCAATTTGCAATCTTTTGTGGTCCTGGGACTTTTATTTCTCAGTCAGGGCATTAAGCATCTGGGATGTTTCACAGGGAAGCATTAAATGGGGTTCACCTGGTGCGATTGCCTGTACTGCCATTCATTGCTGATCACTGAGCAGCTAAAGCCTGCGGTGGCTGGTTGCTGAGCATGGGTAACGAGTTGTTTTCTTCTGGAGCTCATAGAGAAGATGCAACATGGGATTAATTTTCTAGTTCAGCTATTCAAGTGGCAGGTTTGAAATAGTGTTATTGGGATGGCTGCTGTTTACATTCTCATTAAAAAGTGAGAGTTGATTGCAGCATAAGCATATGAAAAGAAAATAAGCTTTGGACTTAGATCCTGCCGTGGAGCTGTGCTGGGTGAGGGATGAGAAAGTTCAGGGATTTTCTTTTCTGATACCCATATCTAACCTAAACCATGTGACAATCTCAACTCTCTGTTAATATAGATAGTTAAGGGTGTATTGCATGTTGCTGGGGTGAAAGAGAAAAGGTTGAGAACAAATAGTCTGTAAGCAGTTTTCTCCCTGACCTTAAGTTGTTTCCTAGAGGTTGCCTGGGCATTGGCAGCTCAAAGAGCATCTCGGGCACAGCAACCAGCCACTGGCAAGTTGCAGGGAGAGCCACCAGGAGAGGAGAATCAAATACATTTCTTTCTTAACTTTTACTGTTATAATAGCTGGAAAAAAAAAAAAAAGCTGAGCAAAAGAGTAGAAATTTCACTTGAAAAGATCTGTTAACATTTGGTTACCAAAGTAAATTTTCTTCTACATCTTATTATGTCAAGACTGCAGAAGGTTCATAGGTGCTGCACAGTGTAGTTACAAATCACACCTGGGCTGAACCATCATTTAGATTTCTCTATGCCGTCTTCTTGTCATACAGAGATGCTATCAACACCTCCCTCCAGACCATGGAACTCGGCCCAGCAGGAATCCCAGAGATGTCAACAGATTCCATTTAACCTCCCCAGTCTCTGGTCCAAAACTGTTATTTATTTATTTACTTCAGTGTAAACAGCAGAATGGCCTGTACACACTGTTTCTGGAATCTGAGGATAGTGAGACCATGGAACAGGCTCGTGCCTGTTTGCTCTGACCTTCTGTAAAATATCCCCCTTGGGAAAGAAGCTGAGGGCCCCTTGCCTGGGGGTGAGCGCACCCAAACGCGCACCCTTCCTCAAGCCGGGCAGCATCTCCAAACTCGCTTTCCGAGGCTCCTGCATAGCACAGATCCGCTCAGTTGTTCCAACACAATTGCCCACCATGTAGGGAGGCACTGCCCAAGCCCTGCACCCCCTTGGTGAGGCTGAAACATGCTTTAAAGGGCATCAGGGGCACCCTCCTGTGAGAGTCTATCTGCTGATAAAGGATGTTTCCAGGCTAGGTTGAACTCTGTTTTAGTATTCTCCCTGGCCTCCTTTCCCAGGGCATTGCTTNTGCCCACCACGTAGGGAGGCACTGTTGAAACATGCTTTAAAGGGCATCAGGGGCATCCTCCTGTGAGAGTCTATCTGCTGATAAAGGATGTTTCCAGGCTAGGTTGAACTCTGTTTTAGTATTCTCTCTGGCCCCCTTTCCCAGGGCATTGCTTTATCCAGGCTTTGAGCCCAAGAAGAGTGCTTTTCTCGTGGAGGCGCACAGAACAATCCCAGGATTTTTCCATTTTCATGTTGGAATGGCTCAGGGCTTTGAATGTTTAAAGATGATTAGTCAGGCCACTAAGGCACTTTTGAAGCAAGCTTGCCAACTGGATCCCATCTGATTTTTTGCGAATAAAAACAAAGCAAACCACCACTTTGGTGACTTAGAATAAGGTGCTGATTCACATTTATATTAGTAGAAAACGTTAAGCCTTTATGAAGGGGATAAAGTTCCGCTGAGACTGAGTGACAGCTCCTAACGTAAGAAGCTTTTGCATTGTATTCATTTATAAGAATGCATTTGTATTCACTGTAATGTGTAACAATTCAAAAAAATATATTTTTTGTAAGTGCTTTTATTGAAATGGAAGGAATAAGTTAACAGGAGCCTGTGTTCAGAAACCCAGCGCTGGCAGCGCTTTCTGCAAGCAGCCATCCTCCAAGGTGATGCCTTGGCGGGTGCTCTCTGAGGGTGCCCAGAGAGCAGCTCCTTTCTCGCTACAGCCAGACACCGAACACGCAACAAAGCCCAAGCAGTGGCGGTGAGTCCTGCCCTCACTGTGGTAGCTGATCCCCAGCACTGACCTCAGGGACAGCGCGGACTACTTCGGGGTGAAATAGGTCTGCTCGGGGTAACGAGTGCTTGGCTGGCAGCAGTGCTGATATTACCCCTCTCCAAGCTTGCACTGCCCGCTCCAGGACTGGTCTCCATTTCCTCCCGCTTTCACCGTGACTCTGCTCTAGTTTGTGACTGAATAAATGCAAGGGAGGAGTATGAAAGGCTAAAAATCCTTCCCCCAGCTCTTCAGAGGTGAAGAGCTAACGTGCTAGCTGGAATCGCCATAGAGTAGCGTCATCTGGAGAAAAACAGACACAAAAGAGGAGGAAACCAACGTTTTGAAAAATGACCCACAACTTCAGAAGAGCATTTTTCTCCCTGCAGGTAAAAGTACTTAGGGTAGAGAAATCCAGGGATGTTTAATGATTCAGCATGAGAGCTTTTCAAAGGCAAAAATAGGAATGATTACCTCTGTGACATTCATATTTATTGAATGTTGTTTATTGAATATTTGTATTTGAAAATTTCCTCTGCAGTCCTTGGAGGAGAGGGTGACAGGCACTACAGGAAAACTTTAAATAGTTATTTTGGCCATAATGACAGGAAAAAATAAAAGCTGATTGCAGAAAAACAGCTGCCTCTTTTCTTTTTTTTTTTGTCTTAGATGCTAAGTTATATTTCCAAACTAAATGTATTCAAAAGTTGACCAGAAGGTGAAATTTCTGTTTTGTGACAGTTCTTCAGGTTGTGTCATTTATTTGTTGCTGCTGTTGTTGCTCTGTACCAGATTGAAAACCAACCTCTTCCGTTGTTTACATGAAAATGGGACTGTGCTGAAATGCCTGTTTTTAGAATTGAGGTTTTTGATTTGGCACGTGTGCGGCTCCTGGCGCCAACAGCACTGTGCTGGGAGTGGGCTCTCCTTCCAAACCTTCACAGAGAAAGAGCCTTGCTGAACACTGATACCTTTCTGTAAAACATCTGACTGGCGAAGCAGCCCTAAGATAAATAAATGGTGTATTATGACCAGCTCTGATGTGCAGGGCATGGGTGAATGGCTTGANAAAGAGCCTCGCTGAAAACTGATACCTTTCTGTAAAACGTCTGACTGGCAAAGCAGCCTATTTCCCTAAGATAAATAAATGGTGTATTATGACCAGCTCTGATGTGCAGGGCATGGGTGAATGGCTTGAAATTGGTATAAGAATGGGAACAAATGTAAAGGACCAAGAGATAGGAAAAATATCCATTTACTGTGAGTTCCCTGTCACAAGAATAGAGATGGATTTCTCAAAGAGCAGTGGCCTACCTGCTCGCCCCAACGGTAGCATTTTTACAGAGGGTGCTGCCACTGCAGTCTCTGCTTCATTGGAAACAGAATGAAAATGACACCATGCATATTTAAAATTTGCATTCCTATTTCTTTTTCTTTGCATATTTACTCTCTTGATTGGCATTAGCATGAGGTCTGGTACCAGATGAAGGCACAGACTAAGTTCATCAAAGGTAACAAGTAATTTTGAGTAATGACTAAATGGCATTCCCAGGTATGTACATTTTAAAAATGAAATGAATAGTCCTGGTTGTAATTACCAAGCAGGCTCCCATATACAAATCTAGCATTTATGAATATCGAACTAGGATCTTTTAAACTATGTTAGCTATGTGTCAGTTTACTTTTTAATGCAAAAAAGATTAGTCATTATCACTAGAACTGTTTGTTAAATCTGAAAGTAGATAAATGATTAATAGAGTTGTCATTTATTCATTACAGTTACAATATATATATCCACTTGTCACTTCTATGAATCTAGCTCCTTGTCTCAGCCCAGCTTATTGACATCACAGATAAAGAGCTTTCTTACCACATTCCTGTTGGAGCTTAAAATCTTTACAATGGTTTATTGATGAACTAGTATTTTGAAAATCAAGACTGCTGAGGCTTAAAATTGTAGTGACAATTACTCAGTGTTTTGTTGCTAAGCTAACAATTTGCATAGGATTGATGATAGCTTGACATTAAGCAAATAAAGTATTATTATTGTAATTTAGCACAGAATTTTGCAGAAAGCAACCCTTTGGACCAATGCACAGACTTCTACTACAGTGCTAAGGAATCTCTGGCATGCAAAAATTTAACCACTTACGCACCACTAAACTTGGGGCTTGCTCTCTAATGCAAATACAGAACTTCCAGGTCCCATAAGCACTGCGGCACGTGAGTAACTTCTTCCACAGGATTAAGTACACCACAGTGTGTCAGGATGAAGGAACTCACGTATTTGCAGGACTAACCCTAGAAGAGCTGCTGTAGTGCATTTTGTAAAATACTAGCCTCAAAGATATTGCTGCTAGATTAAGAGATTTTTCAGTTTTTTTTCCTAACCTATTGATCGCTTCCTAAGCTAATGGCTACATCCCCACTAGAAAACACCTCCAAGACATTAAATGTACTAACAATATTTTGATAGATCAGCGATTTAGAAAGAATGCCTGAAAAATCTTGGCACTACAGTGCAGAAGTGGTCAGGACACTTCCTGATCCGCCTACTACCAAGTTTCAGGAATGGCTTTAACATGGCATCCTTGCCTGGTTTGAAATGGCACCTATGCCTGTGTTTGCATCTATCAATCAGTGGCACTCTGCAGCTACAGAAATTAAAACAGGAAGATTTCTGGTGCCCTGGCAGCTGTCTATAAACATAATCTTCCTACTTGGAGGAGAAAAAAGCAACGCCTCTTCTAACACGGACCAGTGGTGTGACATCTTCCTTGGGGTCAGCCAGGTCTAAGAAAGTCTCACACACTTTGATAAACCACATACACCTGCATAACCTAGTATAGCACAGGGGAACATATGGATTAATGATACAGATCTCACCAGACAAGACACTACTTGGGCTGCTGCTTTGATACCTTAGAGTATTATTCACATTCTCCTAAGTCAATAGCTAAGTTTTTTGTTTGTTTGTTTTAAGACATTATTAGGGCATCTCCATAGATTTGTTTCCTGTTCTTCCCGTTCTTCCATATTGGGGCCTTACATGTATAGATCATGCTGGTGCATTTCTGTGTTCTGTACTGGCCACTTTTGTGCTTTATCCCTTAAGAAATTATGATTATTTGAGTCACAGTCTGTAAATTTCACAATATAGTGATGATAAATTTCAAATCCGAAGGTAACACCTATTGCATTTTTATTTTCATTTATGTTCAGTTCCCTCATACTGCTAACTTCTGAGCAGAGTTCACTTTCTACCTTTAAATCTACCAGGATTATTAAGTTTTAACCTAGACTGTGATTTCCACTGCGTTGTTATCTTTTCCTAGTTGTCTTCATGTCACACGAACTGTAAGGATAATGTGACTGTCCTGTGACAAAACACAATTTGCCAAAGAATGAATAAACAGGACAACATATGTAATTGACACATAATTTATATTTAGCGCGTTCTCTCTTGTTACCCTTAAGATATCAACACTCCATTGTTCTTCTAAAGGTATCACAGTACATGGAAAGGCCCGTGTTAGGGTGTATCAAAGATGAACAGGGGAGAAATTAAAAGACCCGCAGCTCCTCCAAGGCACTGCTCGGTGCAATGCACCTGCTCTGGGCCTCAAGATGCTGCCGCAGCCACTTGTGCTTCCAGTGTTCCCACTGCAGCTCCATCTGGGCCTGGGAGCCCTTGTGCAGCCTGTGCTACATGTTGTGTAAAGGCTCCAGCTGACCACTGAGTGCTCCACTGGGTTTTCTGGTTAACTGAGTGCATATTTTCTTTTGTCTTATACCCTTTTCAGAGACACCAATTCATTGTTTCTAATCACATTCTGCTCGAGTGCATCTTCGTGCCGCTGAGAAGGGTAGACCTGCTGGCCTGGCAATGTTGTCACCGCTGTACTGGTTATTCCAGTTCTGGACCAGAATAGTGGGAACACAGCCCAGGCTGCAGTGTTTCCCACTGCTTCCCAGGTGGCAGTGCATCTTCTGTGGATGGAGCTGCTGCTAAAGAAAGGCCAAAGGAGAAAATTGTGCCACTGCCCTAGGTGTGGATGAAAGAAGACCTACTTCTTGCAAAGGGCTAGTAGAGGGTAAAGTGTCTTGTTTCTCTTCTCTGTGTTTGTTGGAATGCTACAAGGAGGTGTATGGCTACGAGGGCTGTTGAGCTTTTCGCAAAGTCTTGAGTTTACGGTCACAGATCCCAAGGAAGGACCTGCCCTCGCCGGGTGCTGTCTGGACACAGACGACAGAAGCACTGGAGGCATTTGCAGCCACCTGTGTGACCAAGGGGCCCACAATCTGACTGCTCCATCCAGCAAGTCCAGGGATCTGTGTGTCCCACTACCACCTGCAGTGGGCCTGTTTATATTGCCGGCTTCAGGTGCAACTGGAGGCTACTCTTCCCCCTGATAGGAGAGAACGGGGAGTTGTGTGAGCGCCATGTCGAAACACAGCTGTGCCTTGCAGCTTGATCCAGCCTTTTCAGCGTCATCCTCCATGTACCAGCCAACCACCGGCCACGTTACAACCAACCTCCCCACTTCTGGCACTGCCCGAAACCTGCTGCTACCTACCTTAGCGCAGAGCAGTTACTCCGAGGAAGGTGTTTTACCTCAAGGATAGTAACAAAACAGGGCTCCAGGGAGCAAGACCCTTTTAGAAGAAAGGGGGCAGGACTGAGAAAGGGCAAGGCAGAGCTTTGACCCAGGTAGTTTTGCTGGACTGCTTCACAGGGAGCTGCCAGGGAGTCTAAACGAGCAGAGCCTTCGCTTCCACAGGTCTGTGCGATTGTAGGTACTTTGCCTGAACCACCATCTCCATTGAGAAGCCTGCTAAGCCTTCGGGAAGTCTAGATCCTGTCTTATGCAGGTTGGCACAACTCCTTATTAGAATGGGGAAGACTAGATACACATCTCTGTCCAAAATACTAATCCTCTTACATTCACTCGCACCACAAACCTCTGTGAAGTGGTCTCCACCAGAGCCATAATAACCCTGTGCTGTGACTAAGCTCTCTATCCCAAGCTCAATCACAGCACACGCACTATCACATTAAATCATATCTTTGATTTTTTTAGTACTCCCTAAGCCTTTTCACACAATTGCAGCCAGGTACTGGGGCTGAAGTCACAGCTAGCAGCTGGGAGGATAGGGAAAACAGACTCTAGCATCACACCCCTGCTATGCCTGACTGTGTGAGCACTTCGTTTCAGCACATACTATCCGAGCTAGTGGCAGAACATGGTTTGAACTAACTGTTATTTTGCCTTGCTATGGATTAGGTCCTAGCTGAGATTAGCACCTAGCTGAGAGCCGGTAACTGACTACAAAGGCACAGGTGCTCCATCTCAGGGCAGATTCAAACAGGCAAATTTATGATTTTTGTCATCACACAGAGGAAACATGCTCATGTTGGCAATTACTTAGTTGTAGCTAGCATCCATGGCTATCAGATGATGAATGCCTAAGAATAATTTCGGCTATTTTCTCTCAATTCCACGTGTCTGACCCTGGCCTTGCTCATATCCACAGAGCAGGAACTGGGGATTCAGTCTGAGACGGTGAACCTTTCTTTTGGTGTCCCGTTGAATTGGTACTTAAACTCCAACAGGAGTTAAACTGGACTAGACTAGTAAGATTAGACTCTGCTTTTTGGGTGTCCAGGGCATTAAACCTCAAGAATGTGCTATGTGCTCCCATGCTAGAACTGTGGAGGCTGCCCCAAGTCTCTTGCCACATATTTTTAAAGAAGGGAAGTTTATTTTCAGCCTTGTAACAGTCTGGGATGTTCAACTTTTTGACAATAACTCAGGAGATGAGGAACAAGAATATAAACGTTTTGTGCTTCTTCACTAGCAAGATGCTTATGGGACACTGCCTTTACTAGTCACTAGGTGAAAGTCCGAAGACTTCTACTGTACACAGCTGTGGTCGATATTTTTATTGGGTATCTGTTTTTCACATTAGTATTCTCTCCACACTCTTATGCAAGTTTTCATTTCCAAGAAGCAAACCAGGACACTGGCAAACAAATAGTTTGGAACATGCTTATATCTCTTTCAGACTGATAGCAGAGAAGAAAAGTGCATAAAGCAAGAGCAAATGCTTCATTTTTTTTCAAGGTTGGATATAGATTATTCTGAAATTATTCTTCAGCAAACAATGCCACCAAGTTCTTGTGCTATCGCGCCCTGCACTCTACATAGCTCACACATAATAAATGCACAGTTAACTTGTCGCGGGCAGACAGAGCTCTTTTTTGCAGCAACTTTGAGCAAGCTCAGTTACATCCTGGTTGCTCCTGCACACAAGTAACATCAGCCTGGAAAGCAAGTGATGCATTTGGCATTGCAGGGGTGGCTAAACAGCTTCTCCTCAGCTCCAACAGCACCACACACAGGCCTGTGCCTGCAAGCTGGCTCCCAACTCAACAACTAATTTTAGAACTAGCTCTGGCTAGTTTATTTTTCACATTTTTTTTGTTAGAGAGCCATCTTGTGGTTCATCTTATTAACAATAAATAAAAGTCTATTTCACTTCAGAAATTGTGGTCCACAAAGACTTGAGTGGCTTTGCATCTTCCACATATCTGTTCTTCTCAAAGAGCCTTTTGAAATGGAAATAACCTAATCTCAAATTGCATTTCTGAGTCACAGTAATATTTGTTAAGGATTGGGGAGGAGGACATATTTTTCTTTGCTTTTTAAAAAAAATGAATTGAAAGAGTTTAGAGTGCAAAGAAATAGCTACAATATACAGCATAGATTTATCCCTTCCTTAACAACTAATGTATTGATCAAGGCAGAAGGCAGATGGTCTAGCTTTATTAATGTGATAAGTGTAGTTCTTTGCAGCCACAAGACTTATTAAAAACTCTGGAAACCATTTAAATTCATATAAAACCTATTGTCACTGGAGTTTTATAAAAAAAAGATCTTTAAAAATAGCAAACGCAAATGTTGAAATGTCATTTAGGATTGCTGCAGATCACAGGAGTTTTCAGTAGTTGGAATTTTTTACACCGGACTTAAAATTCCTGTTTTTCAAATCTGTGGTTAACTGGAGCAGTTAGAGCCACCCTTTCTAAAGGGTTAGACACAGAGTTGATAAAACAATTCAGAAAGTGCTTTGCATTTTGGCAGGCTTGTCCTCCCATGCAAACTCACACTGATGCTAAATAACTAAATATTGCAGTGTGCAAAATATTCCGAGCCTCTGCAGAACTAGTGGTTAGAGGAAAAACAAAAAGCAAATCTTTTTATAAACCAAAATGAACCTACACACTGAACGTTCTTCCTCTGCAGCTTTGTTTAAGATAAGACGCTAACATTTTTTTTCTGTATGTATATCTCTTCCCTTGCCCTATAATTATCTCTTGTCCTTTTATCAAAAGGTAAAAAAAAAGCACTATGTAGCCAAAGATCAATACTGATCCACCCTCTGCCATCACTTGAGTCTGTAAAAATGAAAATGTAATTATAGAGGGTCCTTAGAAGAGTATACAGTAATTAACATCTTTTCTTAAAAATTCAGATTTAGATTTAAAAAGCATAGTGTTGTGTAAGTAAGTGGCTCTGCAGGACTTCTTTTGTTAATCTTTGCTCATCTTAGCTGAGATTCATTCTAGGTGGATTGTAGGCTTTCACAAAAATAAGGTTTTAAGATGAAGGTCATGTGAGAACAGAATGAGGAAGGGGGAGCATAACGAAGTACAGCAAAGGAGGAACTCCAGAAAGTTGCTCTGGGACAGACTGGATAGAAAGGGACAGATCTAATTCTCAGAGTGCTGATTCATTTCAGCTTGGACTTCTTCTGACCATGTATTGAATGGTCCCCTCTGAGAGGAGCTGTGAGCATTGGATACAGGTAGGAAGCCTTTCTCCTTTCTTTCAAACTCTCTGAAAAGTAGCAGGCAAATCTGAGCACAGGTAACACAGGGTCTGGCACCGCTTTTCCTATTGGGAGAGGCACTCCAGATACTGTCCTAATGGTCAAGGTATTGACCAAGGGTCAACAGAAAAGGGGGAAAAAAGGCTTTATAGGGAGTGCCCAGAGGTCAAGGAAGATGATGAAAGCTGAAGGAAACAGTTTGCTACCTAAAGAATAAAGTCCAATAGAAATGGCTTGCCTGCAGATCACTGGCTAATGAGTAAGGGAGGAAACAGCCTCCTGTACAGAAAAGGTAGCAAGGACAGCAATTCTTTAAAGTAAATATTTATATTTGTATTTCTAAATAAACAAGAATATGACCTTTCATGTTTGACCAATCTGTATTTCCTTNGTGAAGGAAACAGTTTGCTGCTTAAGGAATAAAGTCCAACAGAAATGGCTTGCCTGCAGGTCACTGGCTAATGAGTAAGGGGAGAAACAGCCTCCTGCATAGAAAAGGTAGCTCTAGTGCAAGGACAGCAATCCTTTAAAGCAAATATTTATATTTGTGGTTCTAAATAAACAAGAATATGATTATTCATGTTTGACCAATCTGTATTTCCTTATTTTAGAAGATTATTTGAACAAAAGGATTTCTCTACAAAGTGTATATAAAACTACCTTTCTGGTTAATAACATTATGAAGTGAAGCCTTTTCACTAGGGAAGCACAAATTCTGAAAGGCTGTGGTGCCTTTTATTGGGGCTTAGGAGCTGTTGTTGGTCATTCCACCCATGCATGAAGTACTGGAGGGGAGAGGAATCGCTTGGTTGCAGGCTTCACGTGGGTCACCAACGGAGGGATGATCAGCTTGTTAGTCAAACTAAGAAGTCCTATCAACCTCTAAAAGTCTCTTTCTCTGGGTAAAATGAAGTTGTTCAAATGGGTCCTTTCTAAGCAGAAATCAAAACACTTAAAGCAAATCAAACAGATGATATCAGAAGCATATGTAATAGATGATATCTTTCTGATAACAGCATACTTTTCTTTCACATGTTGGAAGAACCAAGAAGCTTGGCTCTGAACTTCCAAATATAAGTGCTTACTCTATGGTGAAGAGGTGATAGTAACCAGCATAGCCATGGAAAGAGGCTACTGCATTGTTTTCACCCCCTAAATAGCCTTTGTTTCACATTACAAAAGGAGTGTTGAAGGGAGATGAAGTTTGCTCATGAACAGAATTGTCCTTGGAGAATAAGGAAGGAGTGTGGAACTGACAGAATTTTTAACAGAATTGACTGGTTTGATAATTTTGTACAAGATCTAAGAAAATAAATAGATCCCTGAGCAACTTCATCACTCTTTCTAGAACAGTGCTGGCAACCCTCACTGGAATGTCCTCATTGTCCAAGAGTCGTTTGAAAATTTGTGTTATTTAGTATCATTTCAAAAATATCTTTCATCCACATATGAATGATTGATACAAATATATTTAATTTTAAAAGGTATAAACAGATATTTTTCTTTCTCATCTATAGTAAATATTCTGGTTCCTCCACAAAATTAGATGTTCATTACAGTGATCTTAAATCCCTGTCACAAAGAAGACAGATTTGCTATATATAAAGGTTCGAACCTTGTAACATGAGCAGCTTCACGATCAGACACAAGCCTGACATTTACAGGCACATGTCAGAACAGTGACATTTAGTAAGCAGGCCCTTTGCTCAAGCTAGCCATCTGTAACTGAAAATAACAAGTTAACTGGAGGGTTTTCAGGAATTTGGACTGTCAAGCTTTGACACCGCACAGGCGGTCACTGTTCCCTGGGGCAGGCTCTGCCACCAGTGCTCCTTGAGCATCCTAGACATGATTTATGTGGGGTTTTGTTTGTTTGTTTTATGGCTAATCCTTCGAGATTAGCAAATTGACTGATGTGTTTAACTGATGCAAACAACTTGAGTCTTCCCCAGATCGTGCTCTTCTTTACTGTCGGGAAGCCCGTGCGCATTACAATGAAATGGTGACATGGAAGGGACAATCTGAACTCCTCCCACCTCTGGCACATAGCGGTTTTCTTTTTCCGGCTTTTCCGTGCTTTTCTTTTCCGTGCTTGTATAGAGGCCAGGCAGCTCTGCCAATGAGAATAGTTGATGCCAAGCTTTGCTCTGCAGACAGAGGGAACATCTGGAGCGGCGAGCGCTGTGGCTGCACGGCCCCAGACTTGGCTATGGCTGTGACAAGCTGGGCTTCAGAAGCACTGATAGCGACTGCACTGATTATCCAGTGCTTGAAGTGAATGCCCAGCCAAGGCGGTGACGGATGAATCCTCGCCACGCTGAGACCAGAGGTGAAGACAGCAACCTCCCATTAGCTTAAGTGGAGCTGGGATTTCTAGCGGGTCAATCTGACATGGAGCGTGTTTTGATGCAAGCAACATTTGCTGGATCATCATTCGGAGATACATAATGTCCAGATTGTTATTAAAGAGAGGGAAAGCTGAAAGCTGAACACACAGGTTTCTCTGGGCTTGAAATTTCGCCTGATAACCTACCTGCACTCGCTGTTAGCCTGTTCCCTCAGGTCCTCTATAACATGAGCACATATTCCCTGGAGACAGTCTATCCCTGAGTCATTAATAGCCAGGTCTTTACATGGGTGACTAATCCCTTTACTTAGGCTACTAATAACTGTATTTACTGATTACCCAAGCAGTACTCTTTTATTCCCCAAGCCTTGAAAACAATATGGGTTTCTGCTCCATCCTTGGGGTCATTCCTCTGACATGCCCTGCACAAACTAAACTAAATCAAAGCTAAACTAAATCTAAATATTTGCAGAAACTTTGGATCATGACTTATCCGCCTTTCTACACTAGTTTCACATCCCTGCTATTCTTGCAACAGAAGGAAATTATCTCTTTGAGTTAAAGGCAGAATGAAATGTCATCTCCTCTTCACTAGGAAAGAGGACAGTGTTGGTAACACTGCTTCCTTCATGCTTTTATTTCTACCTCTTGTCCCTTATTCATTCTCAAACTAGTCCATCTTTTGGAAGATAAGTATATAGATTTATTAAGTACTGCAGAATCACAAGGGTTTCTGAGGCATTTCATGCAACCTTGAGTTTCAACTTGCCTATGAACAGCTTATTCACATGTTGTGATTGCTACTGGCATTTCACTCAAGCAGTTACAACTATTAGTGATAGACTTGTTTAAAGCTGGAAATTTGTGTTACATCTTTCTATTACAAACATGAAAATAAACCACTTCTTCCATTCCTGCCCGTCTATAATCTGAAATTACATGTACAGAATTAGCAGGTAATGGAATATATTAGAAGGGATTGAGTGCTAACTCTAAGCACCCAGCTCTTCACTTGTTACTTAAAAAACAATAGATGTTGCATTTAAGACGATAATGAGCATCAGAGCTAAAGTGAGATTAGAAACTTTCAAGTGAACCTTAATTGCATTTTTCAATATTTGGTAATCGCCCAGCAGCAAATCCCTTCTACACCAGTCAGGTCAGGATATGCATTTTTGTGTGTGTGTGTTTTCCTTTTTTAAACCATTCCAAGGGCTTTTAGTAGGATTTTCTTGATGTCTTCTTACTCACTGTGTTAGTAACTGAAGGTTCAAGATTAAGTGGTAGCAGAAATGCTTTCCCTAATTTTACAACATAAGCCTTTTACCTTATTTTTAGCTTTAATCTGAGCTTTATTCTGAGTTTTCCACAGACTGCAGTAGAAAGCAAAAGGTCTCAAATTCAGTGAATTATGCTATGAATAATTCACACACTTCCTATGAGGTTGTGTAGGTTCTGTCATACTACAGTGACGAGGCAGCACCTAGCGGCCATGCCGAAGCATTTCAAGAACTAAAAGCAAGTGGTTTTGTGTGTGTGCGTGCGTGCGTGTGCCTGTGATTAAAAAAAAAACATTCTGACTTGATCAGACTTTGCAATTTATCCTTCATCGTTCTTGGACACAGGTAAGACAGAAAACAAAATCCTGAGTTTTCAAAAACCTTGTTTGCGATGATAGAGTCAGCACGTGCAACGACTCTGGAATTTCCGTAAGTTTTATTATTTTTTATTGAGAGCAAAGTATTCGATTGTCTTCATCTAATTCTGACTCCTCAATTTGAAATTCACAGACTTCAAGTTAATCATAATAATTAGTAGTACCAAATATCAAGCAACAGAGCTCATTTCTGTTAAAACGAATCAAGGATTTGAAAGCTATCCAACAAATGGCTCTCCAGAATTACTTAGAAAATGCCACAGTTATGAAAAGCAAGGAGGTAACTTTATGGCGAGATAACGCACCTTCAAAGGTATTTTTCATGTTGTATTACCATATTATAAGAGATTATATGATCATTAGTCAGAGATTATATGATCATTAGCTTTTAATTTCCTTCTAAGAATTTGCCGGCAGATCCATTTATCTGTAAGACTGTTTTTCCTCTCTGATTGCTAAGTTTCTCACTTCAATGGCAAGTATATTATTTCTATTTGAAGCATTTCTAGAAATAGCACGGAAGTAAATACCCTTGCATTAAAAAAGCCACTCTTTACATTTTTAGTGTCTTTCTGAAGTTTATTTCAATCTTAGATTTACTAAAATAAAATAAAATAAAATAACAAAAGTACACAGCAGTATGAATCCATTAGGGTTCCAGAGCTACCAATGGATGCAATTGCTCTTCCCACTTTGGCTAACTTGACATACTATGACATGGGTGGCCCAGGAGAAGCAGAGGGGATATCGCACTGAACCCTGGTCCTCGGAGGCAGGCTGAAGCAGTCAATTAAAGCAAGGGGTGCCCATGGGCGGACTGCTCTGTTCTCCCTTATCTGGAATTGCTGGAATTCATACATGGATGGATGGATGGATGGCATTTTTATTTCTTAGACGCATACTGAAGTTTCCAAAACTGCCATCTCCTTTACTGAGTCACTCGTTGCTTTTGAGACATGTGTAGTTGGGAAGCTGGATGAGCATATGTGCATGAGCACGGCACTAAGGCCACACCTGAGGTCACTGTGTAGCTATGACTCCATTCCCCTGAAGCCAGAGAAGAGAAGATGCTGCCCCTTTATGAAAACACACTTTTGTGGCCCTGGGAATCCACAAAACACCCTTCTGAGAGACCTCTGCACTGGGACGGGGAGCTGCCTCCACAAAACCGGGTTCCTGTGGCATCCCACACAACTCCATGCTAATAGCTAACGTGCACTGAGTGCTTCCCATCTGCCCTTACCTTAAAAAGGGAGATCGAGTGCCTCTTTTCTCTACCCCTTACTTATCTAAACTATCCTTTACCACTACTTATTTCCTTCCAACCCTCCCAAGTGACATGTCCGCAGTATCTGTGAACAGAATACCGCCCGCTACCTCACACGCTAATGGCAGTAGCAGACAGTCCCTCTCACACGTGCAATGCTTCGTACCAGTTTTAACGTGCGATCAAGAGACTGTCTCCTGCTATCGATTTTTAACCAAACTCCCTACTGAAATCAATGAGGAGACTTGCTTAAAATCAATAGTGCAATAAAGAAACTGCAGAGCTGTTTACAGTAGGAAATTTTCTAATTTTTGTTTGTTTTCTTCTGTGATTTAATCATACTCAGTCTGACATGTGGAGACCAGATGATAAATATCCCATGCATATATGGAATTTGTCATAAATTGGGACAATACGGACACAATCATGCTAATTCTGATTTTTTAGGGGGAAAAAAAGATACTAAGGCATAGAAATATAGCTCTCCTTTCAAATCTGAAAATGGGTTCTGACAACCCAGGAAAGATGTTCTTTAAACTTGCTTATAAAGCAAGCAAAATATTCAAGTCTGGAAAGAAATGAGCTTAAGAAAAAGGGGGGGGAGGTTATTCTCCAGACTAAAAAATACTTAAAAGTATATCTCAAATTTATAAGAGAATCATATTTGATCATCCCTGAAAGAAAAATATTCAGATCCAATGAAGATTCTGAACGTAGCAAAACCAAATACTTGTTTATTTCCAGAAAAATAATTTTTTAAAAAGTTGCTTAAAGATGTCAAGTTTTGGCATCTTTTGGCAAACTTTCAGAGCAGGAGCAAGGACATTAACAAAATCTAAGTTTGTCATATACAACTCACTGGGTTCATTTACATTTGATAAAAGGTTGTTTATTAAGCACTCAAATTTCCTTCCAAGAGAGCACTTAGCATAGGTAAATTAGAGGCCACAATACAGGTTCCTTCCCAGGCCAAACACACTACAAATCCAGAGGGCAGCCCACTTTCCTGGAGGCAGGGATTCAGGATACTCTTTAGAAAGAAGAAAGCAGGGCTTGACGAGGTTGATGTTTGCATCTGCATTACCTGCAATGAATTAGTGATAAATGTAAATGGAAGTTAACTATTTCTAATCTGACCAGATTAGTGGTCAGATTAGTTTGGTTAGTATTTACCAAAGAAGTGAATTTATAAATAATTAATAAATTTATAGATTAAATTGCTTAAATTTAAATAGATTTATCTTAAATACCACCACTGTGTACTGTTCACTGCAAAAAGTGGTGCAACAGGTTGCAACACGCTTTCCATCCTCTGGGGATTCAGACCTCCATCTTCCACTTGGAAAGACTGCCTTTGTTGCAGAGTAGACGCAACCAGCGCTCCAGGGATTAAGACTTAGGAAAGAAACTCTGGATTCCATGATGGATCCAGAAGAGGCTGGCTAAAGCTTTGAACTCTGCAGGGAAGACACATTACCTGCATGTTTAGCTTATCTTATCTGCAGGTTGAATACCTCCAGATTACCTCTGAATACCACAGATTTCCCTTCTGAGGCGCTATAATCTTTCCCACACACTGCAACAGGGACCTGAAAATACTAATTTCAGGCTGCAATCAACTGGCATGCACATATAACCTTGCAGTCCTAATGAATCAGCAAGTCCCAACCAGTTTATGAAGGAAATCCTCGAACTTTTAAACATAAAACAACTTATTTTTTTTCCATCCAAAATTACACACAACTGAAAATATCAAGATTTCCCATCTACAAAATGGACAAATGGTGCCTTAAAGGGATATTAAAAAGAAAAATGAAATAAAATAGTGGCATAAGTCAGGCAAAGTCTAAGCATCACAGAAAAGGTTATAAAAAGGTTGAATAAGGAGACATTTAAATTAACTGCTACTGTATACAGCTGAGTGGCAAGAGTTCCTGCTATTGGAAAGATGAGCTGACTGGCCATCTTCCATCAATATCGTTTAAGTTTAGAGAGACTGCATTTTATCCAACCAATAACTCTCCCTTCCCCTCCTCCCCCGCCAAAAAAAAACTCTTTTCAAAACCTCTTTTCAAAATATTTCTTTTGTAATAAAGTCAGTCTGGATCAAGCCAGGAAGAGTAAAAGACATACAAGAAGGGAAAATAAACTGCATGATGAAAATAACTATGGGATAAGAGATGACAGGAGATATATAAAAAAAGCTGTAAAATGGCAATTAATGGTACAGATACAAAATGACAGCTTCAAAAAGCTCATGACTTTGGAGCAAGTCTCATTTCACATTTATAAACATGCTAGTGCTAGCCGCACTACAAAGGTCTTGGATTTACAGGCAGGATGGGAATACTGAGGAAAGGGTTTCCTTAAGAACAGAACAGATTTTGAAAATGTATTAAAGCAACTTTTTTTTCCTTTATATTAGAAAAAAAATGAGGCTTGGGGGCTGTTCTGTGTGCATTTCTTTGCATTTTAATAGGCCAGGAGCTCTCATCCTGCTTCCACATTGCTGCTGTACCAGGCTTGCGAGCTTTCCCTGCAGGCGAAAGGCTGCTGGCCAATACCCATTTGGTTTGCAAGGAAAACAAGGCACCTCCAGCTGAACTGCTTCCTAACAGATCGATTTTGTTCACTGAGCAATTATGAGGAAATCAAAATCCCATCTCTTTCTCAGCCCTCATTTGGTTTCCAGCTATTTTCTGATTGTTTTCTTTTCCATGTTCATATCTCAGTTGTGTACATAAAATGATTTGAAGTGTAGGTCTGGGTATCCATAAAAATTGTAGAGCTTTAACTACAATGAAAAATATTTATATAGGATATCACTTTATTTATAAAAGTATGTTGGTATATCCTGGTGTAGCTATGGTTTCTACTGATCATATATCATGCATACGTGTTCCCATTTATGAAAAGTATATGAATTATACCGATATACCCATATACTAGTAAATACTAGTTAAAAAAAAGCCACTAGGAATGGCATAACTTCTTGATTCAAAAAAAGCCTCATACATTCTGTCAAATCAATTCACATTATAGCTCTGTACAGATAGCCCTTTTCAGCCTGAAATCAAATACATTTTAAAGCTTAAAAAGTTAGAGAGATGTGTCTGAGATGAACAGAGGAAGTTAAATCTGTATTTAATCCTAATTCTGAATAATTCATATATCCCACAGATCCACCTTACCTCTTAATGTTATCTCTTACTATGTTTTGATAATGACCTTTTTTTTTAATAAGCACTTTTTGGGTGTGTGTGGAAGAGGGAGGGACCCAGATGAAGGTTTCAACTCTCTCCTACCTCTCACAGCCAGAGGAATTAAAATGTCAACCAGGTCACCCAGAGATTTCAACTAACACCAGCAAGCTAGTATTGTGGCTTGATCCCTTGGAAAAGGAATAATCTCACACTCCAAGCAATGAATGATGTTTGCTACAAAACTGTTTTGAAAGTCTATATAAAATAGTTTCCTATCAGCAACTACTGATTATACTGTTTTTAAAAGAAAAACAAAGCCCAGCTACTGAAAAAAACACCAAGTTTCCATGAAAGGACTTGTCTGTTCTGTAGTAAAACAGTTGAAGGAAGGACAAACTTATTTCTGCAGAACTCATCATCCAGATGCTTTTTATTTTGCCTGAGGTTTGGAGTTTGATCTTGACAAGAGAGATCTATCTGCATACTCAGTAGCTGAACATGCCCATCAGTTTGAGAACGTTGAAAGCAGGTGCCCAAGTGTTGATGCTGTAAACCAGCTAAGGTGGAAAATCTGCACGGTTGCTGAGATCACCCCTCCAGATAGCCAGAGAAGAATCAGAAGTACGATACACAGATTGGAGGCACAAAGATGTTCACTTAGTATAGATGGGTTCACCGTAGCTGTTGATTACATTCGGAAAAATAAGCTTTCTTGCAGAACAGAACTCTCCAAAATATACAAACCACTCAAGGCTACACAAGTGAAACATGATATTCACAGTTCAGTTCATTTCACGCAGGACTGAAAATGAATATTGATGTTGCTGAACATCTTGTGCAGATGCAGAAATAGAGTCGTCAACCTAGATTTGTTCAAGCTACCTTTGACGAGTTGGTGGGACGTAACATAGCATGTGGGATGGGGGCTTGTTAATGAATGATGACGAACAAAGGGGAAGAGGCTACACAGTACCTGGTGGTCTGAGCCGTTTATCTGAGCTGAGCCGAGCATCTATGTGAGTTACAGAGGGGTCTTTGCAAGGGCCTGATTTTGGAGAACATTTTAATTCTAACAGGAGGGCCTAGAGAAAAAACAGTGAACAAAAAGGTTTTCTTGTTACGGTACTTCACTTGCCAAGTTAACTCATAGTGATGGATTGTCTGCACTTGCAGCTCTAAAGGTAACCACTGCAATGAGAGTGGGGTAAGAGATGTGTTTGGAATGATTTGTTAAATATTTTTAAAATCTAAGGTCTAAACCTTTCTACTTGCTTGCAGAAGCTTGCTTGCATTCTGATGAAAATGGTTAAAAATAACAAAATAATGTTAAGCTATTTCTCTTACCACTTTATGTTTGATAGTGTAGCCTTACTGTCAAACTGCTTCAAGAAAACTAGCGCTTGAGTAAAGCATTCCTGTAAGGCAACGGTAAAGCCTACTTCATGTTTCCTTCTGTACTTTTCTATTGCTTTGGGGTTTTGTTTTGCAGCTTGCAAATGGAGAGCCTGGAAAATGGGAGTGGGTTGTCCCAAATATGCCCCAACTCGGGATGCGCAACCGTTGGGGGCGTGCGCGCCCGTTGGGGGCGGCCGATGGGGCGGGCGCAGCCGTTGGGGGCGGCTATTGGGGGCGGTGCGGCCGTTGGGGCGGGCGCGGCCGTTGGGGCGGGCGCGGCCGTTGGGGGCGGGCGCG
>VWPW01030072.1:302206-351702 GCA_013389825.1 Crypturellus undulatus
GGCCTTCGGCCTGTGCGGCGGTCGGCGGCGGCCGCCGCATGCGTCGCTGATGGAGCCCGGCACGGGGCTGCAGCAGCGCAGGGCGGGCGGCGGGTTGGACCTCGGCGCGGGCTCGGCGGGCGGGTCGCCGGCGATCTCCGGGGGCCAGGCCCGCCGCAGGAAGCAGCCGCCGCGGCCCGCCGACTTCAAGCTGCAGGTGATCATCATCGGCTCGCGGGGCGTGGGTAAGACCAGCCTCATGGAGCGCTTCACCGACGACACCTTCTGCGAGGCCTGCAAGTCCACCGTGGGTAAGGGAGCCCGCCGCGCCGCCCGCGGTACCCCGAGGGAGAGGGTCAGCCCTGCCCTGAGGCACTGCCCCTGGCCGTCCTGCTTGGCCCTGCCACGCTGCTCGTGAGCGTGTGGGGACTGCCTTGGGGGGCCTTCCTTCTGGGGCCTACTCCCGGGTTGTTTTCCTTGTGTTGAGCCTCTCTGGTTTCTCTGTGCTGACCCTTGGCACCTCCTCTTGCATGGGGCAAGTGAGGCTTTAGTTCTCCCTTTCCTCTAGAGCTGTTGTGTGTGTGTTTTCTTCTTGGCCTCGCACTTGTCTGTGTGTCGCATTTGGCCACGTTATCCTGGGTGGGTTGTTTTGGCCACAAGAGATGTTCTTTTCAGTGGAACCACACGCTGGGAGGTTCATTAAATTTATGCTAAGTGTCTAAATTTATGCTAAGTCTGTGGTGTCAAGCTTTCCGGTTCTTGAATAAGAGGTTATGGAGGTCCAGGTTATCTTCGCATATTTTCAGAGGTGCTCAGTATCCTGTTTCACTCTCTTTAACAGCAGACAAATGTCATTGCCGACCAAAAGAAAAAAAAATCAGGGGTGGTTGTTGAGACACGTCATTGTGCGTCCTGAGGCCTTTGAAGTTGTATGCAATGTTTTTAGTAGCATTTCAGGAGTTAAAACTTGCGCAGTGTGTACAAAACATAGTTAGTGGTTGCTCAAATTCTAGACCATAGCCTGGATAGCTCCAGCTTGTTGTATCTTCCTTGAGAAAAGCCTCTGTGATACTAAATCCAGGGAAGTTCTTGTCTTGCTTCTTGAAGCATATTGAGCACACGAGGTGTTTTGTTCCTCAGCACACAACAAACTGCAGAGCCACCTCCTGGCTTGGCAGAGTGACTGGTTATTTGTGGTCTAGTCATCCGTACGAGCCTTTGAGGTTATTTAATGCCTGCTGTCTTTGAGCCTACGAATGTATAAAGGGAGGAAAACAAGCTAGTTATGCTGCATTGTTATTACAGGCCTATTCTTGAAGCTGAATTCTTGGGTATTGCGATGAGGTGGTTGTTAAATCTGTGTCACTGTAAAATACATGCTTAATTGTAGCATGGAATGTAAGAAAATATAAAGCTGATGGAAATTGATTATATCACATTTTAGAAACTGAGCTATTATGGAAAAAAAAAAAAGGTATCTTTCCATGGCAGAATAATATATACTTATCATTATTTTAAGTTTAATACGTATGTTGCAGGCTCTTTCATCCTTTCTTAGATCCTCTAAAAATGCAAATTTAGTAGCACTATGTTTTTTTCCTCCCAGCAGATGTTAGTGACTGTACAGTTTTATTTTGAAGTCTGTAACTTAACTTCCTAGAAGTCAAAAAGGTAGTGATAGTGTGTTAGAGGCCTCATCCATGAGTGGTGTATTAGAAGCAAGAAATGATGACAGCTTCAGGTTTAATTAAACATTTGATACAGTTGATTAAGTAGGACTAATAGTGGGATGCATTCTTCATAAATTCCCTAGGACAACGTGTGTTGCGTTAAACTTACATTCGTCTTCTTTGGCTTGACTTGCATTGAGTGTACCCTGAAGGTTGGACTGTTCTTTGTAGCTCAATCCTGATGCAAAACTTGAGAAGTGAGGAGATAACACTCATCCAGACTTCCACTCTGGTGCCTTGTGTGCAGAACTGATTTGCTAGAGAAGTGAGACAGTGATTGAAGCAAAGAAGCTTCCTTATTTTAGAGAGAAAAAAAGGCAAAAAAAAAAGGCAGGAAATATAGTGGTGTGCTGCTGGAGAGAAGATTGCCTAATGTTTGAGTATGAAGTGTGCCAACATGGAATCAGCACAGGGAAATCAGCTTGTGCCAAGATGCATATAAAGTGGCTTGACAGTAGTGACTTTCTTTCAAGGTCTTCTAAGCTGTGAGCTGCTGAGATACCCTCAAATCTTTTGACTGCCAAATGAACGAGCTTTGCGTAGTCATGATTGAAAGCTTGTACCCTTCTTTTTTGCATGATGGGGTAAGAAAGAGTAATGTTCAGTTTGGATGTTTTTATGTAGACTGAAAATAACCCATACTCCAAAATGAACTGAGGTCAGACTTTGATCCTCAGTTCCAGTCACAGAACTCTTCCCCTCAAACAATTTACTGGGTTTTTGAGAGCTCTAAATGGAGTTTGTTTTTTGAAACACAGTTGAAAACCAGTGAGTGATCCAGGTTCAGAGGAAATTCTGTATAGCTGAATATATTTTAAAGTATTTGAAAAGACTACGTAACTGAAAGAATGTTACTATTGGCTCTATCTACCTTATTCGTAAAGCTGTGTTTTAAATGGAATGCTAGAATATGTGCTTATTCCCTTAACTTGATATAAGTAGTTTCAAATTTCTTTTTGTATTTTTTAAGCTATTAGTTTTAGAATTGTAGGCCAAACAAAACACCATTTAGCATCTTCATCTTTCATATGAAAATGTACAGGCTACTCAGAAGTTTTCTCTGGTAGAAGAATTGCAAATATGACTAAAACTTTGCAAATCCAAGACTCATTATAAGGTATTGGCTGTTTCCTAACCCCAGGTGTTTAGGATAAGCAATGCTAGGTTACTGGAAAATGGAGTGTTTCTGATGAAAACAAGAGGCTTGGATTCAATTAAAGAAGGTATTTTAATATTAATTAACTAAGACTACATTACCAGATTGGGAAAGAAAATTCTGTAACAAAAACAAATCAACATATCTTCAGTCTCCTCTCAAAGTACTCTAGTTTTTTGAAAGTGTTCAAAAATAGCTCAGCAGATTTCAAGACAATATTCATAGCAGCACATGATGTGCTGCTGATCTAAAATGCTTTTGAAGTATTTATTTTGGGCCATAAGTTAGTTGCATAGAATATTGTGTCTACTTAATCTGCTATTTACATAGTACTGAGAGTGCTCAATATGCTCAAATATTTACTGATTTGGAGCACTGGTATCAACAGAGAAATAGATGTTGCTGCTTACAGTTTTGCGTGCTTGAATGTTTGTTATTACTGTTAGGTTATAACTTGTTTGGGGAAATAATTTTTTTTATCTGCAGTGATCTAAAATTGTTCTGCCAGTGTTAAATCCAAATAACCTGTTAGTAGTTAGTAACATCTATTCTTTAATGGGAGAATGTTTATGCAGGAATGATATTGGACATCATTGTCCACAGAATAGGAAAAAAAAAAAAAGAGAGAAATTGATCTCCATTGTTGATTTGTTATCTGACCTCCATGCACTTATTAGTATAGGATTTCTGCTTAGTGATTTCTAGGATTCTTAACAGTTAGAAACAAGTATGTCTAATTAGGCATTAAAAAAATGATCTTTCTAAAAGGTAAATACTCTGCTGTGTGTGAGCAAGTTCAGTGATCGGTGGTGGAAAGAAGAGAGCCTGCCTTTTGCTCCTCTCCCTCACTTTATTTTTTTTTTTTCTCTCTCAAAAATTAGTTCTTCTAGGAGAGATAACAAAATCATTACAGAGATCCAGCAATTTTGTAGTTTAATTATAAAGAAAATTCTGGTATGAGTCTCTCTCTTGCCTGAGCTCTTTTGCTTGTCAGCCAATTTCCTTCCCAACTTCTGTCCAGTCACTATTTGTGCCACAGTTGTCTATCCTACCCAGCAAATCTTAACTCCACCCAGACCTTTCATGACAGATCAACAAAATTCCCATGTTATTTCCTATTCATTCAGTTTTGGCACAGGTGCTCTATTCCTGTCATGGTTTTAATATCAGAGCCTGAGAGGCTCCTTCTCCTGAATCTGAGGCTTCCACTGACTCATTTCTAAGCCCCATGTCTCCCCTGCTCCTTCAAATCATGTTGAGCTCCTCTGCTTTATTCTTACGTTCCGGCTCATTTCTGAGGTTTATTCTTATAACTCTTTCTGCCAGGTAAGAAAGCATCTCCGGAGGCAGGACTTGCCCCCTTGGTAATGCAAGGGCAGTTCATCTGCTCCCTGCAGGTGTGGTGCTGGCTCCTCTAGCAGCTCTTCACAGGGAACTACACTGCCACTGATTTGCAAGGGAAATCATGGGCAGAGCTATTCAGCTAAGTTTGTAAATGACAAGTTTTGTTGTCGACCAGGATGGGAATATTGTGATCTGTTTTGGACTAATTGTAGTCTGTGAGATCGAGATGGAGAGCATACAAAGCACTGTGGTGGAAGATAGCTTTTGACTTCACAGAAAGTGGTCTTTGACCTCCTTCTGCCTTACTATGGTGTTACTGTGAAATGGTATGCAAGCTGGAAACTCATTTGGTTCACAGAACTCGGTAGCATCTTTCTTCCAAGTGTTTTTTTTTTTTTTTTCCTTATCAATTATTTTTAAGTTATTCCTATCCATGCAAAGGCTTAACTTCCATCAAGTAAACAACAGGAACAGTGGAAACTTTAGGCTTCTATGGAGAAACTTCTAGCTGAGAAGTACTATGTAAGGCAGATTGTGTTTTAAACTATGTAATTATATATAGATAGATATTATTTACTATTATTTGTTACAATTCAAACCCTTTCTTAATTCTGTTTATCTTAAAAAGTGTGGACTAACAACAAGAATGTTATGGATCATTCCTATATTTTTTATATCATAATAGAAATAAATAATTTTTAATCGTAATGAAAATAGTGAACCTTGTTAATAGCTTTTGATATAGGCTGTTCACTTTAAAAAAATAACACTTTTTTTCAGAACTACCCTTTAAGCTATTCTTTATTTCACTCCATAGAAAACAACAAACTTACATTTTAAAATAGGAAAACATATTAGGAAAATGAAACAAGCCATGAGGGATCAGGAATGGGGCTTTGGAGTGTGCTGTTCCTTTAATTACCTACAGGTTACTATGATGAGTAAATTTGAAATTCACATTATTTCTTTCATTTGTTAACCAATTATAATCATGACCTCATAGAGATATTAAGGTACTGGGTTATATCAGTGCTGCAGAACTGTCTGAACAGCTTGTAGTCCATGATGATTACATAGATGAGAATATGCAAGTAAAAGTGATAAAATGTAGAGCTCACTTGACTGGCATCAAATATGGAGGAGTTTTGTTTGTAGGGAGAGTGGAATGCAGCTGTCAAACTCAGTCTAGGCTGCGAACAGCTGAGAGTGTCAGAAGCAGCACAAAAAAAAAGTGTAGAGGGCATATGATTCTCAGTTATGGACTTCTAATTTCCAAATAGAAGTATCAGAACATAAATGTTCATTTGATAAAAATAGTGCATTAATTCTCTGCAGAATATTTGTGGTTTTTAGATAAACCACAAAATGCAAGGCGTAGAGTGCCTTTCACCATAACAAAAAGAAATGTTTGTAAAGTATCTTCACTAGGCTGTCCTTAATACTAGGAGTAGTAATGCTTTCCATTGTTTGATTTTGCTACTGTTTAAGAACATATAACAGCATTTTTACAGTTTATTTTTTCTCATATCCTAGGACATGGGAAACTTGGTATCCAGAATAGAATGCCAAATTCAGTACTGCTATTGAAATAGATTCTCGATTAGAAATAGCTAATTTGAAATATCTTCTTTAAAATCTGCCCAGTAAAGTTCACTAAGTTCGTTCTCCTCAATTTGGGTAGTTGTAAAATGTGAGTTCACTAATTTAATTCTGTTGTGTAATCAGGAGTTTCAAAAATATTTTCAAGAAGACCCCAGAGAATCTTTTTCATCCATTTACCCCTCTAGCCTCATTCTGTTTATTAACATTATGGATTGTACTTTAAATTTAACAGTGTAAATAAAGTTTCTAAAATTCAAATTCTATTAATTTATAATTTGTCCAGTACTATCAATTAAAAGGGAAAGAAATTATGCCTTCCAAACTGCATCTGAAATGTTTATAAACTGTATCATTGTACTTACAAAAAACAGAGCCAGTTTTCTAAAAATGAGTTATAATTACATCTTCAAAATATAGCCAGTGTACATACATCACCTTTCTTTTTATTGTTGGTGTATCTGTTTCATACTTGTCTGTGGCACGGTTGCCGTTTCAGATACATGTAGACTTATTTTAGGCAAGCAGTCTCAAGTTTCTGCATGTTAATCATTCTAAAATTACACTCAAAAGTTTTATGGACAACTTGCATTACCTGCCTCTAAAATAATCCCCAAACTGGCTTATGTCTGAGTAATACTTAGTGTTTCCAAATATATATTTTTTTAATGTTTAAATGTATAATGTGTACCTTGAAAGAGGTATTTCCCCTTTAGTAGGTTTTAAAATTAGCTTTATGCCATACAGCTTCAAATAAAATAATGATGTTTTATATTTTTCTTTAAATATTTTTTGTAAGCTTACACCCCCCACCCACCTCTGTTCCTTTTGTAGTTTGGGTCTTGTCTATTTAGTCATCATTCCCTTGCCCCCACAAGATAGTAAAATCAGTATCAAAATCATTGAGCATCTTTTCATTGACTTCACTAGGTTCTAGATACTATAGTCATAACTGTGCTGTTATTAATATTTAGTTGCCAACCAGGACTTCATTATAGCAGACACTGTACAACCCAGTAAGAGATGGTTCTTGCCTTGAGAAGCACGTGATCTCTATCATTGATTGTAGGGGAAGCAAGGAAATTTGCGTAATGCTGTCAGATGTCCAAATTAAACAAGCTGTCATAGCCTTTGAATTATATGCCAGTTCTAATGGTTACTTAGTGTTCAGCCTCTGAATTTTTAAATCATCTGTTTTTCTCTAAGTGTGTTCTGATTATTTTTTGCTGATTGAGTTGCTTTGATGTGAACAACTAATAGACATCTGAACATGTAGTCTATAGGAATTGATTTTGGTTAGATTTGTGTGTGTTGCTCTGCTTGCATTTTTTTTCTTCCAGCTTTTACTTAAACATTGTGATCAGGAAATCTTGGCCTCCTGAAGCTTACTTTGTGTGCCTCCAGCAAAACAGTTTCCGCTTCCTTTTTCTGCTGCTTTAACAAAATAAATAATTAGGTCACACTTTTAATGAAAGCCTAAATAAAGAATCTGTGAGAAGAGAAATCTCTTCACTACCTTTTTTTATTTCTAAGAAAATTTCTTTAGTTTTAGAGAAGCTAGCCCCAGTTGTGCGTGTTCACTGTGTGCTTTATTAGATTACTTCTCACACAGGAATAAAAAGTTAACTTCAGTCTGTTCTGAGCTAGACGTGTTGGGGGGAGTCTGGAACAGTCTCAGATTTGGCTCGGAGTAAAGATACAGTGTTCTCACTGAAGTGCCCTTATCTAGAACATCATTAGTGCATGTCTATTTTGAGTGTCTGTTCTTTCTTTTAGAGAGATTTATTTTTGAAATGTGTGCAGAAAGCTTACATATATGATTATTGTACTTTTAAGAAAACTACACCTTGCCCTTTATTTTATTTAAGATTAACAAGAACTATGCTCTTAATGTAAATTTTTCAAAATATTGAACTAAAACTTTTCTACAAGCCATCAAAAAGCCAAGTAGGCGGTGTTCTACCCAATTGTCTTTTTTTTTTTTAACATATATCTCTCTTGGCACGGGGGTGTTATAAACTCATTTGGTGTTTTAAGTGATAAGGCAAGTTGAATCAGCATAATTTTAAAAACTTAGATTCCAAGCCAGAGACTGAGATCTAATTTTTTTTGTGCATATTATCTTTTTCCATTAGTTCTTGAAAACCCACTGTATTTATAGATTGTACATTTGGATTACTGACAGGCCTTGCAAGAGCAAAGTAGATGTCATAACCTTGCCTCCAAAATGCACAACTTGAATGCAGGAAAAGACTGTCGGGATTCTTCCTGTCTCTTTATTTTGCTGTGCAAATGTTATTATTTTAAAGAGAACTGACTGCATGTTCCTGTCCAACTGAAGTGTGGGGCAAGGTCCTCCCCTCATTGGGGAGGAGGAGGATGACCAGCCTTTTGGTCATCGCATCACTGCACTGTGGCAGAGGACACACTTCAGAATAATCATGGACATGTGCACATAATAGCTTCTGTGCCACATGTGTGTTTGATTTCTTGTTGGGAATAAATTAGCTGTGGGCTTTTAAAATGCAATCAGTGCTTGGCATCCAAGTAGCTGATTTCAATAGTGCTGATATCAGAGAGCTCTGTTGGTGAAGCTCAGATCACTAGAATATGGTCTGCCAGTGTTGCAGCAGCAAAAGAAATCCTTTCAAATCCTTTATCTTTAAAAGCCTTGTATAATGCAATTGTTGACAGTAATTATTGATTCCTCTCTTTTATTGAGCTTATATAAATCCATATTTGGAGTTGTATTTGCATAATTAAGTGGCTTGTTTACATTAGCTATCATTGGCATCCTTCTAGGGGCTGTTTGCCATAGCTGAGTGCACACGATGGAGAGAGTATCGTGTAGCTGTGCTAGTAGGGTGTAATGCCAGGGCAGTAAGTCCTGTCTGTCAATGTGTGCAACCTTCTGGAGGGCTTCTTAGTTAAGCCCATCACCTCCAGCAGGGTTGAACACACATGGAACTAATGCACAAACTATATATACTTGGGCTCTATTTTTTTAGGAATTTACCATAAGAAGCAACTGTCCAAGCACTGTAAGTGTCATTGCAAACAGTGTGAAACTTGAAGGATTTCTGACAGCCTGTTCTTAACAGGCCTAGAATTATATCCAACACCCCGGAGAAAGCTGCTCTCTGCAAAAAGCACCTATCAATTAAGAGTTTGTTGAACCAGGGATTTGAAATAATTAATCAACTGCTGCCGGTATCAACACTGGACTATTACAAAGCAAAACAAGCAAAAAAACCCCCAAGAAACTCCCCAGCATTTTCTAACAGCAGGCAGACTTGATACTTTTCACTATACTATGTTAAATAGAGAGTCTTAAAAGAACCGTGTGTAATTATTTTGCTGAAGAGCAGGAGGTTTCAGCAACTGGTTTAAATAGTGCATTCTACACTTACAACCATAAAGAATTTATAAGGCTGCTCTTTATGTTCAATATCTGTGAATGGAGAGATCTAGTTGTCTGCCTCTGTGTGATGTGAAACGAAAAAGTGTGTGTTTTCTGTAGCGGTGGAAACTCATCATTTCCTGATGAACTTCTGGGGAATGTTATCTATTTTTCCTCTTGGTTTTAATACTGATGCAATTGTATGCATAGCAAAGATTCCCATTTAGATGGTTTCCATGACCTTGGGCTGAATTGTTTGATTTAATGTTTTTTAACATGAGGAGGCTATTTTTAAAATCAAAACTGAAAATATATGGTTCTGTTTTGTTGCTATTTTTATCACATTACTAATTTCTGTATAAACTTAAAACAATTATCTTTGGCTGTCCTATGGTAAAACATAATGGTAATGAAGCTTTACAAGCGTAGGAACTTATGTGTTTCTTCATGTGCAAGGGGAAAGTTGCCAATTTTTTTTCTTTCAGTATTGGCAGACATGAGGCTTTTGGTATTGTGTTGATGCTTGCAGAGCATTACTAATTATAAAAATCAGTTGGACAACCTCTATCTTAGTTTTGGGAAGGCATCTAATTTAAAACTGCTAGACGATTCAAACAGTTCTGTAGAAGATTGTTCTTCTCCAAAACTGTTGCTGTTTTGCTGTGTTCATTCAAAGCCTAAAAGCAGAGAAATACTTCATAGTGTGAATCTAAGATAGTGGATAGAAACACTGAAATAAGAACACTGTGGGCATATTTTGAAATAATCCTTTTTTTTTTCTTTTTTTTTTGATATAGAAACTCCTCTGCTTCAGTTAATAGGTTGTGCCTATTAGTTCTGTGAATTATGGAGTTTAAAGTTTGTTTTATTAGATTTTTTTTCTTGCTAGTTTATTTTCCTTTAACAATAATATTCCTGTGTTTGTATAAGATAGCTGTGTATAAATCTTTAAAAATACAAAATTTTTTAATGGAGTTGACAATTTATATGGTATTTCCATGATAATTTGTAACATATGATTTTAGATTAGAGGTGATTTTACTTTTTTTCTTGTAAGAACAGGACTTTTTCTTTACATTACAGAATTGTATTACTTCTGCTGACTTGTTGCTCAGATCAAACTCCTCTACAAGTTTTTGTTAGCATAAGACAAGTGTACCACCTGTATGTGTCATAGATTAGTTTTTCTATTCATGTATTTGAAGGAGGTGAAAAGTAGATTTTTTACTTTGAGTTCTTAAATGGCAAATTGTCTAGTAGGTTGTATATAAAATGTGGTGAAAGGTTGGGAATGGGGGTTCAGATGTGGGGGCAATTGTATTCAGACTTTCCGGGGAAAGGAGGGGTTTAAAATCAATTTCTTGTGTTGCTCTGTTAACGCTGATTATCTTCTTAAAGATGAAGGTTGCTTACTTATTGTAAACAAAATTGTGACCTTTAAAACAGTTGCATTCCATAGCTTAAGTGGAAGCATCTAGAGAAAGGGCATTTAATGGGGAAAAAACATTTTGTTGTTTTTTATTTGTTGCTTTTGTATTATTATTTCCCATGATTTCTATAATAGAGCATAACCAGCCAATTTCATTTTTTTCTTCATTCGTGCTCACAGAGAGGCTAGGTTTTCAAGAATGTAGAAATATATTTTTTCAAGTTAGGATTAACAGAAGTTGGGGGGGTTTGTTTTTTTTGTTTGTTTGTTTTTGTTTTTTGTTTTTGTTTTTTTTGTGTGTGTGTTGTTGTTGTTTTTTACTACTCACTAAAATAGATTTTTTCAATTTGAATCTGAATACTTGAAACTTCCTATCAAAATTGTGGACTGCACAGTACAAAAAGTTTGTACTGCCAAAGGATCCTACTGATGAACAAATGGGAACAATGCTTTGGCAGGCAGCGTGTGACCACCATGTGTGCTGAACAGCTTTCTAAGAATTACCGAGTAGGTGTGCTAAGCACATAAAGGAGCATAAGGAGGGGTAAATGTAATAGTGATAAATGTAATAATACTTTTATCACTATGTACTGTGCAACTCCAGGCTGTTTGAAGGGATTTTTGTACAGGGGAATGACATTGGGCTATTGTACCACCTATTTGGGCTACAGTCTATGTTGCAAGCTAAAGATAGAATTGAAGTTATCCTTTGTCCATTATTAAAATGTATTTTTTTTTTTTATCCTAGTCCACTTTGTTGGTCCAAAGCAAACATAATTAACTGGTCCTATACCATCAACTTTACTGATATGTTTATCCTTAAAGGTACTTTGAAATAAATGTCAAGGTGACCATGAGCAAGTGCTTTTCAGGGTACAAAATACACTTAGGTTTTCCAGGAGTTTTCAGAAGTTTATGTAAGATGCAAACTCAATCTTTTCTGTTGAAGTTATAGTCCACTCTTGATTCTAATGAGTAAACAAATAAAATGGGTCAGCTGAGATACTTAGTTTTTAGGTATTGGGAAAAAATACATGTAATTTTCATAAGAAAAAATATTTTTCATAATCTTTTCTTTCTATCTTCATTCTCATCCCTTTTCTTGGTATGCACTTGTATGTGAAGTAGCAAAAGTGTTTCCTACACAGTATGCTTCTGCACTGCAGTGTGAGTTTAAGTGTACTAGTCTGAACTGTGCTCTTGTGCCTTTTTATTTTCCCCCTTTTTGATTAGAGCTGTTAGAAGGAATGCTGTTCAGAAGGAAGAAGTGGAGCAAAAATCTTCCTTCATATAGTAAAAAGAACAAGTTAACAGTCTACAAATACTGTGATATCTAGAACACTTAAAACCATAAAAAAGCTTGTACTTCAAGTAGTATCCTTTCATGTCTAGGAATTATTTGACCATACTATCTTCTGTGTGTTGGTTGTCAGCATTGTTTTTAATAGATTTAAAATCTTACTGTATTAATGGCTTTATTTACAATATTTAGCATTCATTCAAAATGTGACTGAAATTTTAAGATGATGGCAAAAAGTACCATACAAATATAACAAATTTTTTTTAAAAAATCAAGTACTCTAAACAGTTTTAAAAAGTTAAGCAAGCCAGTACTGACAAATCCTGTAAGCCCAGCCACAGTTCCTCATTTCCTTCTACTAAAGTGCTTCACAAGTGTTAAACACCAGCCTGGGCATCAGTTGAGTGTTGTTCCTCCTTCAGCAAAGCTGATGTGAAGAAGTTGGTTTCACTTTGTGCCCCAAAGCATCTGTGTCAGTTGAGAGTAGATCAAACTTGTCCTTGACATTTGTGAATGTGTGAATAAGGGGGGAAAAAATTACCATGCCCCACACTGTTTTAATATTATGTTGATGTGAATGTTGCACAAAGAGGAGGGTTTANACAGTTCCTTATTTCCTTCTACTAAAGTGCTTCACAAATGTTAAACACCAGCAAAGTTGAGTGTGGCATCAGTTGAGTGTTGTTCCTCCTTCAGCAAAGCTGATGTGAAGAAGTTGGTTTCACTTTGTGCCCCAAAGCATCTGTGTCAGTTGAGAGTAGATCAAACTTGTCCTTGACATTTGTGAATGTGTGAATAAGGGGGGAAAAAATTACCATGCCCCACACTGTTTTAATATTATGTTGATGTGAATGTTGCACAAAGAGGAGGGTTTATGTTGTGAGGCTGCCAAGTAGGGCAGCTCACAGACTATATGATGTTTGTCAGATCTCCATGGTGTTCCTGAGGTGGCTCATAGTTGTGTGAACCCTCCTGCTTCTTCAGACTGTTGCAATTGCTATAAAATACTTGTCCAAAAACAGAAGTAATTACACCCTTGTTACTTTTGCTTCTTATTCCTCCTTTTCTGTTTGCTGTATTTTATTTATAGGTGTTGATTTTAAAATCAAAACAGTAGAGCTAAGAGGAAAGAAAATTAGATTACAAATCTGGTAAGTAAAACAAATGTGCAACCAGCAGTATGTTTTAATTTTTATGTTCTAGCATGAATTAATATGCTTGTCTAATACTATTAACTGTTATAAGCTGGTTTAGCTCTTATACTTTTGTATCTCTCCTCCATTCCCAAATCTGCTAGATTTTTGTGAGGGTAAAGAAGGAGGAGAGGGATATAGATTTCTAAAAGGGACATGAGTGTAATTACTTAAATATTTAAACATCACAGGTCTCAAAGACTTTTTCTCTAGAGAAATGAAATAGCATACAAGTTCTAGAATCAAAAAAGGATGATCAGGTTAAATAGAAGGCACTAGTGAAACTATATTTTGGTTTTTATTTTCTTGATCATTTAAAACTGACTTTATTATAATAGCATTTATAAAGTAAATATGAAATATTTTTTGAACTGCTTGTTTGAGATTTGGTAGAGGCAGTGTTGTTTCTTTCATGCTGTATTAAATAACTTAGTCTTGAATGTTGTTCACTTTAAAGTGAATCATATCCACAGAACGGCACTAAGAAGTAAAATGATCCCATAGAGATGCATTCCTTAACAGTAGGTACTGATGTCCTACTGTGGAAGGCTCAAAGTCTGAACAAGCTTTTCTTTTCCGGAGGTCATTACCTGCTCCCTGATAATGGTTCTCCAAGGCAATGGTTGATAAAATGTGTTCTTTAGAAGTTATTGTGCTGTTTTGTTTTGCAGAGTAGTATAAAATGTGTTATTATGAGAGAATAAACCAGCTATATTAATATACACTATTCTAATCTTATACTCTACTATATAGTAGCTTAGCTTCAGTTTATTAACAGAGCATAATGAGCATTGTAGTTAGACTGTTAAAGCTGCTAACAATCCATAAAGGGAGGGGGAAGCTCTAAATACACTTTTTTTTACACTTCTGGGATATTCTGGTGGTTTCTCCTTCTTAATTATATGGATGCAGTGAATTTGGCTTACTAACTCCTCTTGGCAGGTCACCATGAACTCTGTTTGTCGCACCATGTGTCTGTCTTGCTTCCCTCTGAGTTAACTGCTGCTTCATCTTTGGTGTCATCAGTCACCTAACACTTGAATGTCACTGGCATGTTTTCATCCATCATGTGTCCCTGTCTGGAAACCTGTGACCACAAGGCTGGTAGTTGAGCCAGCAAATGTTAGCCAGGCTCTACTGAAGCTGACAGAGGTAACAAACTTTTGCTCTGGAGATGTTGCTGTACGCTTAATATGAATTCTTACTGTGAAACATGCTAAGGTTATCAAACAACTTAACAAATGTTGAATAAATATTTTATAGGAATGATATTTTATTGATAAAGACATGCTTAAACCATTATTTTCCACATATTGAGAATATGCTAGTAGGTTATAGGAAATCTTTTAAAATAAGAATTGCTAAAACACATAAAACACATTGTTAGAATGTGACTATTGTTCCCTGCAAAACCCTGATGAAAGAAATAATGGCCAAAACGCAGCACCAGGACAAAATATTTTAAAATATTAAAATCCACGAATAAAACTTCATGCATCCAAATATCACTTTCTCCTGGGCATTTGCTGTTAAGATGTTCTTCTTGTAGTTGACCCTTAAAACTGTCTTGGCAATACATGTACATTTTTTGGAAAGCAGAGTAGATAACCACTCCTTTTACCAATTTAAAGTTTCCTGAAGCATGCTGTGTATGTTGATTTCTGTGAACTCTTAACTGTAGCTTCAAATGTTAGACTATAAAAAATAAAAGCCATTTTGAAAGTAGAATGTTTGGTAGTTTAAAAATGCAAAGTTAAGTTACCTGGCTGATTCTAGTTCATTCTGTTTTCATACTGACAAGGAACCAGAATTCAGATTGCTTGGCATTTCCTGATGGTTTTTCCCTGATAACACTAACTGTACTACAGAATCCCCTATTATTCAGTGAATAGATCCCTTCTAGAGTTTATTTCTGTGACCTTAAAATGACTGAAATGATGTTTCAAAGCACCAAGTATGCTTGAAAAGCAAGTTTCACAGATCCCCCTGTTAGTGGAGGAGCACACAAGCTGGATTTGGCTTCTGGATCCCTGCTATTGTGGGAAAGTGTGTGCTAAAGAGCACAGAGGCATCTGCTCCTGGCCCTAGCCTATGGGTTCCTGTCCTGCCACCTTATAGTCTACCTCCCTGTACTTCTCAGGCTTCCAGTCAGGGACTTGTGCTTCTCAGCACGTGAAACAGTTGAGCAGCATTGAGGGCAGAGAAATGTCTTCTGTTCCATTCGAAGCAGTAGTAGTAACCTTTGGGCTCCCCAAAGTGGTAGCTAAAGTAAATGTGCTTCACTGTGGTGCAGTTCTCGGATGAAACAAGTTTTTTGGTGTGAGAAGTAGTGTGTGTGTGAGTGTGTGCGCGCGCAGCTTGGGCTGGGGGAGAAAGTAAAGTAGAGCCATCAGACAGCTGAAGTGTCAAAGTGAATCTGGGCACATGTGACTTAATGGTTTTTTTTCCTTAAAAAAAAAAAAAAGTTTTTTTTTCATTTCTAAAGTGAGGACTAATCTGAGAAGAGGTCTCCTGTCTTAAAATATAGCAAAGTGTAGTTTCTGCTCTTCAGTACTTATTTCATAGATGAGTCAATATTTTCAGTGTATCGATTCAAGCATTTTTAATATATATTTCACCATATATGCTTCTATGAGGAAAAAACTCAATTAAAATGATTCAAAACATTTTAAAAACCTTTTCCATAACTATAAATTATTGATTTGTTATGTATAAGCACGGAGCACGTAAAATTATATCTGTGTTGATTTGTATTTAATATTTCCCTTTTTATGGTCGCCATCACAGATAAAAATTAATTTAACTTCAAAGCCAAAGACAGTTTTGAGTCTATTTGTATTTGCTTCAAGCAACTCTTTTAAATAGACACAAGGACATTTATATAAAACAAAACTGATCCAATGTTAATTAATATGAGACCAACTGTATTTGTATTGTATTTTATGTGCTCTGAAATAGAGACACTATCTCAAGTCAATACTTAAATAATATTTGAAAATGGGTTTTGTGGGTTTTTGTAATTTACTTTTATATGGGGTAATGTTTGTATTGTTAGAATAATGTTTGATTTCTGCTACTAAAACAGAAAAAGGCAAGTAAGGGTTTGGGAGGCTTTCTGTTTCATGATTTTTTTTTTTTTTTTTTCTTCCCAGTGATAAATGGTCAAGGAGTTATATACATTGTGTGTTTGTGATTACTGTTTGGTGTTAAGCTTGTGTTTTTCCATTTAAAATAAGTTCTTGGAGAATCAATAAAGGAAAACTGCTTTTAGTATTCCAAAAAGTCTCCTGTTATACCTTCAACTGATACCCAATTATGGATCAAGTTGCAGTAACTTATTGTTTGCACTTCTGGAGTTTGAATAAAAATAAACTGGCATTTGAGTACATGGCATTATTCATGAAGCTGTGTAGTGTTAATCCAGTTAGATTATGTTCATCTCAGCTTCCAGCTTTCTGTTGGTTCTTTGACAGCTATGCTTAGTAAAAATCTCCACTGATGGAGTGCAATAAATCGAGTATAGAAAAACAAACTGAATTACTTTAACACAGAATAAACCATATCACAAAAATACCATTTAAATGCAGATATACTGTTAGTCCCACACTAGGGGATGTCACTTTTAATTCTCATTATTAGAAGAAATTACTGCACATTTTAAAAGAGAAGATGGCCCCAAGCAGAAAATGAGGTATCTGGAAGTCTGCAAGCACAAGGTCAGCTTGATCTATTCTGAGACTTGCAGTTTGTTTAGATAGCCTGCAGTAGCTTTCCTTGCTGCACATCTGTGATTAATAATTGTTTCTTACATAATAGCTATTGTCAGAGATGCAAAATCAGCTTATTGAGGTGTTGTGGGGTGAGAAGATACTGCTGCATCAGAGCTGGGAATGCAGTGCTGCGAGCTCAGAAAATATGAGTAGTTGGCTTGTGAACCTATCTAGTGTGCTGGCTTCCCCACTGCAGAGCGGGTGGCTGTACCGGGGGAGCGCTTATTGCCCTTTTGCATGTGGATATGCTGGGTGATTTGGTAGCAAAAGTAGACGCTTTGCGAGGGAACCAGCACTTAGTGCTTACGTAGAAGCACAGTCAGATGCTCTGAGGTAGCTGCTCGCCATTTCATTTTTTCCCCTCTGTGGTCTGATGGAGACACAGAGAAGAGAGGTAACACTGACCAGCAAAAAGAAAGGCAACCTTTCCCAGTAGTCTGACTAAAACTAGATCTAGTGTGTTCTTCCACATCAAGTATGCCCTTCCTCCTGCCATCTAGCCATGTCTGTGCAGAGTGACAGGACTGTAGAGGGATTCCTTCCCTAATGCCCTCCATACTGGGTTAGCAACAGATTGCAGAGAAGTCAGTAGCCCTGAAGCAATGTTATCCATATGTGGAAAATCAACGGTTCTTACTAGAATCTGTAAATTTCTCATGAGATGTACTTTCAAAGGATCTGCCAAAAAATAAATCCGACCATGGCAGAGAAGTGTAACAGAAGAGGAAAATAGTATTAGTTGTCTTGAATAATGTTTATATATGTAATTTCAGCTGCCAAACTTGTATTGTTTTATTAAAAATACCTCACTAGTGAAAAGAAAGTGATTTATCAGTTTTTTTAAAACTAATCTTAAATATTGCTAGAGCTCAACATTATTAAAACAGATCCTTGTTTTTACCTTCTGTGGGTCCCAAAGGTTTGTGTGAATGTGATTTTTTTTCATGTTTTGCAGAGAATGCAATTTGAAAAATGAATAAAAATAGAAGTGATAGGAATTTGTTGCTTTCTGCCTCCCTACTCCATGTCACATATTACAATACCACTGACCTGCAGTGAAGTATTAGTCAATATTTATCCACAGAGTATGAAGTAGATATTTCAAATCTTTTTCTTGTGGTCAGTTGCTTTATTTTGCAAAATCCTCATGAAGATATGATGCTTTCTAGTATGCTAGTAGCCTTGTCACAGTTTCAGGAGAAAGGCAAGTTAAATCAAATAGATCCCTAAAGATTTTGTGTAGATAGGTTTGTGGTAGTTTATTCTACTACTTGACTTTGTGCAAATACTCTTTAAAAGAATGAATTCTTCAGGATGATCAATGTGTCATTTTGTACACGTGACCTTTTCTTTTTTCTTTTTTTTTTCTTTTGCTAAAATGTTTTAGCTCTCCATCGTTAACCTCATCCCCAAATTCATCCTCCTTTTGTCTAAAATGTGACTGCTAAATAGAGTTCCTTTTGAACTTCTGAGTGTCCCTATGCAGATGTACTGTTTCCTGTCCCCTCTGAGGAATGTGGTTTGGTCTAGCTTTTGACCTACTCTATCAGTAAAATTTCAAAATTATCCATTAAATCTGGGGGCTGAACTGACAAAATTACTGCTTGATTGTAACTTATTTTCCAATTATGATATTAGTCACATTTTAAGAACAAGGATATCCACCTACTTTTTTTTAGTGTACCTGCCCTAAAATTCTATGAGCAGGCATGGTGATAAGATTAAAAGCAGCTCAGGGGTTTCCATGGATCAGTGAAAAATAACCTCTCTGTCCCAACTATTTTGGAAAATAAACTGAGGCTAGTACAAACAGATTAGGAATTAGTGGTGAAAAATAGTCTGCTATGTGAAATCATCCTTAGTGAATCTGTAGCCTGCTGAAAGTGAGAATGGAAACGCTATTTAACGTGTTGGGTTAGTAGATGCGAGTCTCGTAGCCCGTTGTCTGCTACCAGGCACAGAGTGGCTGCGTGCTGTTTTCATAAACTTCTACCGGGAGCCACTGAATTCGTTTTAGAAGCCCCATTCACTGGCTGTGGTTGATCCAGAGAGGCTCAGAGAGCTCCAGTGATGGCAATCAATGCATTGCCCTTATTACAGTTGAATGTCCAGCTGTCTTAGGCTGATCAGCATGTTTCCATTTTGCTCTCATTTTTTCAGGCTACTTTATTGGCAACAAATAAAGAAAAATAAGCAGCTTCATCTCCTGATACAGTCTCATTGGGCAGCTTCATTTTCAGACACGTGTAAAACTGTCTGGTGACTTTTTTTAGTGAAGTTAGTATGGGATAAGTACCTGGGATGAAATTTTATAATTGAAACTCCTGCTCCATTTAGTTTTGCCGGCAATTCACACACACACACAGAAGGGGATGTCCCACATAGGATTTCTAATGCATCTGGGTTTGTTAAAATGTAAACAAAGGTAATGTGTGAATTGGTGAAATACTTGTGCCAATGTTTGCTGCTGCTTCTTAGGGATACAGCAGGTCAGGAGAGATTCAACAGCATTACCTCAGCATATTACAGAAGTGCCAAGGGAATCATATTGGTGTATGATATCACTAAGAAGGAGACATTTGATGATTTACCAAAATGGATGAAAATGATCGATAAGGTAGGCCCTTACATCCCGGGAATGGGGGTTGTTTTTTATTTGTTTTCAAATTATTTTTCTCAAGGGATTCTGTAAGGCTTTAAATAGCATTGTTATACAGCTACTAAAGTACTGATTACTAAATTTCATTGGATTCTTTCAGCAGGGATTTAACATTCATGTGCTTTGATACAAAGTGCCAGTTTACTGCTGCTCCCAGAAACTAAAGTTGTCAGAACTGTCAGAAAGTATCAGTGAAACTCTAACTTTACATGCTTCCCTGTGCACAGGAGGAAAAAAAAAAAAAAGGGGGGTTTCATGCCTGTGAAGTTAACCCATTATATCCACTCATAAAACCGGATAAACCAGAGCAATTAGTTCTTAACTAATGTTTCTAAAAAGCAATTTTGATGTTGAGAATTCTTGAAGCAGTATTCGGAAAATTTTTGATATATGACCTGTGTAGATATGATTCCTGTTTTGCTGACAGAATTGTCCATTTTTCATATGTTATTAGCATTTCAAAATCTTAACATTTTAGGCTTAGTTAATTGAAAATTTTAATTCCAGTATGCCTCAGAAGATGCAGAGCTTCTATTAGTTGGAAATAAACTGGACTGTGAAGTTGATCGAGAGATTACTCGACAGCAGGGAGAAAAGGTAAGAACAGATGTAAACAAATTGTTCTCTTTATTGGGTGGTAGTGAGAGAAGGAGATTGTGTTCAGGTGAGTTAACCATATTTGAAACAAACCCAGATTCAAGTTCATGCAAGTTGTAAACATGACTACCTTTTGAGTGGAGAACTTCTAGTATTGGCTAAGTAAATAGAAATTTCCTAGAATCTAGCTACTGTCAGGAACAAAGTTGTTGTGACTTTGCTGCCAAAGATTTGTTTGTGTCCATGGCTACTTTTGCCCAGACTGTTACACCCAAAGGGCATATTGAGGAGTGTGGTGTTCTCTCAAAATCCATGTGATATTTACTGCCTTTTATAGAATGTGCAAGTATTTGTTTTCTTATGGGAGCTGTATTTCTTTGCTCCAGCGAATGAAGAAAACTAAAAATGGAATAATTGGCTCCCAGTACACAGTAGTATTAGGGAAGATAAAAGCATTATATTACGCTATTCTGTTTTATCCGGTGCTGGCCAGAAACTCTTCATGAAGGCTGACCAAATTTTAGAGATTGAAGTTTCTCCTTACCCTTGCACTAGCTTGCCTGTGCCTCATATGGAGAATGAGACTTAAACCTCATTTGGTTGCTGTTTTCTCAGCTGTGGTAGAAGAAGTCCCAAAAGATCAGTGTTAAATAGCGAAGAGCAGAAGTTGTACAGCTGTCCGTTATATATTTTACAACTGTAGAATTTTAGATCTAAGGTGAATCTTTGAAATTATATAGAAATCAGAGTTATAGAGGACCATGTGGTGTTACTAAAGATTATTGTGTGCTGTGGTATGAGACATGCATGTGATTCAATATAGACTTTGCAACAACTGCATCAGCCCTGGTCTGATTCAGTATAAGAGATGCTTCAGTGATAAGTTCCTGTGTTCATCTGAGGTTCTCCTGTTTTCAGGCACTCTCAACCAATCAAAAAGTGCCCCATCTGTGAACATGGAGTTAAGGGAGTAGTGTTGGGCAAGCTACTATGAGCAGCTCTAGCAGATGCTACTTCTGATATGCTGCATGGAAAGGAGAAAAAAAAAAATAGAGCAAAATCGGTGAAGGTGTTAGGTTGTTATATATCTGGAATTTCTTCATTCACTGTAATGTCTTACTACCCCTTTTCTTGCAAAAATGGTTTGAAAAATGATTTAGTGAAGTCTTGGATCACAAATGAACAACATGCATTTTAGGGTGGGCAAGAGACCTGCTTGGGTACTTGAGTCTTATCTTTGTGCCTCCTTTCTTCTTGCAGTTTCAGAAATGGTAGGAACACTGGAAAGAGAGTATGAATTAGCAAGAGTCTCTTGCATTATCTTGAACAGACTATTATGGACATACATGGGAGTTTCCCTTCAGCAACCTGTGGTGCTTTGAATAGTTGGGCCTTTGCTATTACAGAACAAATGCAAAGATTAGCTTTAGTCTCATTTTCTGCATTTTAAGAAGGTGGTTAATTGAAATAAAATTTTATAAAAAGATCTTAGGCAGGCTGCACCGATTCATGTCAATGGAAGACATAAGCCTACGACACCTAAGTCTGTAAAAATACAGCCCAGACAGAAAAACATTTCTGATCAGCTGTTTTTAAGTGAAAATTTAATGGCTGTCAGTATTTGCTGTACCTCAGAGATTCAATATTGTTACTTAAGCTGGCATTAACCCATAGATTTGAAAAAGTTTTTAGAAGGTATTGTTAGGAGTGTATATCTACTGTTTACATGAGGAGTATATATATGCTTCTTTATGTAGTTACTTTATTTTCTCTTCTGTCAGTTTGCACAGCAAATAACTGGGATGCGGTTCTGTGAAGCCAGTGCCAAGGATAATTTTAACGTGGATGAAATATTTCTAAAACTTGTTGATGACATTTTGAAAAAGGTAAAACATTCAGATGGTAGTTTGCGTGACCGTGTAAAAGGGGACAGTGTTTAAATGCTGAATGGTTTCAGGTAGCTTTTGGAAGACATACAGCCAGGGTGCACACTGTACAGCTAAATGTTTAGTTAATGTGGTGGCCAGGGCTGTTTGCTTTATGCTTCAGTTCATAAATACTGCTGTTGAATTAGTCATACACCTGCTCCTATTTGCCAGCACTTCATTTTACATCAACAACTGATGATATGCTTGCTTTCATTTGCAACCATAATTTCTTGAGTATGCTCTGGATTATTTAAGGGGAAAAAAAATATCTGCTTTGTATTGAGCAAACTGAAATAATAGTTAAGATCTATGGGAAGAAGCAAACTGTGAGCAACTTGCCTGACTTGGTTTATCCAAGCAAGCAGAGCAGCAATCTGTGCAAGCTGTAGGAGTACCACACCAGAACTGAAGTTCTGGTTTCCATTTTCGGTTGTCGGGTGCTGGTTTTGATCTTGGATTCATATTTTAGCTTTTAGTATATGATCCATGTCTAGATGAGACATTATGTTACCATATTTGAAAAGTATTGTTTTGCTTTTTTGAGCTGGAATCCTGTTGTGTTGAGGATTTTAATTGGGTGGTTCATTATTGGAAACCATTTTTCAATATTACAGTCACTTTAAGTGATGAATGAACCAACTGGTTGCATGTTTCTAACTCTCCTCTGTTTACGCACTCTTAAACCGCTAAAAACTGATAAGAAAATTACATTGCACATTTGGGACTTCAAACCAAAGTGCTCTCTGCATTACTCCTTAGGGAGAGTTTCATTTATGTTATCCTGGCACTAAATTAATAAAAGTAGTGTTAGGAATAACAACGCCTTTTTAAAACCACGTAGATGCTTTTTTTTCAAGGTGAATCTCAAGCTTGTAATTGGTGAAATCTACTAATAATTCTCCAGTAAATTAATAACTACTTGAGAAATGCAAAATACTATTTAAAACACAGATAAAGATTATTGACTATTTATAGTTCAGGGAGTCATGGACTAAGAATATACCATTTACCCACAATCACTTCTTTTCAGATATGAACTAGAACTAGATCTTGGGAGTTCTTTGTTTCAAATAAATATCAAAATATTTTAAATATATCAAATAAATGACATTCTCCTTCTCATACTTGTCACTGCTGCATATCAGTAGTAAGACATGTACATGGTGACTTGCTATGGAAACTTCTCAGTGAAACTTTTTTCTTCTATTCCATTTTTGTTTTAATTTGTATGCTTTAGGAAAGGGCTTTATTTCAGCACTGTTTTGTAACTTTTTTTTCCTCAAAGAAATTCTTATGTATTCTAATGTATTCTAATGTATTTTACCATTAAGAACTGAAAGATCTATGATTATGTTGGCTAGCTGGCCCCTGAAGCTGTCTGCTTTGTGCTGAGTTCTATGCAGATGATTGTTCATAGATGATTCTTTTTCTCTTTAAGATGCCACTGGATCTTATAAGAACTGAATTGTCCAACAGTATCCTGTCCCTGCAGCCAGAGCCAGAAATCCCACCAGAACTGCCTCCTCCGAGGCCACATGTCCGTTGCTGTTGACTTGTTACTCCATACAGAGTGAAAAATAGGAGTGGGAGGGAAAAGAAAGTATCCTTACTACTCTGCACTACAATCATTTGGCAGTTTCTTGTTGCACTTTGTTATTTGAGTCAGAGCTACACACTAACTTGTAAATATGCAAATATGTAATCCTGTGTAGGATTCAGCTATAACAGTTAATTATTACCCCTCTCCCTCACAATTGTATTTCATTTATTGCCCCAGTGTTATAAATATTGTACAGTCTGTGGGGAATTACCACACTTCCAGTCAAGGAGGAGGAGGAAAATTAAATCTATACCTATTCTTGACATAAATGTTGTAATAGTTCTTGTTATTATAAACAGGCAGGCAGAAGCTCTTCTGGTATGAAGATAAGTATATGGTGCTTTGCTAACTATTTTAAAGATGATTTAAAAAAAAAAAAAAAAAAACAGAGGACTTTATGTACAAAGCTTGCATAACCAGCATTGTTTCCTTTTAATGTAGTGAAAAAACTTTTGGCTGTAGCATCCTCTGCTGACTGGATTTACTGAAAAGCTAAGTTTAATTTCTGGCAGTCTCTTATTTATTTTGTTTAATGCTGAATCTTATTTTTGTGTACTAAGACATCACATGTGGTGCAGGTCTGAGATTGCACTCTGAAATTGCATATATAATTTTCTGCTTAAGCATAAACTTGGTTGCAAGAATCATTAAGATTCAATAAAAACAAAGATGTATTTAACTAAAAGGAAGTTAAAAAAGCAATGCTGCTGTCCTAGACAAATTCTTCTTAAAAAAAATAAGAAAATACATTTTCCTGTGTTGAGGAATATATATGCGTATTTGTCTGGACATCTCTAGGACTGGGGAGGGGGAGAGAGAAACTTAAGGTAAAATGATTTCTTTCCTAAGAGTGGAAATTATTCCCATTGAGCATATACTGTGTTTAGGTTTTCTGTCTGATAATGAATTTGTGAATTATATCCTTGGTATATCTTTTATTAAAATGCACTGTTTAGTTTAGTTGTGGTAAATCAGTAGTTACATATTTGAATAACTTGGCGTGTCCTGAATGTTGTGGTATTGAAAAAACATTGTGGTCTTTCTAAACTAATGAAGTGCAAATAAAATTTTGTATTTATGAATGATAGTGGAACTGCACCTGTTATTAGAATGGCAAAAATCAAAGGATGGACAAAAGGTAAAATCTGTTGTATGGAACAACTCCTGCTTTAATTTCCTTGGTTTTCCGTGTAACTGTTCCCCTGAACACAGGCGGAGGAGCAACGGACACTTATGGTTTGCTCCCGCCGCTGCCCCCGTGGGGTGGCCTAGCCCAGCCGCTCCCTGCAATGGCAATGGGGCTGCTTGTCATGCTGCCTTGGCAAGCGTTGCAAAATTATTGATTGCAATGGGAATGCAAGTGTGAACCAATCTGTTTTTTTTTTTTTTCTTTTTCAGATTATACCTTCTCTACTTTTCATTCCCCAGTGCTGAAACCCATTGTGCCACTTTTGCCACCATTCTGGCATAAACGGTGGTTATTGACCAATGTGTTATACCACTGGCTTAAGCAGCTTCCTCTGTTTTGAAGGAAAAAAGATGCAAAAAATTGTTAACAGTCAAAAAAAATAATAGAACTGATTTTTGAGCCCCTGTTTCACGGAATAAGCTTGGACATTCTGGATAAAATACCACGTTGGTATGTAGCACACTCTTGTCAACTAGCTAATTAAAGAAGCGTGGTTGGTATTTGTGCTTATGTCTTCTGCCACCTTGTGCCTAAACAGTTTGCTTTTTTGCATAGTAAACTTACAGTTTACTCTCAGATTGGTAAGACAAAGTCAATTTCTAAAGCACTTTTAGGATTTCTGATAGTACTGTGGGCAATTTACAAAGATGGAAAAATTATGGAAAATGACTTTTAACTTGACAACCATTTTATTTTAGCTGATTTGTTTTTACATGTACTTAGAAACTTGTGACTTTTTTTCCTGAAGTTTTTGAATTTAATAAAAATTAAGAAACCTGACTTAGCTAAACTCTTCTGTTGTAATTCTGTGCTGTTTGTTTCTAATAAGTAGATTGGGACCCCAGTTGCTGTTACCAAAAAATGAAAAGACACTGAATTTGAGAAAGATGTTTTTAAACCAGAATACCTAAATGTATTTGGTTATTCGTTGGAAATTACAGAAAGTTCATGAAGCTTGCTTGCTTTAGTTCTGTTGTTCTGTGAACTTGGAGGTGTTACCTTTTGTCTTTTTCTCTGCAACTTTTACATGTCTCCAAAGAAGTTCAGGTATATCCTTGCTCCACCTAGCTGGCACTTGCAGTGTGGTGGGGCAAAGTGCAAATTATATATTTGTATATATGCATAAAATGATTGTTCCATTGCTTCACATGGAAGTTCATCTAGCAGCTCAAGCCTTGCCAGCTTCTAAGGAAGGACTGTTGGAGCGGCCTGCACAACCACTGGTAGATGAAAGGATGAGAAAAGTGGCAGTCTGCCATTCTGGACCTCTCCTAACCTGTGGGAGCTGATCCATCATGCTCTGGGAAATACTCCGATTAGGAGTAGCCCATTCTGGTATTCAGGATGTCTGTTGGGGTTGTTTCCTTCTATGACTGAGCCGAGTGTGCTTTACCACAGGAACGTGTCAAGTGGTGCTGGGTCCTCTAGTCCCTATCATTTTTTTTATGCTGGAGAAAATACACAGGAGTGTGTCTCTCATGAAATAATGGCAAATAGATCCTGTCTGTTGAATGGTGATTTTGCTGGTTCAGTGTGGTTGGGATTAAATCTAGGCAACACCTAAAATGGCATGATTTCAGGGCTATGTGCAGTTGGTGTTGTGGGTTGTAGCATCATGTAAAGAAACTGAACTTCATCTCTTGAGAGTGATGAAATATTTATCATATCCACAGTGTTTTAGGTCTGCTCATAATGTATACTTAACCAGCGGGTTTCTTAACAAATCACTTTTTTATAGCTGATCAGAGGGAAGGTAGGATGACAGGCAATTTTTAACTTTTGTAATAGTGATATGGAAATGGTATGGAGCAAGCTGAAAACCTCTAGCTCATCTGCACACATTGAATTAAATAAAAGGTGTCAGAGCTGCTGTCACACTGTGTGTCCTGGAGAGCAGTAGGTGTCTCCCGTTCCCCAGGTGCCCTCCTTGAAAGCAGAGGCACCCAGGTGATTTCATCAGCTGGTACCACAGGGAAGAGGAGAAGCAGGAATAAAAGATGGAAAGCTAAAGGTTCAGGGGATGCTGACTTGCTATAGCAAATCCAGGGCTGTGTTTGTGCCCTTGCTGGACCCAGAACCATTCTGCCCTCCGCATTGAGGGCTACTCCTGTTCTTCATGTCACTGCTCTAATGGGGCAGAAGCTTCTGACAGAGGAGGAGAAGGACATGAAACTTAGTGGCTTTGCTTCTTTATTGCCATTTGTGAAATGGGTAGGTGGTAAGCTGATCACTGCTGAAGAGTGCTAGATTTAAAAAGGATAGGGAATTCAGAAGCTCTTTCTGGCTTGGCAAGGATTTCTACCTAATCCTGTTAGCCTCAAAGCCAATGCTTGTCTTACAGGGACTGCGTGACTGTCCGAAGCGGGCTGCGCAGGCAGCCCTTGCTGCGAGCACCTCGGCTTTGCCATCCTGCCAGCCCACGCTCTGCCTCCCTGCGCCCAAAACACGCGGTGCCGGGAAGGTCTAGAGCCTTTCTGAGAGGGCAAGGAAAACAAGGCGCGTAGGAAAAGCGGACTAAGATAACCAAGCTAATAAATAAGGAACTTCTTCCAAAAGGCTGTTATAGAAGGCAGACCCTTGCAGCCTGGAGTCCTCCTTTCCCGTAGTGCGAGCTCATTCTCACAAGTTTTCTGTAGTTTGTGGAAGAAAAAAGAAACTACATCAACCATCATGATCCTCATTTTTTCTTTTTAGGTTTGTAGTTCCTCATTCAGTAGAAAAGGTAGCAGTTTTAACTGAGGCAATGGTTCTTTGAAATAACTTTCTGTTTATAAAAAGGCTCTCATTTGTGGTGAATGCAAATATTCTTTTAAAAACCATAGAAGGCACATGCAAAATGTTGAATTAGACCTCTATGTTTTTCATTTATTTCAGAAAGAGATACAAAATCACTCGAGATCCATTCAAAGTGATAATTTAAAAAGAAATTTTCTTTGTCATAGCTGGTCGTCAGAATTAACGCGTTAAATGTCGTGTTCACTTGATCTGAGTATGAAGGTGGCTGCCTAATAATTGCAGTCGCCTTGGATGCAAGCTGCTAATATTTGATTATTTCATGATGAGAAGTCCAAGTGCCAGAGGTTCAAAGTAGTTTTGGATCCTGCCAGTTTTCCCCGGGAAACTGCGCTTTTCCTTAAGGGTACCTGCACTGGTGGAAATCGCCCATAAGGGGTCAGTGCAGTGCTGCCAGAAATGAAGCCAGGAAGTGCCCAGCCGGGTTGGGAATTGCTTCTTATTTCTTCCTACCGAGTAAGCTGCTCTTGGCAAAGCAGAGATTTAAAATGCAATAGCGATGAGCAGCTGTGAACATTGCAGATATTGCCGAAGAAAGATGCTAGCATGTTTTGTTGATACAAGGAAGCAATTATTTAAGGATTAAAAGTAAACTTTTGTTTTTTCAGTATGCATATGCCTAAATATTCTGTCAGGAGGTAAAAGGATATTTTTAAGGAATTTTCAATGGTCTGTATCATAGATGCCATTTGTTTTGTTGTATGACCTGAGGACCCAACTTTACAACTTACTCAAAAATAACAAAGTTGCTATCTGGACCGGCTTCATTTCCTAATAAATGAATCAAAATACAAGTAAACTTGATTGTGATTTATTAAACTTCTTAAAATAACAATGTTGTATCTTAGACTCACCCAGTAAAATCCTTTCCTTATGTAATCAGTTGATTAGCTAGTCTTGAGTGAAATTTTTTTTCCTTCCAACTCTGGACAAAATATACATGACCTTCACTAGCTGTAGTTTATTCCTTAAAATCACTGAGTAAGTTTGGGGTCTAATTCTCAATATTTCAGAAGTCCCATTCTGTACAGGGCTGTTTAGTAGATGCTGTTCTGCTGCACGGATCGAGGCTGATCAAGGCTGTTAGAACAAATTGTCAGTGTCAGTCCCCATGAGGGCCAGGCCTAGTGGCAGAGTCCAGCTTCGTGTAGATACCAGCAGGTAGTTAGGAAGTCTTTGTATTAGAGATTCCTGCCTATAGTCATGTCTGCTTGGTGGAACCTGCAGTCCTGTGTCCAGAAGGGTACAGAATGCCAAGATGTGTGATAACCACAGGGATAAAGGGAAGATGGAAACATCTAGCTATAACCAACAGTCCACACAGAGAGTGGTTTTGTTTGCTCCAATGCTGGTTTGATTTTTTAAGAATAGAGGAGTCTAAAGGGACTGCTCATGTCCCTNGTTAGGAAGCATTTAGTTATTATTTATTTATAATTTTACTTTTATTTAAGGCAACTTGTGGATCTTAGAAAGGCAAAATCCAGTTTGGATTGGCTACAGTTTCCCTCTTTAGGAGCGGATTAAGCTGTTTTTTTGCATATTTTTTCTCCTCATACCCCAAAGCTCCTTATCACATTCTCCAAAGCTCACTCACATTACATACAAGCCTTGCACTAGCACACACAGTACTGCAATCATTCTCCCCAGCTGGCATCAAATCAGGAGTCCCTACAAGCTGGCTAGTACCTGAGAAAACAGCCAGGCGTCTTTCTTGAGGACAGTGGCTGAAAACTCCCTTTAGCTACATAAACACCGAGTTCACAGAATGGGACAAGGCTGTAGAAGTGGGAGGGAAGGCTGTGGGGAGCAGGACTGTTATCTGCCAGGCCAGTAAACGTCTTTGTATTAGAGATTCCTACCTATAGTCATGTCTGCTTGGTGGAACCTGCAGTCCTGTGTCCAGAAGGGTACAGAATGCCAAGATGTGTGATAACCACAGGGATAAAGGGAAGATGGAAACATCTAGCTATAACCAACAGTCCACACAGAGAGTGGTTTTGTTTGCTCCAATGCTGGTTTGATTTTTTAAGAATAGAGGAGTCTAAAGGGACTGCTCATGTCCCTTTAAACTCAATTGCCCATTTGGAAGCAAACATAAAATTCAGTAAGTTTTTTTTTCATCCTTCCTTGTAGTACGCATTAAGTGGATAAAGTGCTTTCATTTCAAACCTAAGGTGTTTCATACCCCATCATCCTCCTACTGGAAGAAACAGAGAATAATTGTTTCCTATTCACCTTTTCTGTGGCACTCGTAGTTTTAGAATCCTTTATTGCATGTTGCCATCAGTTGCATCCTTTGCAGCCTTGGCAAGACCTGCTGTTCTCGATTGTTCCTGCTGTCAACAACACGTCGTAACTTTAGGCATCTGTGTTGCCCTTCTCTGCACATTGCTCTATCACCTGCTGTTTTTCAGGAAAGCCAGGATTGCATGCAATATTCAAAATATTAAAAGTGTGATTTTAGCATATCTTTGCACGCTAGTATGATAGTATGATAATTGAGGGACTCATGATTTTACTGTCTTCATAGCGGTGCCTGATTTTATTGTCTTCAGAATGGTTCCTAAAATCCTATGTGTTTCTATTGCTGCTGCTCAGCACTGAGCTGGTATTTCCATGTTGTGAGGAATGAACCTTCCTCACAAGTGGTGAGGAAAGTTCAGTGCCCACCATTTGGTGTGAAAGCTTAGGACTGTTCTTCCTCAGGTGTGTTTATCTGCACTTACTGACATTGTTGTTTTATCGTCTGGTTGTTCATGATTGTGTACTCCTTTCGGAGGTTGTCTTTCGCTTGGCATTGTCAACAAATGTTACCATCTCAAAAGGTTGTTCTTTTTCCAAAGCATTCAGGAATATGTCAGAACTCCACCAGGAACCTAGATCCTGTCAGAAGACTCACCACTTAACCCTGATTGCTTTTCATAATTTAAGTGGTAACTTACCCAGACTTACCTAGATCTCCTTGACTGCGTGCTCTTTGATGGCTAGATATCATGTATACTTACAGTTTTCCCAATATTTTCCTGTATACGTTCAACACTGATTACAGTATCTGTCAATTTACCCAATATCAGTGTCAGGCTGTCAAGCCATTTTTGATTTAATGGTCTAAAGTCAAAGCTTTATTTGAACTAGTACAATTACTTGTAAAAGGTATAAAAAGAAAGTGAAATAGTCCTCCCAGAAAGATGAAGCAAAAAATATGCAATGATTCTGTGAGCAATAAACAAAGTAGTCTCAAAATAAAAATAATGAAATCCACAATAGAAAACACATCCAAAATGATCCCTTTCTCCCTGCCCTGAGAAGAAGTCTTATGCCAGGAAAACTGGAGTGAAGGTATTAATAAACAAAGTATAAAAATGCTTAGCAAATCAAAGTATGCACGAAATGCCTTAGGGAGATGATAATCTTTTAGGAAAGAAATCAGATAATCTTCCCTTATCACTCACTGCAAGTGCTCTTCAGAGATGCTTGAGGACCTGAGAGGTCCTGGAATGCAGCATCCATGATTTCCTCTGGGGAGGAATAAGGAAGGAGAGAAGGTGGCAACTACTTCAGTAAGGCAAGCATCACATTAAGGAGGTAATTTATAATAAAAAATACTAAGGAAAAAAGATCAGGGTGGGTGTTCTACAGGTAGCTGTAACTCCTCTGCAGGTCCATGCAATACTTTATCAAATTAGAGTAGGACAAGTCTGTGTATACTTATGCATGCTCCATATATCCTGTCAATGTTAATAAGTCCTGTGGCCAATATGGAAAACCAAATTGGTGCTGAGAACCTACACGGGGCACTGCTAGGGAAGGAGATTCCTTTGGACCAGTTCTGGCCTGGTCCCGTGGCCTGAATGGCAGACAACAGTTGGGATTTGCTCATCATGCTCCTGAAGGTCGCCTTTTGATGGAGTTTTCTCTTGAAAGAATCAACTTCTTCATCTCCAACACAAGCCTACAGTAAGAACCAAAGTGCAGGAAAAAGAGGTGATCCTAATGTCAATTATGGTGCTAATGTAGACATATGTATATATATTAAATTGGAGTGGAAGAGTGGTGATTATGAGCAGCGGTGATTATACTGCTAAGTGTTTTTTGTTATGTGCCAGAGAATGCTCTGTTAGCAAATAAAGAGTAACAGAGAAGGACTAGAACTAGGAAAACAAGCAAAGTGCATGTGAGAGAGGAGGATGAAGTTGCGTAATAAATGCACTGAACCCAAGTGTGCAAGGACCGAGATGAAATGTGAAAATAAAGCTAGAAGAGACCTGGGTCATCTACACTCGAGCTCAAAACTGCAAAAGCACTGTCCAAAAGCCTGGAAAAGTGCACACTTGTGATTCAATGGGAGAAAAAAAATCCCAAATCATCCCATACATCCCAAATGTATGTTCCTGTGATTCTGGTCCTTCATGTCACCTTAATCCCAGCACTTACTGCTTTTTTGTTTTGTTGCTTTACCCGCTGTCTGCATTCTGTGTGCAATTTTTGTCAGCAGGCCAGGTTATCTTTTTAGCAGTATCTAGCACCTGGTAGATAGATCCCACTTGTGTTCTTTGTATCCTACCTAAATGCAGCTAAAGTGACTGTCAAAAGGGCAACATGCAAGTTTATGAAGCCAGGATTAACGAGTAAATTTAGTTTTATGTCCTCCAAGGTAATGCAGTACTTCAGGATAAAACGTGTTTGGATAGGGGAGATTGAAACTGTTGCTGTTGTGCTAAGCTCTGAGCCCTGAAAGAAAGCTTAGGTGTCTATTGAGACTGCAAATGTTACTGTAAGTGGAACCCGTAGGAAGATGGGGAGCTGTCCTGTCCGGCTAAACCTTTCTTTTCCCAGGAAATGGCAGCTCCATGCAATTAGGTCAGTAGGACAAAGAGAATTTCCGTTTTTCTGTAGTAACATGTCATGCTTTGCACAACTCAGTGTAAGTAAATATTAGTGTTTGAGGGGGAAAAAAAGGCTAGAAAGAGGGTTTTGACTTGAACAAAAATGAGAGAGTTGCGTCCAGGTGGCTGCTCACCTCTGAAGAGGTCGAAAGCAGCTCCTGGAGAGCATCACTTTTCACCTCGATGCAGTATGATGCACGGGCATCAGAGCTGCTGAACTGAATGAGCCGCACAGTTTTAATCCAGCACCACTTAGGCCCTGATTTCCCTTTGAATCGAGATGAGGCTTTTGTTTGTTTTAGTCGTCCATAAAATGTTAGTGAGTTGCTGGCCTCAGAGAAAGCCTAACACGTCCCGGCTCTGCCCTGGGGAGAGAAGTGGGGTGTAAGCAGGGAGGGAAAGGAGACTGTGCTGCTGCAGCAGCCTTCTGACAGCCGTATGCCTTCCAATACAGCCCTGCGACCCGTGTTTCCTACGTGGCAAAAGAGAAAATGAATGGAGAGGAGAATGCAAATGAGACTAGAGATGCAGGAGGGTCACACCTCCCGTCTTAAATATTGCATCCCCAAACTCCTTACAGCAAGGGGAAATGCTGCACTCGGGAGAGCTTGGGAGCTCCTGGCAAGCAGGAGAGCTGAGCCCAGGGCACCGACAGGCTCCAAAGAGAAGCAGCATCCCAGGCTCGTGCACATGTCTTACCTGGAGGAAGTGGAGCTTGGGGCATGAAGCGAGATTAAGGTGAGGGAGTGTGGGGCAGGGGAGAAATAAATCTGAGAAATGGTGTAAGGCGAAACAGGGATGTTTCAGGGAATGGGGAAGGAAAGAGGAATGAGGAGGAAGTGGAGATCTTGTAGAAGAAAAGTAGTAGAGACCAAATAGTGTGCGATGGGAAGAAAACTTCTGAAATGGGGACAAAAGAATTGGGAGGGATGGAGAAAAAGGAGAACAGAGGGGGACAGATTGAAAAGGAAGAGGAAATCTAAAATAAGGTTATTTCTAAAATACATATATAGGGCTACCTTTAGAGGAACAGGGAATTATACCTTGACTTCTATTCAAACTGTGGCAAAAATAGTAGCAGAACGTGCTTTTCTGACCTTCCAGTATTTAACTTGGCATCCCATCTGATGCCCAGAGAGCAGAACGAGGAAGGGAATGGATTAATATAGCTAAGTATTTTCTGCATTCAATAAACCCATTTAATGCCATTACATTATGCTTCTTATACCTCCCCTGTGGATGCACAAGTGTCTAGGTAGTTGCCAGATACTTTGAAAATGCTGCTGGCTGTCCGAAAAGCAGAGTCCTTGACTGTTCATTTCTGGCACAGAGCCATAATTTAGGAGTTCCTCAAATTCAGGATTGGAATCACAGTGTTTTATCCCATTTATTCCATTTTCCTTTACAGCACCAGAAAGCTCTATCTTGGCCTTTTTTTTTTCACCCTCCCCTTCTTTTCGATTCCCAGATAATACTACCCCTATTCCACAGTTCTTCTCATAGCATGTGGTCAGAGGAAGGTGCTCCCTCCTGATGGCTAGTGCTCAGTTTTCCAAGTAGTTCCAGTAATATTTCCGTAACTGCAGGGGCTGTTCTGGCTGCACGAGCACTTGCCGCCGTGGTCAGGACATTGCACAGCCAGACGCTGTCACGAGCGTATGCTGCACACCCAAACCCTCCTTCCAAGCAGTGCTTGTGCTGCATTTTAAGTGATCTTTTTAGGTCTTAGGACCCTCTGTGATGATCAAAATTCTTGGCTTTGCAGGATTAGCCAATGGCAAAACCTGCCCAGAAGGTGACTTTTCTCCCACAGAAAAGTCATCCCTGCTCTCCAACTATTCGCTGTTCCTGGCCAAAACAGGACTGACTGGGATTGTGATCCTGAGCCCATTTAAATAGCCCAGGTTCTGGTTTTTCTCATTATAGGTGCAGATTTCAGATCTGTGATTCTGGAGCGTGCATAGGTCTTCCCGAGGCTATATGTGGTTATATTAGCTCATGGCTCTGATCCTGAGGAGAGTGTAATTTCATCCTCGCACTTTAGAAGGTTATTCTCTTCTCATTAGAAATAAAGGGTCACATCAAGTGGCTAAAAAAATAGTATCGTACATCTGAATTTCCTACCCATGTGAGTAGTGGAAAAATGAACAGGAGTGGGTAGGAGTGATTGCATCATATACTTAACTCATCCAAATCTGGATGCCTAAATTAGTTTCCTACATCAGATCATTCTCAGGCGGACTCCTCTCTTTCACTCTTACAGAGTCTAAAGAATCTAGAGGCTTCTAATTTATGTATCAAAGATAAATACCAATACCTAAAAAGAAAAAAAATAAAAAAGCAAAAGAGGGCCTGAGATTCTCTCTCCTTTTTTCACATCTTTTAACTTTTTAAGCTGTTAACTTACTTACCTGCTGGACTTGCCGAAAAGTCCATCAGGATGTCTTTTCTTGGGCTCCGGAGAAAGAAGAAACAACAAAGAAGCTTCAAGAAGGTAGAGAAGGATAATTATCCTCATGAAAGAAAAAGAAAAAGAAAAAAAAGAGCTAAAGGAGGAGGTGCAGAAGCGCCCGACAGCCACAACAGTAATTGCTGCGTTTGGAGCCGACCTCCCAGCCTGCGTGAAGGACGACGGCCTAATGAGCGGACCTGGCCGTGCACTAAGTAGGCTGGGGTGTCAGCGCGCTGCTCTCCTGAAAGAGAGGATCTGGGCAGCCAGGGTCGGGAGTGACTGTGAGAATTACAGGCTTCCCCAAACGCACCGAGGAAGACAAAACCCAACGCAAAGCAAAACGAGGAACCCGTTGATTTTCCCATTGTGAACTCCGTGACCAGCGGTGTCAAAAGGGGCTGCCAGGAGCCACCACCGCCTGACCCAGAGCAGAGGGAGCAGCGCTGTGACGGAGCTTGGGTTTGGCAGGTCGGCGGTGGACACCAGGAGCCCTCGCGGATGAGGAGGGAGGTAAGGAATGTGGACCTGACCTTGTCGCTTCGTGTCTGGCAAATGACTAGCTCTGAGGAAACGTAATTAAGTTTCTCTCTTTAAAATGTGATTTCCATGTGCTCCCTAAGATTTAGAAACAGTGGAAAGATTTAAGCCATTGATTGCGCTCACAGTTGTACTGAATTAGAGTGTGTTAGAGGAATTAGAAGCTGCTTCTCTTGGTTTCATTTTGTAATGGTCTGTCCTTTTCCTCTTCCCCTTGCATCAGGACGCCGTGGCAGCGCCTCCCTCCCAGGAGCAGAGTGCCAGAGGGACAACCAGCCACCACTGATGCACGCTGGTCCAGGTAAGTTTTCTGCTTTTTAATTCCTACTATGTTTGCAGCAGTAGTGTTCAGCTTCAGGCACAGGCTCGCATCTCCGGTCCCTCTTCACATAAGCAGTCTCGTGGCACGGTGTGCAATCCTGCCTTGGCAAACATTTGTCATGGCAGTCTGATGTTACTGCTTCCAGTGGAAATCCTCTACACTGGAACTGCTGTGGATTGAATGGGGCTCAGAGGGTCAGTGTTGGAGGTTGTAGACTGCTTAAATGGGTGGGTGATGTTGTCCTCTGACTCAGAAATATCTTTGTCCTGGAAAAAATAGTATACAAAACAAATGGGCTTTCTCCATTCACAGACTTCCTCCCTTCAATATGGCCCTGCAGTGGTCTTAACACAGTTTATTGGATAAATGGCAAAAAGGTTACGATTTTTTTTCTTTGAAGTCAGTGAATGAAGAACAAGCATGTTTTATATGTAGTATGTGTATAGTAATTGAGCATATTTGTGACTAAACGCCTGCTATTATGAAATCTATCACCAGCAGTCGGTATGACTGCAAGAATAACACTTTGTGCAATACACTTTATTTCTGGCATAGCTTCCACTCTTCCATGGAATTTAAGTCCAGATCATATATTTCAGTTAGCTTCCTAGGCTCGAAAGCCTGCATGTGAGTAATGAAGAGAAAGCAATTTGATTAGCTGGTGGAGATGACTAGAAGGCACCTTTGTTATGGAAGACGGATAAAAAGGGAATCTAGCTATAAAAGTGTACTAAAGGTAGAATAATAATAATAGTATCAAACTGCATAACAAAGAAAAAAAATGCATTCAACTGAAAATAATATCTAATAGATGGCACAGTGATCTCCGTGGCCTTCTAACATTTCATTTTAATGATCTCTGCCACAGCGTGAGGTCCTTTGTCTTGTCCCCCTTCTACTGACACCAGCTGGAAGACACGGAGATTAAAACAAGGGTAATTTCCCCATGGTCGTGGCTTGGCACTATTTATGCTTCGCTCAGCAGTGAGCTCAACTTTGTAGGATGGAGCACTGTCACTCAAACCCATTTTTCCCTCCACCCTCTCTTACTGAGGTTAACCACTCAGCCAGTCACCAAGGACACATGTGGCCCCCTTGGCCATCTTATTGCCACCCTACAGGCTCATATTGAGAACGCCACCGTAATCTCATTAGGAGGCTGAATTTGCCATTGAAGCTTGAATTCCCATAGCAGGAGGGGAGTGGACTAATGCAATTAAGCAAATCAGCATTTTGAGCCATTGCATGATATCTATCTGATACCATGAGAAAGGACTAGCTAGTTGTTTTCCTTTGTTAAGAAAAAATAAATCAATAAACAAATACCCAAATCCCTCTCTCCCGTGCTATATTCAGAGAAACAAATTCCTTAGTTCTCTTCCAACTGTAAAGGTCTTTCATATTAAAAGATAATTATTCTCTTGACCAAAAACCTGAATTTTCTCCCTCCTTTCGTCAAAACGTCCATCACAGTGCTTTTCATACAGGTTTATTAGTTTTATCTGTGTAGCATTAGTGATGTAAAGGTAAAGCAGATGATTATAAAACAAAGCTCTAGAGAGCTTAAATATTAGCTAATTCTACTAATTCAACATCCTGCTGTTTTTGTTTTGTTTTGCTAGGCCATATTGTGTACCAGATCAGACCAAAACACCCGGTTGGCTTTGAAGCTGTTTGGAGGTGCAATGTTTTGCAAGTTTTATGAATGGCTATTTTAAAACGGACCAGATCTTCCCGGAGATAATTCAGGCATACTTAGTAATTCTCTAGAAATGTGGATTATGAGATGCCTAAGGCAGAGCTTTTCTGGCTTTTGTTGTTGGGTTTTGAGGATAATCCAGCATCCCCCTACCCCCCGCCTCTCCCTGCCAACTAGACAAAGAAGTGGGATGAACCGTAGCAGGAGTCGGGAGGCATCAATCTTTCAATACTATCCCGGCCCATGCATTTCAAAGGGAGCGCATTTCTCCGGGAGCTTGGGCAGGGACGGGAGAAGCGGAGCGCTCCGGCCGAGGACGCCAGGGTCCCGCCGGGCACTTTCATCCCGGGGAGGAGGTGGGCGGGAGGACCCGGGGCTGATCTGAGCTGTCGTTCGGTCACTTCTTCCCTTGCAACAGGAAGGGCAGCAATCCTAAGCGTGCTCCGGTAGAGGCTGTGGTGCTGGCACTCATGTTCACTCCAGTAAATCCCGTCCTGCTGCGGGGCACTACAAGCAGATGGAATGGGAACGTGGAATATTACTAAATAAGGGCATTGGTTACGCACCCTGCTTTGTGTAAAACACGGTCCCTGTCCTAAGCTGCTTACAGAGGAGGCATATATTATGTTGAGAGTAGATACAGTCCCATGTGACAATATAATCTTGGCGTTTTTGCTCCAAAATGCAAATAACTTGAAGACTGAGCCAGCACTGAGAATATCTGTCACATAGTTAAAAACAAAATATAGTGCAGAGATGCTGTGGTTATTCCAAAAGTGTCACAGACCTAAGCATCTCAAAAGTAACAAATTCCCAAACTGTGAGAGTTCAGATGTCAGTTAAGATGCGAGTGCTAAAACAGAGAATACTTGACTGAGGATCCCAACAAAATGAGCTGTCCACTATGATGATAACTATAGCCATACAGTTTGGATTTGAGTATTTTAGTATTTAGAATCTCAGATGAGATAAAGATATAAATGTTAAAAATGATTTAATGTTTTAAAATATCTTTTTTTTTTTCCCTCCTGATGTCACCACAGGACAGAAGGGATGATATTTTTCCTCATGCAAATTCTTACATAACATTAGTATAAGGCAATCAGATGACGGGGGTTATGCCAGGCCATATTTTTTTATTCCATTCATGATGTTTGGACTTAAATGTTGCATTAATCCTGAATATCCTGATTTGAAAAGCTTAGTTCTGTAATATATGGTATAGTATTCTGTAAAGCGCTTTACTTTTTAGTTTGTTGTAGCCTCAAGTTAACAACAGGGACTTGAGTTCTTAACTTCATAATAGTTTTGCATGGAGAATTTTATTCGCTTAAAACAATGTAGAATTTCAAACCTGGAACACCAAGAACAAAAATAAAAAGAGTATCATTGTTTAGAATCGCTTATTAGATAAAGCTTGGAAGTAACAACCCGGATGGTCAAGTTCACCAAGATGCCAAAGACCATAGAGTACGACGAGGCATGCCACCCGGGAGCGTTATGTTCACAGCCTGTATTCCTGCACTTCTCCTATATTCCGAAGTTCATGGATGCAGGGCATTGCCAGGCAGGCCAGACCCAACCGGAGGCTCTGCCTGTAGCTTTGCCGTAGCTGTCGGAGGCCGCAGGGCTGTCGGCTGAGACCGGAGCGGCACGACGCGAGAGCGGGGGGCCTCGAGCCTCGGTGCCTGCGCCGTGGTGGCCGCAGGGAGCCGCTGCCGAGGTCCCGCGGCGCCCGAACCACCTGCTCCGAGTCTGCCCAACTGCAGGGACCAGCCAGAGAGACGATAATAAATTAACAGAGCTGCAACCCCGTTTATCCCAGACACACAGTAAAATTAATATTAGCTGCGTGCAAAGGGAATGTATTACTCCGTCGTTAAAGAGGAAGATTTAAAAGGCTGATAAAAATGCTGTGCTTCCTGGTATTTAAATACTTATACATCGAACCAATTAGTACATGTTCTGGACAATTCTTAAAGGAGAAGTGTCCCAAACATGCCATTTCTGACACAAGGCACTGAAGCCATGTGTTGGGTCCCTTCTGTTTTTAATGGTGTATTTTGTGGTTTCTATCACAACAAGATTTCAATTGGTGGCTTATGCAGTCCCAATATTTACCCCAATGCAACTTTGCACAGTATTCTTCTGTCCTGACCCAGTGACAGACTTAAACATAATGGGTTCAAACTTGACGGGCCTCCAGCATCCTTCCCCGCTGATCAGAAACACAGAGTTTTCATATGCCATGCGTGGAGAGAAGCAAACCCGCAAAGACGATACGATAAGATCTAAAAAAATACGCTTCAGGCAAGGAGAAAGATTTGAAGAGAGCAGTAACGTGGCCCAAAGGGCAAGCGTGGTTTTGGTACAGTGAATGAGCAAGAATTAGATGAGATGAGAAAGCAGGAGGCAGACATGACAAAGGCATGGGGATGCCTGAAGGAGAGAGTAGTGAAGGAGGATAAACCTCAAGCCAAAAGGGAGTCTGTCTTCTTTATATTCTGTGTATTCATTTCTTTTATGAAGTCACTTAGTGCAGTCAAGTGTTAGCCTAGACTGTGGCATTCACTTCATGTTTTCTAGTCTCTTTGAGAAAATAAATAATACATACATAAATAATACAGAATATACATCTCTTTGATGTATAATACAAATACAGAATAATACTGAATACAGCTTCTTTGCCTGTTGAGATTATAAACTCTTTTCCTTAGTAGAGAAAGCACAGTGTGCAAAATCTACAATTAAAGCAACTGCCCAGAGCTTTAACATTAGAAAGGATGATGAGCTTAAAAATGGCTAGTGACAAACTGGCAATTTAATAGACATTTAAGATTTTTCTTGCACTTCAGCAGAGAACAGAAGTGGTATAAAAATTGCTGTATCTCTCTGGAGAGTGACAATGAAGATTCTTACTGCAACAGTCCGAAAGGAATGAGGAGGAAACTCATCGTGTGGCCTGCAGAAGCACAGCAAGGTGTGAGCACGTTGCTGGTGACCAACAGCAAAAGGAGTGAGTCAGGTACGTGCTGTTCTCCAAGCGACGGCCCTCATAGGTGGTGCTTTATGTTGTTGCTCAGGATTTATCACTAAAGGGAAGTAAGTGCCCTTACTTAGTTTTTAGTTTTAGTATCAGCACTTGGTCTGAAGAGTCCCACACACTCCTCCTGGGAGAGAAGCAACATTGATTGATGTAAAGAAAGTAAGTGGCTAACATTGAAAAAGAATAGGGAAAAACAAAGATAAAAATAATGGACTCAGTATTCCCGTTGCAGGAAAGGCCTCGTGTATGATGCAAATGATGCAAAATTAATGCATTTGTGACAATGAATTAAAAATGAGAAGTGGAACAAATATAAACTTGCTGTTAAACTCGTTGTTAAAATCAGACTGCAATGCTCTGTTCCCCATTAAATGCCACATTATGCTGGCGCTCTTTGGAACGATGCTGCTCACCCACTAAGGGCTGAGCGGCTTCTTCCTCCGATAACACGGAACGCAGAGACACGCGAAGCCCTGGTGTGACCAAGGCCCCTGATGTGTTGGCTGGGTCTGTTGTGACTATGTGCTGAGAAATGGGCAGCAGGTTTTATACACAGCCCAAACTCTCAAGTTCAGTTAAACAGTGACAAAAGGCTGGAAAACTTCTCATATCCAAATTTTTCTCAGCACACATTTTTTAAGATTCCCAAATGGCCTTTTTCTTGGATGTTATTGCCCGACACAATTTTCTTACTTTTAATCCACAGAATAGTTCATTTTTAAAGCAAACTAAAGTTATATTCCTAACTACTGCAAAATTCCCTGACAATCCTGACAAAATTACTTCACCAAAAAATTGCCCCAGTGATTTTTGGTCAGTCGTCTTGAGTGGTCAGTCATCTACAAGTGGTCTGAGCTTCACTACATTCTTTCTGTGAACTTTGGTCACAATTCCATTTTTATTATTATTAGATTATTATCTATTCCCCCAATTCAGTATCACTGATATAACTCTCTACATGTTCTTTTGAATTTTTTAACTAAGCTTTCCCTGCAGCTGATGGGCTACAGTATAGAGTATATGTTTTAGCTTGTATTTTAAAAACTCTATGGAGCTCTTTCTGGTACAAAACATGAGAGAGAAGAAAAAGTAATTCATGATACTTGTCATTACATATTCTACTCTGTCATGCATTTCTTTTTCACTTTTCTTAATCTAACTGATCCCGAAAATTTAGAAATCTTTGTCATAGCTAATCAATGCATAAATGAAGGTTACTCTGGGGTTAAGAGCACAGAAATCAGTGTGTGACACTTCTTCCAGCAACCCTGAAGCAGGAATCAGGGCGTGGGTTTTCAGGCCCTACTTGCTCAAGTAGATGTAACTTGACATACACAATTTATGAATAAAAAATAACTAAGAAGTAATGAATTTTGGAAAACTGTAAATGGATCTTTAGTGATTTGCACATGTATGCAGAAGATAAAAATAGCTGATACATTTTAGAAATAATTATTCACTCAGCTCTAGTCTACTATCTTCCATGGATCTAAAGTAAAATTTTTCACAAAGTGGCCACTTAGGTAATTTCATTAAGATCTTCCTGGAGCCTGAAATACTTGAGCAAATTTACTGCTTCTTCATTCACATCTTAATTGTTAATAAATAGATTGAAAATAGCAATTGTATTGTAATATTCCCTGACAAATTTCCACGATTAACCACTTTCCACGTTTGCCAGATATCTCTACAAAATCCTCACCTTGCAGTCAGTTTTCAGTTCTTTACCAGAAGAATTGTCAATGGGTTTCTAATAAAGTTTTATCAAAATGCTGCAGAAATTAAAATAAATAAATAGATAGATAGATAGGTAGGTAGGTAGGCAGATAGATAGATAAATAGATAGATAGATAGATAGATAGATAGATAGATAGATAGATAGATAGATAGATAGATTGCAGTTGCTGTTTCCTTGCATTTCGTAGACTTCTGGACACATTAGAAACGTGTTAGTCATTCTGCGAAAGTCTCTCTGGTTTCACTCTGCTATTTTTAATCAGTGCCCACAATACAGCCAGGGCTGAGTCATCCCCGGACGCTTCCCGGTGCAGCGGGGTGGCAGCAGCGGCTCCCAAACCCACGCTCCGACCGAAGGGCCCGTCCTGACTCCCGGCGCAGCCCCGAGGCGCCCGGTGCCCTAGAGCCCGGCAGGGACAAGGGCTGCTCCTGCCCGGTGCCGGGATAAATCAGCTCGGGAAGTTGCCAGCGCAGCGCTAGTATAAAAAAGCACAGGGAACTTGTAATTAACTCGCAGACCAAGACACATACCCAAGAACCTCCGATTTTGTTTTGGTTTTGTTTTGAATGTAAAAAAGCTCTTTGTATGAATACCGGAATAATTATGGGCATTTAAGGCATTCAAGCAGGTTTGACATCAATGGGTTTTCACCGTGCTGTAACCTCACGATTATAAATAGAAAATATTCAGGCTTGTAATTCCACTACCGGGCAAGAAACTGGAAAAAAAAAAAAAAAAGGTCTATCTGTTTCTGGTTTCACAAGCTAGAGAATAGAGTCCAAACAAGGTAAGGTAAATATTGAATGTCTCCTCTTTCTACCTGGTTTTACTGCACTTTCCCTCTTCAGCGTATTTCTGAAAGGAATCCTGCAAACTGAGATGCCCTTATTAATTATCAGATTGTACCTTATTTTCTATAAATTGTAGGCGATTCCAGTGCTAAATTACATATAAGTGTTTCAAATCATGCTGAAATCAGAATAGGGCAAAGTTCAGAAAAGATGTCGCACTTGTATCATTGCTTAATTTTCAAGTCTTTTTTCCAGAATGCTATTCAATCAGTATACGTATTAAGGACACTTGTTTCTGGATACAGTACACTGACAAGTGTTCTGCTGATCTGAAAATATTGTTGGTGGACTTTTAACTCCCTATCCTAGTGAAAAGCTTTGTTGCTGAACCACTTGTTATAGCTGAAAGGAAAACAAACATTGGTTCTTCTACAGCTCCCATAAAGATTGCAATATACTACAAGTATTGTATCAATTGTATTAACTGTGAGACAAGTTTGTCAAGAAAGCAAGGCTAATTCTTTGACTTCTGAAGAGGAGGTGCTGACGGCATTTGTTTGACTCCACAAATTAAAGTAAATGACCTATTTGCTGGAAGAGCACGGAGCCTGGTACAAACCACTGGGCGCGTTGTGGATCCTACTCAGCATTGTATCTACGTTGTGCTTCCCTTTTCCGCTGCAAAGAGTAATCCATTTCCAAATATCCCCCTGGGGGCCAGTATTATTTGCTTCTCTCTTCTTGGGGATAAGGCATTCCTGCTCATTGGTTTCTGCTTCTTCCGTGCCTTTATTTTTCAGTACTTGGTCTCTGGCAGGTAGGTATGAGTTTGTATGTTCCCTGAAAATCATGGATTTCTCAGCTGTTTGCAGAGCCTGCTCAGATGTGGCCAAGCTGCTGCAAGGAACTACGTGCTTAGCTGCCAAGGCCCTACATCACTGAGCCCTTGGCTGCCATGCCAGAAGGATGCGGTGAGGAGGCCCAGGCCCCGGTGGGAGCATCGGATGGGAAATTCCACGTGGAGACACTGTCGAGGAAGCAGAGCTGCTCCGGTGGCTTCCCTGGACCCTGAGAGAAGAGCAGGTGCCCGAGGACAGAGCCAACCCTAACCCGTCTCAGTCAGGGTATGGGCAAGAGCAACTGCTCTGGGTGTTCCCAGACACGAAAGCAAGGGAGCAGCTGTCTCCAAAACCAGATTCTACTCAAAAACAGCCAGATCTTAAAGGGAAACAAGCCCTAAGGCCTGAGGTCNATTTACTTTCTTCAGGGATCTGTCTCCTATAATCATGGTCAGAAAAAAACAGGTGAAGAGGTACCAGAGACAGAGACAATAATACAGTGGGAATGAAACTGTGGAAAAATACTGAAGCTTTAATTGCTAAATTTGGCATGGATATATCTAGAAAGTTAATCCTATTGACTGTTTGCTATATTTGGATATTGGTTAGTTATCAGAGGTATGTGTGTGTGTAGAATACATTTTCTGCAGCTTTCCTCAGCCAACTGTACATTAGAAATGGGTAATATATCATATTATAAGACTGATATTTTGCTCGGTGTAAAGGTGACATTTTCCCTTGCAGAACATCCAAACTAACACTGCTAGACAGCAGTCATCTTATTAATCTGCCTCCTAGGCTTTTAGAATATATGCTTCATAAGTGCATGAAATATTTCTGGTGTTGAGGTAATATCAAACTATAACTTACAACATCTTCCAGTAGGCATATCAGTTTCAACTGCCACCATCTATGAAAAAGCATCTGTCTTCAGCAAGTAACAAGTATATGAGCTGTTTTTCCTTTTTCCTCCCTGAATATCTGGTAGATTGATGCTCCCGGTCCGTGTGAGCTGCACAGTGTCTGCAACGAAAGGCACAGAGCACATTTCTCGGTTCCAGCCGGCCTTCGATTGCCAGCGACTCTTTCCTTACTTGATGGCTGAACCTTCAAACATCGGCAATACTCCAGGTGCTCAAACCAGTCGAGTGTTTCCTAGCTGTGGAAGTCTCGATTTGGCACAGCTTGGTACAGCAGTGCTCGGCTGGACGGAGCTACCCCTGCGGCATGCAGGGGTGAACCAGGAATCTCAGAGCTCTGTCAGCTCCAGCGGGAAAGGCTGCCGTGTTGAGACGTGGTGTTTAGTCTCTGGAGAGTTGGGAGCAGGGAAATGGGCAGTAGGTGCTGCCGCGGCACCGGCAGCTCAGCTTGCCTGGTTTGGTAACCAGATCCCAGGTACTCGCAAGAGGTTGGTGGGCTGATGTGTTGTTTGGGGGGTTTTCTTCTTTGGATAGTGATTTGAAACTGATGTGGTTTTTCTTTTTTTTTGGATACAAATCAGTAACAAGCCATCACAGTCTAGCTGTAACTCCAAGGACCAGGAGCTGAAGCCTAGACAAGGACTGTGGGGCTCTGGATCCCCCAAGAACAGGTAGCTGTTCAGGGAGAGGTTGGATAAAAACTGGGCATGAGAAGTCACCCGTATTTCTGGTGGAGCCGTTGCTGCTCCCTGTACCCTGTGTCACCCGCTGGCCCTGCTGAGGATCCCTGCAGGACTGTGTTATCACAGAGCACAGTGTGGCCGCACAGGAGCTTACAGAGGGGAAACCGTGTGGGAATCAATCCGATGTGCGGTGCCTGGTCTGCGCGCGTGGCAGACATGAGATCTTCCGTGTCCACGTTTCCTGTTTTGTTGCGGTTCCTAAACATCAGCGCTGCCTTCTGACTCGGAGCCTGGCCATTGCCACCGGCTCTTCTTATGGTGTCATTGAAGTAGATCCCATTGAGTAGCAGAAAATAACAGCTTAGGCTTAGGTTACTGTAAGCTGGGCTCTCTGAGGGACAAATTTACATTTAGATTGAGCCTCTTCACATCATCCCTAAGTAATTGTAAACTCTCCTGTGCCTCAGCCCTAGAAAGGAATTTAGGGAGCCCTGTGCTGCCAAACCATGCCTTGTGCTTTGTAAAAGGTTTGATAGCTAATCTAAATAGGCAGGCTTAGCATCTACTTTTCATAATTATTTGTGCGAGTACAACGTGGTTATCAAATGTCTGCACATATCAGACAAAGGGCATCGGTGTTGCCAAAATAAATTTGTTGTAAAAGTGTTATGTCTGATTATTCGTATTATTCAGCCAGCACCCAGACGTCCTATTATGTTAAGAGCCGCACAAGCATGTAAGGAACTGTTCCCCCACCAGGGCTGTGTGACGAATTTAAGATAAGAGACAACAATTGAACATTAGAAGCAAATAGAAAGAATGGGAGGGCAAAGCCAGCGAGAGTGGGGTAGACAGCGTGCACGCTCCTGCGTGAGCCATTAGTGAGCTTTCTGGGAAGGGAAGGATGGTTTGGTATAAATAAATAGGAAACCTGATAGCCGTGTTGCTCGGCGGGCATTGACCTAGCCCCGTGGAGGTTTCTGTGGCATGCACTTAGCTTTCACACGAGGGCCGTAGCCTCATTCCCGCCGTGCCCGTCTGCACCGCTGCGCGAGGGATCTCCAAAGGGCGCTAGGGGGACAGTGGGGGCCCGAGGGACACAGCGGAACCCTGCAGCCGGGCTCCCACCACGGAAATGCGCCGTCTGCATCCCGCTCAGACGTGCCCAGCGAGGGCTGCCGGCGCTGCACGGCATCACTGTGGCGCCCTCGGTCCCGCCGGGGCGATGCACAGGGCGCTGGGCGCCGCTGAGCACTGGTCTCGGTCTAAAGGGCGTTCGGCTGTCGCGCGTTTTCAGCCCCGCTGCGACTTTGTTTGAGTGTCAGTGTCAACAATGTCAACTTGTTGCGGTGCCGAGCTGAGCCGACGCTGCCTCTGCGTGCAGGACAGCACACCTCGTGGCACGTCTCAGCGGGAGGAGGGCACACGGAGCACGAGGATAAGTGTTTACAGAGGCATCTGCTCCCCGTGGGTCACCTTTCTAGGCTAAGGTCACCCTGCCGGGTCCTGGGCCTTTAGTTATTCGGCAGCTAGAGTCTGTGTTTATCCAGGGCACCTTCACAGTGGGCCTGACTCAGCTCGGGTCCTCCTCGCCTCTGTCCTTGGGAACCTGTGCCCAGGAATGCACAGCGACACAACAAGACAGCTTTAAAGGAAAGCACTTAGTAGCTGAAAGCAAGCATGTGGTGGGAAAACAACAACAAAAACCAAGGTCCTCAAATAACACAAAACCAACCCTAGATGCGCATATTTCCGATGTAAAATCCACAGGATAACCTAGGCAAAGCGGGCTCTGCCAGGCACTCGGGCATTGCAGATAGGCTCCCCCAGATAATTCCCAGCTCTTTGTGCATGTGCTCTTTTCTCAACCCTCCAAAGCCTTTTCCCCTCCAGTGCAGAGGAGCCTGGCGCTGTCTCTCTACTATTGTTCCTAGGAAAGTGGCTTATCTTGAGCCATTCTTCTTCCTTTTATTTTCCTTTTGAATTGAACTGTTGTGTTCATGGAGCAACTATGTCAAAACACAGTACTCATAAATTATGGCTGAGCAGTTCCCCTCCATCAGAGGACTATAAAACATTAAGAATCTGGTAGGTGAAGGAGGAATTCCTGTCTACTCTTAAAGGTTATAACAAACATCAAGTGAGAGTGGCGACATGCTAGAGCAAAACAACCTTTCTTAGCCTATCGTCTAGAGTGAGTGACATGTATAGTTATTAATATTTCTTAGTATGAAGTTCAGCAAGCATCATCACTTTCACACTAGAATTTGGGAAAAGGAGGGTTGCTCAGATTGCCCAGTAATGGGCTACCAAAAGACTGCGGGAAAAGACTGCGGAAGGACCATGCCACTCTCTGGGGCAGCAGACTCCCCAGTGGGGGGGATGCGCGGGATCCCAGAGCCGGGATGTGCCCCAGCTCCTCGTTTTTGGGGTCCCAGTGGCCGGGCAGGCATCAGGCACTGAGCGTCACCGCTGAGATGCAGGTGGCCCCGAAGGGCTGGCGGTTGCCCAAACCCTGTCATCGGGCGAGCTCGCAGGGCGGCTGCTTCCCACGCCAGCTGCCCAGGGAGGTGCCGAGGAGCTGCTCCCGATTCCTGGAGACCTGTAATGCAGTTGCGATTTGAATAATATTTCACCCCTACAGCCTTTGCAGCTAATGACCACCTGCTGCATGCTAATGGGGCAGCATCTGCGTCGCTCTTCAGCAGGATACGTCGGTTTTGCCTGCTGAAACCTCTTGTTTGCTGAGCCGAGGAGTCCCGGGGTAGCAGCGCTGCCCCAGTCCTGCCCCTGTCAGGCTGCCCGGGGCCGTGTGGGGTGACACATGTGGGGTGACCCCCTGGAATGGGGTCTGAGCCCTTTCACCAGGGCAGGCGCTGACCCGAACCTCAGCCCATGCCGCGGGTTTCTGGGACAGCACCCAGCGCCCTCGAGCTTTAGCAGGGCCCAGGGCTTTTGCCCTTCCGCGTAACGCTCTGCACCTAGATGTGCAGGCTGCGAGACCCTGAGCGCCCAGGGTGCTGGCACGCGGTGCCCCCAGCTCGGGCTGCGCTTCCCTGGAGCGCAGCACGACCACTGCTGCTCAGAACTCCTTAATTCGGCTGAATGAAGCCTCCCGGGGACTCTATGAGATAAGCAGGCATTTATTATACCACCTTCGTGTGAGAGATCCACGCTAGGGAGCCCGCGCGGCTGCTCCAAGGTCTCGCTGTGCCTGAGCGGAGGAGTCGGGAACATCCCGACTGCCGTGGCCGCGCCTGCCTTGAGCAAAGCGGTAACGCGGCGGCTGCTGCAGATCTCCGGGGGAGAGGGCTCCCGTGCGCGGAGCCGGGGGCGGGCGTATAAAATTAGGAATAACAGGAATAAGGACGGGCGCTGTCGGGAGCGGGGCTCGCCCGCAGCGCGGAGCAGCGAGCGCGGCCGGCGCGGCCGGGGGCGGGTCCTGCGNGCGGCTATTTCAGGAGGCGGCGGAGGCGGCGGCCGGGCCGGGCAGCGCGGGGCCATGGGGGCAGCGGCGGCGGCGGCGGGATGAGCGGAGCGGAGGCAGCGGGTTCAAGGGAGGCTCTTTTTTTTCCCTTCCTTTTTCCTCGGGGCTGCATCACAACTTGAGCTGCATCGAGGCGAGCCAGGCGGAGAGAGGGGAGCGGGCGGGGAAGCAGAAGCAGAGGGAGGAGGAGAAGCCGTCGCCGAGGGACCGGGATTCGTTTTATTGAAGCAAATCAGTGCTCGGCAGAGAGCGAGCGAGGGGGAGGAGGAGGAGGAGGGAAGAGGGGGAGGTAGGACGAGGGGGACCGGGAAAGAAAAGTGTGAGGGCTGTGGCAGGGAGCAGCAGAAGTGATGCGAGAGCGAGCGGCGAGGCTGCAGGAGGCCGCTCGTGCTGCTCACACCGGGCCCCGCCGCTGCCGCCGCCGCCGCCG
>VWPW01030072.1:352517-491263 GCA_013389825.1 Crypturellus undulatus
GCGCCGGAGCCGCCGCCGCCGCGCGACGAGCTGCAGCGGGAGCTGGAGGAGCTGCGCTCCGAGAACGAGTACCTCAAGGTGAGCGCGCGGCGCAGCGACCGGGGGGACCGGGGGCGCCGGGGGAGCCCGGGGCGAGCGGAGCCGCCGCGCTCCACAGCCGCGATCGGGCGGCGGGAGCCGCTTTCCAGGAACTGTTTTCCTCAATATCGGCTGGAAGGGGGAGGGAAAAAAAAAAAAGCCACCCCTCATTTGGTCGCTCCGAGAACGAGTACCTCAAGGTGAGCGCGCGGCGCAGCGACCGGGGGGACCGGGGGCGCCGGGGGAGCCCGGGGCGAGCGGAGCCGCCGCGCTCCACAGCCGCGATCGGGCGGCGGGAGCCGCTTTCCAGGAACTGTTTTCCTCAATATCGGCTGGAAGGGGGAGGGAAAAAAAAAAAAGCCACCCCTCATTTGGTATGGGCAAGATGACGGGATCTTCTTGTCCACTAACTGTGTTACTTTGTCGTGGGGGAGCCGGGCGGCTCGTGGTGAAGCGCCGGCAGTAGTGATAGCGCCAAGACAAGGAGTGTTTGCGCCGCTGCGCAGGTAGCAAAGCAGGTGCATTCGTGTGCCCTCATCCTGCGAGGAAATGGGGCAGCTAAATCCGTGCGTGAGCTGAGCTGGTTTGACCCGCCGAAACCTTTCACCGGACTGGCTCTTACGATATGATCTTTTGGCACAGCAAAGAGGCAGCATCCATAAAGATCTATAAATAAAATAAACTGAGATAATCTTGCAACCACAGATACTGTACCATTTGACTCTGCTGCTGGCAAGGCCAATATCTGCTCGCTGTTATCACGAGCACCGTTTTCCTCTCAAAAGAAATGACCATGGACGTGCGAGGGAGCTGGGCTCGATTCAGGAGTGGAGTTTGGTAGCCAGGGAGAGAGGAGGGCAGTTTGGGGTTGGACTGGGCTCGCTGGGCAGCCTTGGCCAGGAGAGGAGAAGCAGCGCTCAGCATAGCAAGAGGTTAACAGCAGGGGTGCTGCGAGGTGCTCTGCTCTCTGCTGCTGCCTCATGAACTGGAGTAAGGAGTGAGCAATGATACAGCAAATTTTTCAGATGACGCTAAGGGTTTTTTAATTATTATTATTTTATTCTAAGCCGAGCAAAGGTTGGCCAGAACTCCATGGGCAGCTTAGCCAAGGGAGGTGAATGGGTGAAAAACGAAAGTGGATGATGGGAAATAAATCTCAGTATTGAAAATTCAAAGCACTCAGAGGGAAAAAGAAAAGGCTGAATATGTACTTTTCTGGGTTTTAAATGCATTGTGTTAACTCAGGAGCATCATGATGGAAAGAGCAATGTGCAACTGCAGGCAATGTTATGTTACATTAGGAACTGAATGGAGAGAAAGCAAAGAAAATAGCATAATATTTTAGAGATCCGTCTGCATTTTATGCACTAAAATACTATGGGCAGTGATGGTTATCTAAAAAAGGATAGTGTGGAAGTAGAGCAATAAAACTATTGGGGCACAGCAGAGCTCATAAAACATCCATGCTGGATGGAAGACTGTGGGGTATAGTAGAGAAATACATTAAAGTCTATAGAAAGATGGACAGTGCAGGGAACCTGTATGGGAAGTTTCTGTTCTACATGAGGAAAAAGAGGACATGTAATGAAATTCAGACTGGATAAAAGGATTGTTATTACAAGCAGTGAAACCATATTGGTGTTTGGGGCCAAAAGCCCAGTAGTAGCCAGAAAAGGAACTGGCCGTTTTTAGATAACGGGATTTGCAGCACTATAGTACTTAACTTTGTGAAGCTGATGATGAACTTTTAGTGAAGCCTCCTGTTTCATGCCCAAGATCATTTTTATCTATAGAATACTTCAAAAAAGGGGTTGGGGAGGAAGTGATCTGCCCTGAGAGTTTCCTTGCCTGTTCGTCTGCATTGCCTAGGACAGGCCACCGGGAGGGTACCGGATCTCCGGTACCTGGTGACCAAGGGACCTGATCAGCAAGTAACTCTTATTCTGCACTATTTCAAGCTTCTTGCCCTGTGTGACAGCGCTTTCAAGTCTTTCACCTTGTTGTCTCCATCGCCTCCCGTCAGCGTGTCCCAGCCCGACTCTGTTTTGGTTTGGACAGTGACCTTCTCAGGCCAACAGGTCTGAGGGGAGGAGTACCCGTCATGCAGACACACGCTTCTCTCCTTGGCCGCCGTGTTCACACAGTGTTGAGGTGCTGCTGCTCTGCCAGGCCGGTCAGAGTTAGCCTCGTGGTTCAAAGCTTGCTGAGGGAGCAAGGTGCAGAGTTCCCAAGCTTTCTTTTCCCATGTAAACTCGCCTAAAGACACCTCTAGTCTTCTGAAAGCAAAGCCCATAGCATTTCTCCCACTGCTCACTTGTGGATTTGTGCCTTGTTTTTTGGAGCCTCTGTCCTCTGCTTCGGTTGAAGGTTTTGCTTATCCCCTCTCTATAGGTGGCTAAGCAATAACGGGGAAGCTGCCACCTGTAAATAGACAAATCATTAGATCATTGCCCAAAGAAGCTGTTAATAGCTTGAGCATGACCATATGCTGAAATTTGTAGTTTTCTCTGCTCCCTTTCCCTCCTAGCATCTGGAATGGCAAATGTATCTTCCATATAGGAAGTCACAGGATGTAGGAGAGGATATGTACATAAAGGTGCACGCAGACTTGCTTAGTGCTAATGATTACTGAAAATCGAAAGGTTACTAGAAGGAACCCTTCTGGTTTGTTTTTCGGTATCATTTGTCTTTATTTGTAATCCAGGCATCTCCCACAGTGCTTGTAAAGCAAACTGTTCATGCTGCAGATGTTTAGGACTTAATACTATGAGCCAGTTCTCAAACTGGAGTGATGTTACCAGCTTATGTAGCTCCAGTGACTCTGTCATTTTACCGTGGATGAGCCTTTGGCTCCAGACGTACTTGACTCTTTGTAAAGTTAAGCGTGTACATCAAATTTCGCAGGGTCAGGGTTTACAGCATCTCTTTTATGGGCTCTGTGACATTTCATTCTTGTATCTGTGTATTTCTTGCATAATCATATTTTGGCTTCCTCTGCAGGAAGGCTGTAGTACTAGAGTAGCATTTATAAGGTATCAATTACTTTTGGGGTCAGACAAGATGAAATTATGTCGTGGTAGCTGACTGAAGCTGGCAGGTCATCAGTAAATTATAGCAGAAGATAAAATGTTATTTATTGCTAGCCAGGCCTGTTTATAATAGCAAAATCCTGCCTACACAAATGCCACTTTTACTTTTAAGCGTGGAGCATATGGAAAACCATCATGTGTTATGCAGCTCCCAGGATACTTTGAAAGAAGCTCTTTAAGATACAGATCCCTCTAAAGGATCTGAGATCCTAACTAAAAGGGCCTAAATTTCAGCAGTTAGAAACATTCTTGTATTATCTTGGTGTCAGTTTAATTCAGACTCTTTCAATTAAATAAATGTGTCAACAGAAACAGAAGTGATATTTTAGTCATGAGATATAAATTTGACACATGCCCCTTTTCTCTTTTCATCCTTCTTGGACAGGAAGCAAAAAACAAAATCTGTCTGCATGAAGCACAGTGCTTCTTACTGTCCATAAAATATAACTGATACTTAGTGAGATTGCTCTACTGAGTGTTTTCTTTGTGAGCAAGTTCCATGTGCTGGACATGCCACAAAAGCACAGAAATTAGCACAGAAATATTTTCTAAAATACCTTATATTGATCATCTTGCTTGCTTTGTCTTTGTTTGGTCTTTATGAATCTTTCAGTGATGCTTTGGGAACTGCTGCAGGGAAGGAGGCAGGAACAAGAGCACAACCCATGCTCAAGTGAAACATAAGAACCGCCAGACACTGGGCGCCCTCTCCTATGCAAACTCAGAAAAGCTCCCCCAAAAACACTACTTATGATTTTGTGATTTTTTTTTTTCTTTTGAGATTTCTCACCTGACTTGATGCTAGCTGTGTTCGGTCTGGTAAGGGCATGGAGGCTGTGGACAGCGTTTGGCCATCAGTGCAAGGCTTCTGAAGGAGTTTGATTTAGTCACGAATGTTGGACTCATCAAGGACTAGCAACAACTCTAGTACGAACAGCAGTTACCCACTGTAACTTTTCCTCTTTCTCCCTTTCGCAGTTTCTGCTCACTTGATTTTAAATATACTAAATAACCTTTTATTTAGAAAAATATTGTCGTATTTTATAAATAAACACTTTTTTATGCAGACAATTGAGTTTTGTCCTTTGTGCTTGCTTAAGTGCTCTGAAAATTACTGGCTTTGTATGTTTTTGCCTTCGTAGTTTGCAGACGTTACCAAGCTAGTATGTAACGTCTTGAGGCTGATGTTTTGTAACTCGGTGGAATCTAAACATCTTCAACTTGCCATTATGTGTGACTGAATTCTTGGCTATGGATTTGCATTGTACATCCATCATTTTTGCTATTTTGTGTAGGTGATTTTGCCCTAGTAGTTATTCCTAAAATTCCCATCTTTTGAGTCGTGTTTAAGGTCATTTTTAAGGATCCCCAATAAGCCATGTTGCTACAATTTCCCCGTAATTCTAGACTGCCCTTCACCTTGCAGTTGCCCCGTGGGTGGTGCAGCAGGACCCCCCTGTTTTGGGAAGGGAGCAGACTCTCCTTCTCTAGCTGTGCAGAGAGAAGCTGCTTTCTTACTCCTTTTGCTTTAATTGCCATTTGGGTCTATGCTGGTCTCTCCCTCTACTAAAAAAAGGAAGGCCACAGTGTGGAACTCAACACCTCTCGAGAGGAAGTGCTTCAGCTCTCACTCGCAGTAATAATACGGTAGACTTTAATGAAGCTAGGGATCGAGTTTTGCTGGTATTTCCAGCCACCTCGCAGCCAGGGCAACTCTTTTTTTGTTGAACTACCAAGTGTGGTGGTTGTTACGGTCCTGGCTCTGTTGCCTTTGCTCTTGATGTAGCTGACGACTGACATGTTTTCTCCCGAAGCGATAGGGCTGCCAGCGTGACAAGCGGGGCCATCCTCGTTCCCATTGTAATTTCCACGTCCCTGGGTGTTTTCTCCCTGGCCGTTCTGAAGCCTGCGGATCATCCTGCAAATCATCACTTTCAGTATGCATTTCCTCCCCGGGCTTCTGAGTGCCGCCCTTTCAGCTGGAGCGGGCGCCGAACCTCCCGGCAGCCTTTCCGTGTGCGGCTGGGGAGATCCCGCCGGGAAGGCAGCGAGGTCGCGGTGAGGAGGAGGATTTAGTCCATGCCTGGTTTCCACTGCACTGACTGGCGTCCTGTGCCCAGGAGTGAGGCCCGGGTGCTGACACTGCTTTTAGGCAGCCTCTTGTCAAGGATAGCTCCACACTGAAGTGGTGGAGAAATAAAGCAGACTTCAGCCTGGCTAGCTTCCTCAGTTTATTATTGTTATTATTTTAGTGCACACATCGCTTGAGAGGGGGGATTGGAGCAGTCCTGGGTTTGCAGGTGTCCTTGTGTCTGCGGTGACTTAGCAGATGCCCACGCGAGGTGATGGTGATGGTGACGGTAGCAGGACAAGCACCTGCGGAGGGGACAGCTGTGCAGAGCTGGAAGCACCCGCGGCCTTGCTGCTGGTTCGGTGAAGCCAGAGCAAGATCGTGTCTTGCTGTAACTAGTTAAATATGATGCCGGTAGCCATGGCTGTGTGCTGTCATACGAAACCTGAACCACATAGAGTTATCCTATATTGCAAAATTAGGAGAGGTAAAACTTTGACCTGCTGTCTCTCTCTCTTCTTCTTTCTTTTTTTTTTTTTTTTAAAAATATATATTAAAAACGGGACTTCATTGTGTCACTCAAAAAGGCAGGATGTGTCTTTTTTCTTCCCTCCTCTCCTGGCTGCAACAACTGTTAGGAGTTTTAAGCAATGTGGCAGTACAACAGAAATTGGGTCTTGCTACACGCAGCCCGTGCAACTAGTTTCTGTTCCTTATACGGCCAAAATTCGTTTGTACCCTCCATGTGTTTGGATGTATGTAACCCTGTTTTAAAGCTTATCAGAAGACTGCTGTATTCCTCTGTACAAGGGCTCGGCACACACTGCTCTTTCTATAGAAATGTTTTTGGGCATTAATGTGCAAAAGAAACTCAATTTACTCAAAGTCAAATAAAAAAGAAGGATCTAGGAGAGAAGAAAGAGTGATTTTATAGTCTTTTTCTTTCCTCCCCAATTCAAATCTGTCCTAAAGCTTTATTTATCTGCAAAATTACACTTGGAAAAAAAAAGCAAGCTGTGCATTTATAACCCAAACCAGAAGCAAAAATAAGTCAGACTTGCAAACTCAGGGTTATGCTCTTAGGGAAGATTGAGAAAAGTTCTAGTGGAGGTAAAAGACATGCCAATGTGCTGAAACTTAATTCATTCTCTTGCCATCTTTCTGGGATCTTCTTTGGTGGCAGGAGTTGCACTTTGCAATGGGTTGCACTTAGTATTTTCATACCATCAGATATTGTAGTGGGATATTTGTCTTCAGAAGTGGGGCAGTTTTGCTAATTTCCGATACTGATTTTGATCAGAAGCAATTTTAAGATAGCAGCAGTAAAATTGCAATCACTCTTTGCAAACCACTTAATACACTAAAACCATTGCTTAATTCTCGAAATAGAAAATTAAGATTGTAAATTGAGTCTCATTAATTTTGTGGTATCAGATATGTGGAGTTCTATTTCAAAATATTCAACTTACCACCAAATTCGTAATCTAACATTAGGTTTCTGAGGATGCTATTAAAAAGTTATTGAGGTTAAATCTACTTGAAGGAGGCTTCCTGAGTCTGCTGACAGCCCTAAGCAGCAGCTCTGGTTCTGTTCATCTCAGCAGCCTCTATTGGCTCTGATAGCTGAAGTTTGCACTTTCAGAGTCACCGCTCAAGCCAGAATATCTACTTAATTTACTGCTAACATGAAAATGTACTCTCTTTCATAGGTTCAAAAGCAACTGCTACTCCTGATCTCATTTCTAAAACCTTGACTTTTTCTTCTGCCTCTCCATGGTTAATTTTTTACTTCGCCTTTGAATTTATTTATAAAGGTGAAGCAGCGTAATGAAAAAGCCTGTATATTAAAAAGAAAGAAACATTTTTTTTCTCCCTAACTCACTCAGGCATATGATACTATATTTTCCTTTTTTAAAATGCCAGTCATTTAAAATCACTGCACTAGTTGATTGGCTCTAAAGTGGCCTGTGCTTTTGGCTACATCCTATCGTGGAGTACATAGGGCCCGTGCCATAAATTACCCTTTGAAAGAAATCTGCCGAGCCTGGTCTGCGGGGCTTGTTTGCTTCCTCGCAGGATGCTATTTGTGGTTAATTAATGGATTTGTAATTTATGAGTATGTCCTGGCTGCGGAGGTAGCTCCTGCTGCTGTGCTTGACATTATGGCTCTTCAGACTCTACCGGGCTCCTGGTCACCCACAAGTTGATCTGTGCCGGCTTTATCTTAACTTAGGACATGACTCCATAAAAACACAAGTATTTCTCTCCATCTGGCATCAGGGAAGGGTTGGGACCACCCCCCTGTGCCGCAGGGACACGGGCAGGTGGTCCAGCCCTGGAGAGTGATAATGTGGAACGGGCATCTTCGTCACCTCCAAAAGGTGTGAAATCTTCTCCAGCCATCCTTGGTGCTTCAAGTCTGGGCAGAGACAATGGCCCGGCCACAGGCTTTGCTTATATCTTATTTTAGCTATGCTTCCTGGAGAAAATTTGGTCATTGTAATGTCAAATGAAATTTTAAAAAGCTCCTTTAAAAATTAATCGTTCATGTCATCCATAAATATAGTTTTAATAAGGAAATACGCTTTAAAATTAAAAAGAAAAATTTTGATGAGGACTTAATAGTGAAAACCGCTCTTCTCCCTATTCATTTTCGTGACGGAGTTCCCTGTTTCAGCTCAGCTCCAGGTTAATAGAGCCGTAGGTTTCCTCAAAGCCCTCACGCAGCAATTTACTGGCTTGTACCCCTGAGCTTGGAAGACCTTTATAAGAGTTTTAGCTCCGGAGCTTCAGTGAAGCACAGATTAAACAAACGGGAATGATAGAGCTTATCCTGTTCAACTGCAAATCTTCAAATCTGACTTTATAGAGCACGTGCCACCCATAAGGTAATGAGGAATTGGGACAGTTCACAGTCCTCAAAGCAGTGACCAGGCTATGTTCCCCCTGGCGCAGCAGGACGTTGTGTGGCCCTCGTTCTGCTATTCCCACATGGGCTCACCCAACTGAAAACCACTTTCTTGCCCCCAAACCATCTGCCGTGGAGCGTGTCTGCGCTGCAGGGCTTAGACGAGACAGCACGTGGGCACGGAACAGTTGGGCGCTTGGCAAAACGTTCATATGGCCGAGATTCATCAAGGTTTTCCAGGGGTAATTCCATTCTAAGGAAATGCGGGTGCTCTGAAGGCAGCTCACAAGGGATGTCGAGATGCTTTATTAAATAGGTTTGTTGTCATCTAAATAAAGCAAGTAATCAGTTGGGACAGTGGCAAAATATTATGCAGTTTTTATTTTAATGGGGGATGGCAAAATGAAAGTGTTGCTGGTTTCAGGAGGCAGATGAGCGTCCTGGTAACCCTGGTCTGGTTTTTGTTATTAAAACAATCACAAGCAGTTGTTAATTGAGGTCAGCACCATTGTTCGACGCTGGGATAAAGCTGCTATTCCCTTGCCTTCTGGAGCTGCATGTGCAATCTGCATCACTTTATTAATACGCTGTCCTAGTGAGCACGAGAGCACGAGTGCTTATTTTTTTTCCCCCAGGGTGAGATTTTGGGGTATGACGGAGCACTTTTGGCTTTTCACAGGATGAGCTGGATGAACTTCGGGCTGAAATGGAAGAAATGCGCGACAGTTACTTGGAGGAGGATGTTTACCAGCTGCAGGAGCTGCGGCGAGAGCTGGACCGGGCAAACAAGAACTGCCGCATTCTGCAGTATCGTCTCAGGAAAGCCGAGCAGAAAAGCTTGAAAGTTGCACAAACAGGTCAAGTGGACGGAGAGCTCATTAGGAGCTTGGAACAAGACTTAAAGGTAGGTGAGAGGCTCACGTGTCCCGTCAGGACCGCGGCGCGAGCGAGCGGGCTGCGATTCGGCTGCCTGCGACGGGGGCGAGGGTGACGTTACGAAGCAGGCGGTAGTTCTCAAAATGTCAGGAGCAATTCCCTTGTTCTGCGGTAGAAAACAAATGCTCAGCTAATCATACGGAAAAGACGTGTTACTGGGTAAAGAAGATCTGCCCTGAGTCAAATGAAAGAGACGTGGTCACGTTGCATTTGTGTGTCGGGAAGTTTTAAAGGGTTTTGGTTTTACTCACGTTACGCAAAATCTTAGGTTTCCCGATCTATACCAACAATACCTGATGTACTACTCCCTATTCATTCTGCTTCCTTGCTTTTCACTTTTTACTTAAGTAATTAAAAAAAAATCTATTTGCTCATTTCTTAGCTCCTAATGAGATGCTCTTTTTGGTGCTCGTACATGAGAAGGTTATTGCAACATTTAAGTGGGCAAATCAAGAATAAAATTGCTAATTCCCATTAAAAATTCTGTTCATATTGAAGCAGTTTTAAAATTTTAGAAATGAAGGCTAAGCTTCCCATAGGCATAATTTTCACCTAGCTTTTTCCTGCCATTGTCTTTCTGAATATTGCTTTCTTGTAGCTGTTTTGAAAATAGCTTCTTTAGACAGGGATTGCTAACCACTGGAATTATCAAGCACTTTGTACCTGAAAATGCAAAACATGAAACCTTTGGAAATTGGAATTACTGGTTCCCAGCAATGGAAATCAGAGTGACATAGCAAGTTATCAAGTTTTTCAAGATGTCAGATCCAATTTCCTTTTTGGTGGCAGAAAACAAATGTTAACTTTATCATCATAAAAATGATACATTATTTGTTAAAAAACTTGTCCATAGGTTCAGATGAAAACAGGAGATCTTGGTTTTCTTTGTCTGTGCTGAATTGTTGCAATTCATCATTCTGGAAGATGGATCACCATTCAGAATGTTTTTGGAGTAAATGTCTATTCTGGTTAAGCTGAACTCACAAAACCTAGGCTCGCTTATATTCCTGTGCTTTCCTATCACTCTTGCCTGGTTGTGACTGCTGCTAGGGCAGTAAATTCTGGCAGATGAGGCACATGCCTGGATGTGGTTTTGATCAATGACCCATCAGCTGTACGCCACTGTTCCTCATCCTCCGTTTCATCAGCGTGATACGCTGGGACTTTGATGTGCAGCCCTGGTATATGCTTGTTTCCCAGTGCTGTCCATGCCATTGCCTTAGCAAAATGTGGAAAGGGAGCTGGAGAGGGATAACTGAAGAGGTTTTCATCTTGGATGTTTTTATTGGAAATAAATATTCATTTTGGTATTTGAAAGACTTGGGGTCTTTCAACAACAGTCGGTCTCGTAATTGAATTGAAAATCTCTCTGCTATCTGGGGCTGTCCTATGTTTCCGGCTGTGGCTGCTGCTCCTCCTATTCAGATCATCTTCATGTTTTTGTGCTTTTTTTGGCCAGGTAGCCAAAGATGTTTCTGTCAGACTGCACCATGAGCTGGAAAGTGTGGAGGAGAAACGTGTTAAAGCAGAAGATGAAAACGAAGTCCTTCGCCAGCAAATCATTGAGGTGGAAGTATCCAAGCAGACGCTGCAAAACGAGCTGGACAAGTTAAAAGAGGTAAGCAATAACCGGGAAAGCCGTGCAGAACTCCGTTCCTGGGGTAGAGCGGAAGGTTGACACACCTGCATCGTAGAATAAGTCTTCTAAGAAGCTTTTAAGAAGCTCTTAAGAAATCCCTCCTGACACTGCATGTGCAGCTGTCCTAAAGGTCTCCTCACCTTCGCTATTTATCCCAACGGTGTTAGGAATTTAGAAACAAGAGAGAGGTAGTTGGTGGTTGTTGGTGATTTTATCCAGTGCTCCTCACACTGCTTCTGCCCCAGTCTAAACTAGCTTTTCTGTTCCTAATGGAGCAAAATTATCTTTGATTTGAGCTCAGCCTCTCGTTTACCCAGACTGGGACTTGCACCTGCTCTAGACCCACACACGTCTGTGCGATGCGTCTCCGAAGGGCTGGCTCCGACCGGCCACCCAACGGCTTGGCAGATGCTGCTCACTGGTGACAGTGGGGGCCACCAGCATGAGTTAGGCAGCAGGAATGTGGTCTGTAACATAGAAATAACATTGAGCTCCAGGCCCAGAAATGCTGTCCCTTAAGAAAAGAGATCATTTCAATTGAAGCTGACACCTAGTCATATTGGGCGAAGCAATGATCCTTGGAAGCAAGTGAGCTCAGCAGTGAAGGATGGCAAAGAGAAGCCAAGTCCTAAACGGAGCTCTTTGCCAGAGCCCGTATCCAGGTCTGGAGCCGTATTTCTCTTAACGCTACAGTGGATTGGCAGATCAGAGCCTCTGCTCCAGTTTAGACCAGATTGAGACAGAATATTTAAACACAGTGAGGTAAGACATGTATCCTCTGAGCCATGGTCAGATTTAGAGCGCTGCTTCAATTATGTGTTATTTTAATCTTTCAAACAACGCTTGCATATCAGCTGGCACAAAGCCTGATTCGGTTTACTAAGGACAACCCCTATCTAATTTCTCTCTGTATGAGAGTAGGGAAGAGGAGTAGGAACCCAGGACAAGAGCTTTGGAGCAGTCTGTATGAGGTGGGACAAATGTCAGCTGGTGTAAGCAGCCTGACACAAAAGGAAAGCTGGGATGATGTTTTAGCTGTTCTTCTTTCTCGACATTATTTGTGAATGCTGAGATTAATAGGTATGATACTGAGTTACAGGGTATCTAGTCTATTTTTTAAATGTTGACACTGCGACATGCACCAGATGATGTCTTTGTTGTCGGTTATCATGCAAGCCTACTAGATACAGCTTGACGGTCTTTGGGATTAAACAGTTGGAGAATTAAGTTTTGTGTGAGCAAGGGGAAAGAAAATGCACCATCTCAAATTAACCCTCACCAGGCTAACATTGCCCTGCTTCTTAAATTGCTACAGCCAAGCAGGGCTGGGAAGCCCAGCTAATTCACCTTTCTGCTGCAGTGCAACCTGCAGTGGATCTAGCCTTGCTATGGGAGTGGATGTGCCTGCTGAAAGAGGCAAAGGCTGGAGGAGAAGTAGGGAAAGGAGATATGGATGGACACACTTCTAAGATGCTCTGAAAGCACTGCTGGGCATAAATTGCAGTCCATTCTTTTGTAATATGAGTGGTGTTTTTCCTGGGAGTCAAAAAATTACAGAGGATCATAGTAGGATAGAAGATGGAGATGTAGACCTCAGCAGGTTGCATAAAGGTGGATGAGTTAAAAGGGAAGTTGCATTTTCAAATGCTGTGCAAAACATGGCAATATTTGTACCAGATAAGTATGTGTTTGCAAAATTTGTGATAAAATCTTAAAAACACACAAAAAAGTATAGTTCTCATGTCAAGAAGTTTTTAAATAATTGTGTTTTTAAAAACTTCTAATGCATATGAGCCTGTAAAAGAGTATTTTAAAAACATGCTGATATGAAAGCTAATCCTTCGTATATGAGAAGAAAAAGTACCCCAAAGGCCATATGGCTTTTTATGCATCCACTCTGACACCGCATCTTGTCTGGCTGAAGGCTGGCACTTAGAAACAGTATCTTCCCCTTTTAGTCCTGGAGCGTCGCCCAAGACCCAGTCAGGCAGGATTCTCGCTCCGATACAGCTTCCTGTCATCATATGCTTTTATTTTTTTCCATCACATCCTTGACTATTCTCAGCCCTTCTGTCATCCTCCGATCAACATAAAGATTTTCTCGCGCTTGATTCATGTTTATTACTTAATTCGGTGCTAATGTCCGCTTTGTCCTGCTGTATAGTTCCCTCAGGTCCCATTTCTTGCTGCAGTGGAATTGCAAGTATGTTGATGTCTTTCACATGCTAACAAATCTTTAAGAATTGTACCCATGTCTCCATATATTATTTCTTTAAAGCAACCTTCATTTTTTTGTCATAATCCTTTGAAGAACTGCTGAATACTTACAGTGTTCAGTGCTGTTATACATTCTTTTATCCCAGTGTCTCTTTCTATCTCCTGTGATACTTCTTTCAACAAGATTTCTCTGTGTATGTGTGTGTGTATGAAATATATGTGAGTTTGTTCATTTTTAAAAGCCTTCAGTTTTAACTGGGATGGGAATTTTCACCTTCTCCCAGCCAGAACAATTTCAAGTTGTTAGTAGATATGAGACAGGCTTTCCTCTGTATTCACCAGACAGCTTTCCCTGGTATGTCTTAGCCTTGGAAATAATAGAAACAAAGTTATAACGAAGGGGAAGAGTGACGAGAAGTCACTTGCCAAGGTCCTTGACAGTGCTCTTCTCTCCTATGCTACCACTATGTAGCTGCTAATACACTGCCCACTCTGTTCCCAGGCAATTCTGGATTCCAGTTTCATGACCTTGCTTAAGCTTTTGCATAATCTATCTAAAATGGGTATAGTTCAGCTTTGTTCTGCCAGATCCTTCCATCATCCAAAGGTTTTCCATTTTCTACTGATCATTCAAAGAAGGAGCTTCTGAATTGGAGCAGAAGCAGTTACAGAGTTTCAGGATCATGCTAGATTTTTCCTTTGTTTGTTTGAATGAGCATGCTTCAGCTCCCTCTGGTAGATGGGTTTTGAGCTTAGATATGAATTAATTAGGATTTTAAACAAATACATATATTTTTTATCCAATTCTGATGTTTTCCAGTTAGATACCCTTCCCATTTTCCACTAAATGTCATCAGCACCCTGGCATTCGCTTTGATTAATCATGCCACTCTACTCTGTATTTTTTATTTTTCAGTTGACCGAGCCAAAGGGTAATATGGTGCTTTCCTTTCCCATAGTTCTTTCCAAAAACTGTTCAGATTTTGTTTGCTTGTCAGTGTGGAGTTTCATCTCCCTGCTACTCTTGCCTGAAGTACCTCCACTGATTATTTCCAAGCAATTTCTTTCACTAGGTAATACTGTTTCTCTGAGTATTTTTTGACTTTACTGACTGTATCAAGCTGTTCTGCTTCAGTCTTCTCTAACTGCTGCAGCGTTTGTGGTTCACTGAATTTTCCCCCACAAGTTACATTCACCTACTTCTTCAGCTTCCCTTTTTTTCAGCTCTTCTATTTTATTGTTCTGGAAATCTCAACTGGATTCAAGCCTCCCCTGATGCCTTTTTCTTTTTCTGGCAGCTGCTTATTTCCTTCTCTGTTAGAGCCTCTGAGTTTTCCTACTGCTGTGAACACTTCTTTGTAGTAAATCCTTTGTAAAATTGGGATGTCCTTAAGAGCTGTCCCTTCTAGGAATTTGCTAGGATTTTCTGTGACTTACCAAAGCTGCTGCTTCCTTAGAGCTTTAGAAGTAAAGGCTCTGTACCCTCACAACCTCGATAACTTTACATACTATGACCAATGCTTTCTTCTTTTCTCATGTTGTCTAGGTTATTACTATGAGCATTTGAGTCAATAGGCTGCCGGGAGGAAAGAGAAAAAAGAAAAAGACGATCACTGGCAGATTCCCCTCAGCATATCCCTTCAGCTGTCGTTTCTTCTTGTGCTAGTCTTTCCTGATTTTCTAATTCAACTCATAGGGAATGCTGGTCTTTAATAAGAATCCAACTTGATCAGGCAGCCAGTGTCAAACAAACTCTTTCCGAAGTTTCCTTTCATTGGGAAAATCATTGAAATATCAGAAAAAAAAAACAAACTAGAGAAGGATGTAAAGTCAATTGTTCAGAGGTCAAGGCAATTCAGAATTAGGGTTGTTTGTGCAGCTGTAATTATGTCTCTTTGTGTCCCTTATCATATGCTTTTTAATTGCATGATATATTTTCTCCTCTGTCCCTGTGTGCAGTATGGCTGATGGTCACTGAATGCTTTCTATTCATATGTTAAAAAGAATAAGATAAGCTTCTTGTCTGCCCGTGGGTGGTTTTCTCACAGTGAACAAACTGTTTGAATGCCTTGCACAAAGAATATATTCTTTCTGCACCTGTACAACAGGCTGTGGTTGCTCTAAAAGTTGTCCTGGCCCCAGATGATATAGCCAGTGGTTTCTGCCACTCCAGGGTGTTGAATCCCTTTAAAATCACATGAACAAGTACATATATTGCTTAACATTATTTCTGTCAATATTAATAAAATGATAGGTAGATAGAGTTTTTGTACACCTAAAATTAATTCTACTTAAATCAGAGGAGAGATGCTTCCCTGTGAAGGATTTCCCTGAACCAAGTGTCTGTGCTCAGTAATACAGTGTCCTCAAGGATAATGGCAAGGAAATGACTGTTCCCAGAATGGGATTCTTCTTAGCTGCCCCATAGGAAGGAGCCCATTGGACACTGATGGACCATACAGCACTGATGTGAAGCCCTTAGCAATTCCATCCTGAGCATTCACAAGACAGATCTTTTCTCAAAGATGTGGAGATAGGAGCTGGTCCACACAACAGCTAACCCATCCTGCACTCTTCCTTTCCCTGGAGCAACCCGTGCCTCTGCAGGAGACGCCTGCTCTCCTTGGCCGTGCTCTTGTGAGAGGTTGAGGAGTTTGTGTTCTCCCTGCTCAGCTTCAGGTGGTTGGCAAAGAGACCTTCCATTTCACGCCTAGATGCCATGCATTTAGAGTAAGTTTAGGCAGCTGAAACGGTGCTCGGAAAGTGCTGCTGCCTCTACATGATGGGTAGCTAATTCCCCTGCACGTAGCACCGCTCTGAGTAATCCTCCCTGCGGAACTCGCTGCCTGCATCAGAACAAACCGCTCTGCTCTGTAGTGTGCAAATGTGCTGAAAAGGCCCCGGAGCCACTTTCGTTCCCTGGGGGCACCTGCCCGGGCTGTCCCCTGCAGCTGCCCAGCGTGTGCCCTGCTGGGGCTGGCGGCGGGGGCAAGAGAGGCTGACGGCCCCGTGGCAGCACCGGGCCGCCCGGCCGAGACCCCAGGGACAAAGACAGGGGATCGCGGAGGGGCGCGAAGCTGCTGGGAGGTCAGCCGGGAGCCCGATGGAGCGGTTTAGGGAGAATGAGAACCCGGTAACTGGAAGAGAGGGGTGTTTGTGGACTGCGGGACAGCCCTGAGCAGCAGGTGGGAGCAGGGAGCAGGGATGTGGGGCTGCTGTGCACGCTCTCGCAAGGAGCCCCGGCATGCTGTGGTGGCCGAATTTTCTCAGCCCAGCCCTAGCTTGGGTTGAAGTCTCTTGTGCATCGACCCTCCCAGGTTGTTGGGACCGCTGTGGGCACCAGTGCTGTCTCCAGGTGGATCAGTTCAGGAAATCGCACCCAGTCAGTGGAGAAGCATCACTGCAGCTCCTGGCATTGCTGCCAAGAAGGGCAGAGGCAAAATGGGAAAGCCGGAAAAACTGTTTCCATTTGGGAGAAGTGCAAGGCCACGGACTGCGGGTAATGGCTCCAGGATGTCTCTGTAGGATGCTCAGATTGTGAGAAAAGGCAACACGTGCTGTAAATGGGATTTCCCAGGATACCTGTAGGGTTTTTTTAGGACAATGGCTTCTCCCGAGGCTTTTTAATGCGATAATGCGAGGCTGGGTGGATAATGGCGATGCCGGTGCCTCAGCTCACCCTCTCCTCCTCCTGCAGCACCGCTTGGGAGGCACGTTCTGAGAAGTGCTGCTTTGCAGTCAAGGTTATTTTTGTGTTGTTAAGATGTTTGTTCCTTGTAACAGAGTGAAAAGCTGCCTTCAGATTCTTTCAAAAATGAATGAAATACATGCAAAGAGCTGAAATACCTTTCAGGCACATTATTCAGAAACAAAATTTGCTCCAAAATACATGTGCGTGACTCCTTTTAACATCCCTGGGAGCAGAGAGCATTTTTCTGATAGCAGAATCTAGCTATAGAGCTAAACATACATAATACAGCAAAATAACATCTGGAGGCTACTTCTTAGAACTGTGCGTGACAGTCTGATTTTCATCGCCTAGAACCTTTTCAGTAGGGCATAATATAGGCAGTGAGTGTGTATAAAAACATGGCTATTCCCATCTGACATCACTTTTCCCTCCTCTCTCTCCGATGTAAATACGTACTTGAGGTCCAAGGTAGCACAGAATTCATGGAGAAATTATTCCTTTAGTGCAGTGTGCTTCTCTGTAGAAAATACTGCCTGTTTTTCCTTAGCTGGGGCTTTGCATGTGTTCAGGAAGGCTGCACGTGACGTTCTTCAGTCACTTCTCTGGTGTGACTCCTTTAATTGCCACAGTGAAACAGGGTAAGCTGTGAAGGTCCTTTGATTTCTGTATGAGATGACTTCTATTTGTTGTTGCCGGTGAGTTTTCATGATGGAAACTCACTGAAAAACAGGGCAAAGAGAAGACTTGCAAGGTGTAGATTCAAATAATATTAAAAGGGCCTGATTAAAATCACTGTGTGATCACATTAAAGGTAATTAAAACCACCATAGCCCTGCTTAGAAGCTGCTGCTTGCGACAACTGTAAGTAATGAAGTCATCTGCACTAATCCGAAGAAAAGCCATTGACTACATAAGAGTTGTGCTGCAGCTCTATTTTATCTCCAGTACTTTTTTCTCACTGTGATAAATAATGAATTGGTACCTAAAGCACAGTAAAGGATTCATAATCAATACGCCATTTCAGGAGCTGTACAAACAGTGGAATGAAAAAGCAGGGCGGAGGGAAGGCAGGGGAATGCATTTGGCTCAAGTAAATATATATATATACACACATATATGTATATATACACACACTATATACATATATATGTAGCATAAAGGAATAGTTTCAGTGAAAAGAAACATTTTTGAAGGAACCATATTATAGCCTATTTCTAATCCACTATTTTTCTTTTCAAAAGTTTTAAAAATCTGTTAAAAACATCAGCTACAAAAAGTGGTGTTTTCAAAACGCTTTATGACCCCTCTTATATGTGTGTATTTAAGCACATTACTAAGTGCATTGATGAACCTCAATGGGCCTTTGCATATGGAATAATATCACTTAGGTGATGGCATCTGCAACAGGAACAACCGTCTTCCATAGCTGCTTGATGGAACAAGCTAGCTTGGAACATAGCTGCTTGATAGGACAACAGGCTAGTTATAAAGAGATCTTCTTTTTGTAAAAACTGCAATTTCCCTATGCGAAGTTCCTCACCTGTTTTTTGTTAGTGGTTAGGAGAAGTCTTTCAGGAGTGAAACTGATACGGAGACAACCTCCATGAGCTCAGAGCGTGTATCCTTCTCCCCGTCCTCCACGCCGTTACCAAAAATAATCCTGCCGGGTGTCACGAGCTGCGGCAGTGACAACGCACACAAACTGTAGTCACCCTGACATCTCCATAAAACATTCACGGGAAAAAATTCACGGGGCTTATTTTTGATCCTTTCCCCCAAGCTTTCAACAGTGTAGTTAAAAGTGATTATTTTTTTTTAGCAAACCCTTGTAAAAAAATGGGTAGTAAAACTTCAAGTACTGCTTTTGTTTTTGGGGGAATCTGGCCTCTAGTGTATCAGGGAGCTCCAGATGGAAGCCGGAGAGCACACATACCCTGTGCAAAGCGCTGTTCCTTTGCCTCTTCGCTCAAGCTGGCGGCGGCGGCCAGGCCGGCGCGCCGCCCCTGTGACAGGCAGCGTTTGCTCCCCGCTTTGGCTGGCTGACCGCGAGCCCATGCCAGTTGTTTTCCTATCGCATCCGCCGTCATTGCAGCCCGGCTTAGTGGGATGGCAGGTCGGAGGCGGCCGCAGGAGCGAGCACAGGCGTGTGGGGAGATGCGCGCCGTCTCGGCCCGGAGCCCAGCTTGCCTGCGGCTCGCGCTGCGCTGGTGCCGCACACCCGCACGCACGTCGGTGCCGCTTGGGCACACGGGCAGCCTCGGGGACAGCGCTGCCTGGAAACGTTTAGGCAGGTGAAGAAAGTCAGTGCCATTGATTTTTTTTTTTTTTTTTGTCCTCCTTTGAAGGGGTTAATCAATTATTTCTCTTTGTCCATTAATTATTTACGCTTGCTTCTCTAGCTCTATTTTTAAGAGGCGAATGTAACTTATTGCACAGATAACGTATGAATTATTAACGTCACACTACTCAAGCTGTCAGAAGATGAATGAGGGGGACGAGATCTGATGGTCCTGCCAAGCTCGACGTCGCCGCGTGTTACGGCCTTGTGCTCTCCCACTTGCACGTAGCCGGCACCGCGCTGCAAGCCTGTGTGCGCTGCCGAAAGCACCGCGGTGTGGCCGGCCCCCAGCCTGGCGGTGGCCTCTGCCGTGCCTTGATCCGCAAGGAAGGTCTCCCCGGTGGAGGTAGCAGGTAGCGGGTTGAAACGGAGAAGAGCTCGTACAGCAGTTCACCATCGGGCAGACCTCGTTGCCCCGGTTCGTTTCCAGGCCAAAAGTCTGACGGATTCCGCAAGGGCTCGAAGCGGGATTGTGCAGCGGGGAGTCTTCGAGCAACCTCTAATCAGCTCCTTTTACAGAGCCCAGCAAATAGCTGCTGCTTTGTGCCAAAGATGAGGACACGTTCACCCGCCCGGCTCTTTTCACAAACCCAATAGATGCCAAAGTGGTGACAGCGTGCAGCACTTCAGCCCCTTTCCAGCTCACATAAGAGCAATTTATGTACTTGCTTGCACCCCACCGCTCCCCATAGATTTTTCCTGCAGTTAGATCATGAGGGAGCTCTGCAAGGCTGTCACATTTTGTTCCTACACTCAGACTGTTAAGAAATGCTGAGGAAGGAGACTGTTTCTCTTCTGTGGGAGGACACACACTGAAGGCTTCGCTTGATTTGGTGTTAGTTTTGTGCCTTGATGTGAGAAAATCTGAAGTTTCTTTTAGTACCAGTAATTGAGAATGTGGTGGTTCATTGAACCTAATAAAATGCCACTGCCTGTTCATATTAGATATGTTACCTCCTACCTTCTACACTCCCTTTTCACCATATATTTTGTTGCAAGATGAAAGCCAGAGCCTGGGGAACTTAAGTTTTGCAAGATACTCTTACCTGAATCTTCTACATTTTTGCTCCGGTAAGAGTAGCTGGATCCGAAGGTAAATTGGGTTGATATTTAGGGCCATCCACATAATGTCTGCGTGGGCAGGAGCAGAATGATCCACCTGAGGCTGCCAGACGTACGCATTGCTCTATTTAAGGCCCGTTTCTCAGGGATTGCTCCAAAATAGTTACAGTCCATCTCCTGAGCAGGCTTTTGCTGCAGTCAGCTCTGCTGCACGAATCTGGGTCTCATGTGAATGTTGCTGAGCTCTCCCCAGCGCTGCCCGGTGCCTCGCGCACGGCGCAGAGCTGACGCCTTTCCCTGCGTTCAGGGGGGTCAAAACAAGAAAATTCAAAGCGATGATGGAGAGAATGAAGTAATTCCTGTGTGACATACCAAATGGTTTTGAGGCAGGTTTGGATCTAGTAGTTTATTGTAGCATGGAAGTTGGTTTTCTCTTTAATACTTTTTTGCTGCCTGTGATGTATTTTTTCTGTCAAAATCAGTTGAGAGTCTTTTTTTTTTTCATTTCTGCTTTGAGTTACCCAGAGTTTGGTCCTTCTGGTTTCCCATTGCCTTGCCCATGTGTCTTCTACAAAGACTTTGGTAATGTGTTGGTTGTTCCTAACCAGAAGATACAGGATATATTGCCATAGGTATCATAAGCTCTGTGGGCAATCATACAGGAAGCTTCTAATATCAGTCTGGGGGTGACAAAAAATAGGTCCTAAATTATTTACAGAGGTGAGAAATGGTGAAAATCGCTTGCCAGGAGGAAAAAATGGTAGGGGTTGGGAATGGTCTTTTACTAAAGGGAAAAAATTTAATCCTCAGTTCCCTACTGCAAGAGTCCCCTTTTTGCCACATCACTGTAATTCCATCCATGCAACAGGCAGGTTGAGAAAGAGGATCTATTGCCTTTGGATATATTGGCCATTATGGATAATGGCCAAAGTTATGGCCATTATCCATCAAAATTATCCATTATGATGGGTAGACCTTAAATTCTCCACAGTGTCCTTCAATGGTCGACTGTCAGTGTGTGTGACTATGTACATTTTACACAGTAAAAAAAGGACAAGGAATTAGTTTGCTTAAAGAAAAAAAAAATTCCTCCCTTCGCTTTTACTCTTCTGTCTTTGGTGGAATTCTTGCATTCTTTGCTCCACTTCAATTATCTTCAGTGTGTTGTTTTTCTGTGCATAATGGTAACTGGGATGCTGAGTTGAACCTTCAACTTCCCAGTGTTTGGAAACCGTCTCTGGCAGCTTGTAGAGCAGGGCTTTGGGCACATCCCGGGCCAGCAGTCTCTAGCGCCCAGAGCTCGGCTCTACCAGCTGGAACTGAGCTCAGCTGAGCTGAGACATTCAAAAACAATGCTTTCCAGCCACTGTCAGGAGCCTCTGCTCCCCTTGTTCAGGGCATCAGGCAAGCACAGATATCTTCAAACAGGGGGATTATTTTTGTGCTCTTGCTTGTTCTACTTGCTCTCTGTTTCTCTGAAAATACTGCAAAAACAGTCCCTTATCGAGATAATTCGTCACTTCCATTTTGGTCTTGACTGTAATCTGTAAGACCAGAGGGAGTGAAAGACAACAATGTGTCAGTGAATAATTAAGCCTTTTTTTCTTCTTCATCCTACAAAGTGTTGATTTCATTCTTGGTTAAAGGTCTGTGTTTTGTGCAGTTTTGTTGGAACAGATTATCTGCCAGTCCAGACAGCCATAGAGGAGATAGATAGCAATTTAGGTATCCCCCAGCATACCAGGAACACAGATTGGAAGATATCCCTTGCTTCTTTTTGCCAGCACCATTGTAAGAGAAATAATCCTGTGTGACAATTCTGTTATCACAGAATGGGTGAGGTTGGAAGGGACTTCTCTAGATCATCTAGTCCAACTCCCCTGCACAATCAGGATCACCTGGAGCACGTGGCACAGGATCATGTCCAGGCAGGTTTTGAAGATCTCCAGGGAATATATATATTCTTTGGGGGGGCAAAAAAAAGGCAGAAAATAGGAGTTTCTGCAGTCCTGAATGGGAAGATTGAACTACAGCACACCCCTAGTTGGCTTTCTTTGTACACACTCTCTTGCTATGGAATTGTTGGGGGAAGAGACAAATATTTCATTGCACAAAGGGCTGTCCTACCGAGTCGATATGCACAGGCACTGTGGGCTGTGTGTGCATTTGCTGAGGAGGATTAGGAGGAGGTCTGGCTGTGTACTTTTGGTCAAGGGGAAAGTAGCTTTTTCCAAGCAGAAAGAAGAGGTTTGTGGGCACCAGCATTTCACAGGTGCTTCAGATTCCATCTCAACTGACGCTTTCCTCAGAAGTAAAGGCAACAGCAGGGCAATGAATGCGATATTTACTGGTACGAGACATCTTCAGAGAACCTGGTATTAACAGAAAGATCTCGTAACATTTTTACGTGATTTTTTCCTGGCAATCACAAAGCAAGAAAGACGAAGGTAAAAAAAAAAAAAAAAAAAGTTTTCCATACATGATGTTCAGTTTCCTGAAACACTCCATATTTTATTCTCAGCAATGAAGAGTGCCAAGTTTCGTGGGGATTGCCTGCTAATAAAGGTATTTACTGGCCTCTCGCAGCTGCGGCCGACACTCTGTTAACTAGCTGTAAGTGCGGGTGTCGATTGGATCCTGGCATCATTATTCCAGGTCAGGGGCTGACATAATTGAAGGGGATGGGAGCAGTAATTAGGATGCAAAGGTTGTCACTCACATCATATTGCAATCTGTTCTTTAAACCTGAAGCCTTATTTTCCATCCACTTCCTAGGCTGAAACTTATTTGGTTGCTCGTTTGGTCATTTTGTCACTTGCTCCAAGGCTCCGGGGTTGAGTTTTACTCAGCTGCTCATCAAAGCCGGGAATGGAAAGAATATGAGATTTCCGGAAATGCTGAAGCAGTCGAGAGGAAATAGTTCAGATAAATCACCCACCACCAAAGTCTCATTTTACTCTCGTCTCCCAAGTGGAGATTGCTGGGTGAGGAGGATGTGGCAATAACAGCTCGGAAGATCTCTAATGGGGGAAGAGAAATGAAAAGCCTTGAGATGCTTCCGATTCAGTTATAACTTTCAGGAGCTTCTTGGGTTGCAGTTGCTCATGGCTGATTATCTGTAATCAAGCCATTACAAGCCAAACCATTATTAGCAATATTTCTACTCTACCACTTAAATTCTCCTCTACTTCCTACAGGTTTAAAATCCTAAATCAGGTCGGCAGTCAAAACATGTGCAAGAATTATTATTTTTACTGCGTAACACTGTGAAAGCAACTAGGCACCATTAAGGATTTATTGAGTTTCTGTTTTCTCTATTATTATTTTCAAGTGAAAGATTTGCCATAATGAAATTGCTGCAGAGCAATGAATCACAGAATGGTTGGGGTTGGACCTCCAGAGATCGTCTAGTCCAACTCCCTGCTCAAGCAGGGAGAGCACGTGGCACAAGGTTGCATCTAGGCAGGTTTTGTAGATCTCCAGAGAAGGAATGACTGCGCGTTTGGGTTTTTTTTGTGAGCAATCCTAGCTATTCTAGCTGGGCTGTGTGATCAGTCAAAATGCGCCTATATAGGATGCATGTGATGGACAGTTTCACTTTTGGTCTTTGATGGGAGTTTACATGAATGTTAAATACAGGAACTGATGGCAGTACTTACATGATTACCAAGGGAACGGGCTCCCTGGAGCTGTTACGGGCCAGGCTGCTGTCTGCTTGCAGGTTTTAAAGCAGAGCTGGCTACACAGGGAGGGCAATTCAAGCCGTCGGAGGAAACGGTGACAATCTCTGGAGGCAGACTGCCTAATAAAAAAAAAAAAACAAACACGTTTATTTCCTATCTCAAACAATTGCTTATTTTTATAGGCCTCATGAATCCTTCGGATTAATGCACATGTATCAAGGCACCAATTATTTTAGTTTGATGTTTCAACGGTAAACAGGTGCATGGGGCTCGATAAGGCAATTTGAATAGGGCTAAGTAAAATGTCTCTCTTTCAATACCTTGCACTTGTGTATTCTCCTCAAGGGCTGGATTTATCCAGGGATTTCTGACTTTCAAACTTCCCATTAGCATCTCCTGGCAGAGTGCCCGCTCCTCCCCACATGGAGTGGTGGGAAGCAGCAGCCCTGCAGTCCCGCGGCTCCTCCATGGAGCTTTGTGGCCGCAGGTGATGACTGAAACTGGGCTGAGGTGATGGGAAGACTGGTTTAAAAGGGCATTTCTGTGCTCAAAAATTATATGAAAAGCAGCATCTGGTGCTCACTGTTTGATCAAGCAGACCTTCGAAGGCAATTTGTTTCATTTCCCCGTAACTCTACTTTATGACGGCCAGTCCTGAAATCTCAGCAGGGATCAGGTTTGTTCATAAACAACAGTTCAAAAAAAATGAGTCTGCTGGACAGATTGTATTGCTTGGCACCAGCCTCCTCCCGTCCGCTATAATCAGCAGAGGTTGCCTGCCCTTACAACAACACACCCGAGGGCAGGCGCCGCTGCCCCGGGTTGCAGCCACACCATGCCTTAGTCTGCACGAGGATTGGAAGCCAGCACGAGTCCTTCCCTGCCTGTGTTGAACATAGAGGGGAATGAAAACAACGCACAAACTTTCCTCTCGCAGAGCCGCGCCGATTTGCTGATGCATGGGGCACTTGTGCTGCTTGCCAACCTGTCGGGGGCAGGTTGCCCTCTCTCCTCCTCAGGCTGCCTCTGCTCCTAGGTATTTTTAGACCATTTAGTACGTGCTGCTCAAGTCAGGGAGGCTGGAGCCAGACATAAAGAGAAAATCCACCTGTAGCCATGAAAGCAGGCTTGCAATTCTCAGGAGATGTAATAGCTAACCGGCCCTGTAGCTGTCCTCTGTGTTCCTGCCAATTTTTCACGAAAGGGAACCAGGAGGGGGACGAGGACTGCAATGCCCAGAGTTTTAGAGGCTGGTGGGACTGTCGCAACAGAAGAGCTCTTTCAGATATAAAACATGATAAATTTGCATCAACAAAATGACACTCAGCACAAGCAAGGGAGTAGCCGGGAAGGAATGTAATTGCAATTATGCCATAAATTCACTTTCAGCTGGCACGAAGATCTATCAGAGGGCAGGCAGAATTTCCTTCCTTGCCTTAATGAAATATAAGTACCCTGTTCTGTGTTTGCAATTGCCATTTGTGCTTTGGTGCAGCAGAGGTTGGAAGAGACCTCCCCTTTCTTTGATATGAAGTTGATTTGCGTGGCAGCATTCATCCACCCATGTTATCCAGTCCCTATTTTTGTTGCAAAGTGAATTCAGAGCGGTGATCTCATGGTGTTTACAGCATTCCCTGTGCTGACATAATGACTGATGCCTTATTTTCATATGCGGGTGTGTTAGGGAATAGCCACCTTCAAATTGCTACTCGACCACATCCATGGAGTCCTCTCTAATGCCGGTTTCAGGCAGGAGGTGGCTGCTCTCCTGATGCAGTCGCGCCTGAGGATGTTCTCCACTGTCTTCCAGGAGATTTGGACAGCAGCAGGAAAAGATAAATTAATTAATAACGAAAAAAAGCATGTTGAAGATAAATTAATACTGTCACTTAATAGCTACTGCAAAGAAAACTAATTGAGAAAAATCAGGAAGGCAAAGGGCTGCTGTATATGTGAGAATTTCTAGTAGTCTTAAACCAGTTTTTAAACAATATAACTACCTAGCATATGGGTAGCTTTTGCCTACTTTCGAAAATGAAAGGAAAATATTTCACGATGTTTAGTGACATGTATTTGGGGTGTAAGAATGCTTTAAATTTGGGGATATCACTGTAATTCGCTAAAGTTAATAAATTATATACTACAGTTCTTCCATCTATCTCAGACTTACTAATGGGGCACAGTGAAGCACAGAACTATTTAAAACATTTAATTTTGTTTGTTCCTGATCTCTAGAGTAGGGATAGATATTGGGCTTTGAGACTCAGCTAATACGTAATGAATAGTTATTTGTCAAGTGCAACCGTAGTAGTTAGTCCAGCGATATATCTGAATGCAGCTTTTATGTTTGTTTTTGTTTTTCTGATGGGGATTATAACAGGAAGGGGAGAAAGCATTTTTTGCCATGTTTGAGTCACTTGTCATTCACAGTGCTCCAAATCACAGCTTTTAACAATAATCTTTAATCCCCCATCACTGCTCTTCAGTGTTGACTGCAGAAAAAGTTCCACTGTTGACGTTTAACAAAAGCTCCTACTTGGCTCTTCCGTTCCAGGATAAAGTGACTTTTATACTGGCGCAGCGGGTCCCCCGGGGGCACAAGCTATTACAGAACAACTTACTCCGTAGACAGTGTAAACAAGGCACCAGTCTGCAGAACTTATTGCTACATGATTATCACTCAGGGCAAGGATTTAGGGAGAGTCAAAGAGACGAGACATGCAGCTGTATGGAGAGAGCAGCCAGACCTGTAATACCAGGAAAAATATTACCATGAGCTCTAGAAATGAATGCAGCACTGGATTTAGGATGCAGTGAATGCAGAATTTGGAGATTTACCTGGGTCCCACAAGCCTGGAGAGATTTCCTGCACAATTTGTGGACCTTGGTGTTGAGCGTCTGTTTGGGGCACTGCTGGTGATCGCCTCAGCTTGTTTCCCAGGGGGGACACACAGCTGTCCCCCTTGGTTCGATGTCCATAACCTCACTAAAAAATACTCATTATTGAAGCTGAAAAGTTTGGCAGCCCCAAACTCCTAGCAAAGCTTATGTTACATCTCAGTCGCACCTCGACTGGAACTCCACGTTCCCATTCTTCTTTCGTCCGAACTATTACAAAACTTCATCCGAATGTCAAATGTCCATTTCTGCAGAGTGTTCCGGCATCTGACTTCTTTGTTTTCGATACAGTCTCCAGACACAGCTGGCTTTTCTTACTTGATGCTTATCTCCTCCTTGGGAACTTTAATTAAAAATAGGACATCCTAGTAATGCAATTGCTTATATAATTTTTCTCTGGTAAACTTAATTAAATTTAAGTACCTGGTATCATCTTGCTGCATACTGGTTGGTATTTTCTAAATGGAAATTGCTAGATGAGAACATAATCAGTCATTCAACCAAACTAAGGTCTTCTTAATATTTTCTCCCAAAGGCGAACGAAGCAAAGATAACTTCAGATAATTTCTAGGGAGTCTTAGAGTCCAGTTTTTAAGCAGACCAGCCCCTGTTGTACATATGCTTGGAAAGATACGCTTCTGATTAGCCCATGCATGGTTTTAACAAGGCTTTTTAGCAAGGGTTAGCCTGCCATCATTGCTGTATAAGCTTAATCCTGGCTATAGTGAAATAGGATTAAACGCTGCTCTGCATCTTCCATGCAAAGTTGGAGTAAACAGGATTTGCGTGGGTAGGTATCTCCGCGGAGCAGCTGCCCAGCAGCTCTCCAGCCGCTTGCGGAGCCTGCGGGATCGCGTGGGAATTTAGGAGTGCGGTTGTGCAGGGGGGCCCGCTCAGCACCCCGTGTTTAGTGCCAGCCTCAGCCCTGAGTCCTTCTCCACGGTGCCGTGGAGCTCGGCTGGTGATGGTTCTTGTGGGGAGGATCCAGCATTGGGGTGAACTCCGTGTAGAGATACCTGTAATCCTTCTTCTTGGTGACGAAAAATGTATGCAAAAATACCTGCTGAGTTTCTACCTCTCCTGGACGGGGATTATATGCAATTTATTAGGCCTCTCTTTACGTACGTGAGATCTAATGCAGGAAAAGCATGAGTAATAAATATGATGAAGGCACACAGGAGTTGTTATCATACAGCTGGAAAGTGAGAGGAAAGAATTAGACAAAACAAGATGTACTGGACAAACCTAGATATATAAACTCGTGAGGATTTGAATAATCCCATGCTGCCACAGTACTTCTTAGGAAATATAACCCAGAAGATTTGGGTAATTTTACTACATCGTCATTAATTGTCATTCTGCCTTTCAAACTACTTTCTGAGGCAAATGGGAGAAGGACCAGTGCTATTTTCCCACCAGCTTGGGTGCTCACAGGCCCAGGGCTGCTCGCAGGTGTGAAAGAGCAGGGGTTGGCATGGACCGTCTAGGGTCTAAGGGCTGTTGCGTGTGACGTGGTGGGGTCTTTACGAAAAGCTCAAGAGACAGAAAAATTGAAGGTTTGAGCTTTTTTGGAGGCTGGTAAGCCAATATCTAAGGACATCAAATAGCAGAGAATTACAGGTATGAGACCTGTGTTCTTTTGACCTATAGGTCACTACTGAGTGCTTGGGAACAAAATACCGAAAGTGTCTGAAGGTGATGGAAAAGGCTTTTTGTGTTTGTACCTCCTAAGTTCTTGAGCGCGGTGAGTTTGCTGAGCACAGGCTAGTCCTTGCTGTGCTGTGGCACGGACCCCTAGGCACGTCCAAGTGAGGCAGGGGTGTATTTCCATCTAGGAAAAGGCTGGCAGCATTTGCAATCTCTGCTATCCAGTTATTCCCCTTTAACTTGGCTGTGGCACTGTTCTTCCAACACCCTCTGCCTCTTAGTTTAGGAATGATAAACTTCTTAATCTCCAAACTAAGAAGTTTCATGTTGGCCTCCTGCACATTGACAATAGTAACTTCAAAAGTTGGTTTCTGTCTTTGATTCTTTCATTTACTTTTGAAGTTCTGGTAGGGAGTTTTCCAGGCATCTTCCAGAATGTTGTGCATATATCATGTACGTTAAAATTAGCAGTCATGTAGTTGTGGTTTAAACAAATTATTGAGCTTTGATCCCAAAATTCAAAGCTAAATTAAGGAGATTCCTCTCTCAAAAGAACAGAAACAAGAAATTCCAAGCCTAGAGCGCACGCAAGGGCCTGGGCAGGAAGCAGAAGGAGCAGTTCAGCCTGCACAGCTGAGTAACAGCGCAGACAGCGTCAGGGTGGCTTTTCCCGTATGCGCCAGGGAACATCACACTCACCAGCATGGAAGTATCCACAATACAATCCCGACCAGATCAGACTCTCGCTTGCCTCGAGAAGTCTCTCAGCTGTTTGAGGCAGGAGTTTACCAAGGTGTGAACACGTTAGTCATATGTATCTTCGCATTTCATCCTTGCTATTTTAAGGCTGCTTCCCTTGATCCCTGTTAAGCTTAGCTCATTTCAGGGCCCTACAGACTGTTCACCTGAGCAGCAGCTTTCAAACATGCTTTTTATTTTTGTATCAGTACAATTCTTAAAAATGAGGGCAGCGTCACGTTGTAACTGTAGTTCTGCATATGGCCAAAAAAGTGCACTATGGTGTGTTGCTGCTGAGAAAGATGCATCCTGCTAAAGCCCAGGCTTGGAGGACCTTTTGACACCAGGGATGCCTATGAAAGTCTCACGTACCCTGTCACTCGTACACAGATTTGAGGAAGCTCCTTGCGTTAGATCTTCCTTCAGACCGGTGATATTCTGCCTGTGATGATAACTGTGGCAGAGAGACTCAACTAGTTCTCTGAAGTTACATGCCCTCCTGGCTCACTGCAACAATTCCTGGTTCCCTTTGCAAGCAGCCTCCTTCTGTGCTCAGCATTCATAATTTGAGGTGATTTTACTGGATTGTATTTGTTTTCTGTCCAGAAAGCCAGAACCCTCAGAATGAGTTTTCCATTTTGGAAACAGGCCTGTAATTTCCCTTCTTTGAACTCAATATTGGCCCCTCCTTTTTTTTTTTTTTCCTTTCAGTGACTTTTCATTCCTAAAAACTTATGTGACGGGGTCATTTGCTGTGCGAGCACTAAATAGGTGAATCTAGTCACAACGTATTCGTGTCAAAATGGAGATGTTAGAGTGAAATTGAGCACACTGTGGGCTGTAATAGGGGAGAACTTCTGCTCTTATTCAGCCCTATAAATAAAATATGCAGATGCAGGATGTGTAGAATATACAGATGCAGTGCATTTCATGCCCATTTGGGTTCATCTGTGGAGATATATAAACCATGCCAAGAAAGAGAATATGAGGACCGTCTTGTGGCACTGTCTTTTTCCTTATGCTTATTTTTCCCACCCATTTTCAGCAAGCGAGCCTGCGATATTTGGTATCTCATTTTCCTAAACAGAAATCTGCAAACTGGCTGAGCTTTACACCATCCTAAAATTGCTTCTATCTGCATCCCCTAATAACACTATGTCCCTTCAGGCAGTACCCTGTAGTTTGCATGGCAGTCCAGAAAGGAGAGTTTCTTCCCTTCGGCTCTCCTGTGGCCTTCCCACTGGGGACAATGGTCAAGTATTCTCCTTTCACGATTGCAAGAGTAGCCAGTTTTTGTGCCCAGTTTTCATGGATTAGGTTACTTGTGTTCCTCCACCTAGCATTGCTCCATTTATTTTTTCCATTTTGTGAAGTGTAGCTTTTTTATAACAATATCCTCCATATTCCTGGGTCAGTCGCTCTCAGATGAAATAAGACTTAGCCAGTGTAGGCGCAGATGCCTGTGAGTAACTAAGCTGTCTGTAATCCTCCCTCCTGGGTCACATTGCTGTCGATGCAGTTTGGGCACATCATTTAGTAAAAAATTAAATTGGCATGTTGTTTAATGTCCCCAGAAGGAACTACTTGGCATAGAGCTGCTGAGACATACTTTGGGTTATTGTGAAGATTTTGTTAGGCCTTTATTCCTCCTCTCTTAGAGTGTAAAACCAGAAATATGTGTCATTTGATGCACACATACCTGGAGCACTCTCTTTTCTTAGAGGAACAGGAAAATCTGCTCTATCAATTATCTCTGAAAAGCTCTTTTTGGAAAAAGTTATCCCAATCATTCCAGCAGTGCTCCAGCATAAGTAATATATTTATAGCTTGCAATATTGCAGCTGTTTATGCCTTCAGCTGCATTTTCAGTGCATAGAAAGACAATAACAAGGAAAAATCTGTGTAGGACATACATTTTCCCAGGTCTGTTCAAACAAAATGTTTTTTTTCAAGATCCCTCTCAGCAAAGCAGCTTTCTGGGAACAGTTGTCTGGAGTACTTTAGAAACAAGTAGACATATTCAAGGTGCTTTAGACAAAGAGCAAAATAAGCAACAGTTATTTAAGTGTTATTTACTGTGAGAACACAAGTTCATGCCAGGTTTGCTACTTCTGGCAGTTCCCATTTAGGTATTTATGTTGCTTGATGAGAGAAAAGTTGGGGATACTGTTAACTTTATGCAGTGCTTTAGCTCTCAGCCCCAGCTGTACAAAACAGGGGCGACCAGCTGCTTCCTTCTTCTACATGGGTCGGATCCAGCTCCCTGGTCCTGGACCAGGAACATCTCGGGGCCTGTGGGAAGGCCTCGGTGCGAAGGGTTCGGGGCTGCCTCTCGCTACGAGCTGTGTGCTCCTGTGAGAGCCCCTTTACGACAGCAGCGTTGCCCTTTCAACATCAGGCAATGCTGCTGCTGGAAAAACTCCTCAACAAAGTCTGTGTATTTGGGGAAAATGTTTGCCTTGTAGAAGTCCAGATTTAAGTCCGAATCCAGTGTTCCTTATTTGCTGATTGGCCTACAATCATATACACAGATCTGGGCTCAGGTCAGATTAAAATTTATTCAACAGAGGTTGGAGAGAGACCATCCAGTTCTACACTTTCATCCTAAAAAGCAGGTGAAGCCTTCCCCGACGTCACCCCTGAGGTCTGAATCGGGCCATGCTTGCTGATCTGAGCCCACACATCAAAGGAAGGATAAGTACGAAACCACTCGTGCGCTTCAGGCCACATTTTGCAATTCAATGCGGTCCGTTTTTTACACTGCAGAATATTCACATTTGCTAGAGGTGCATAGCCACTGGCTAGCTGCTGATATTTAGGATTGTAATGGCATGGCTTGGAAAAAAAAAAAAAAAAGATAAAGTCTTCAAAGTCTTGAAAGGGCCACAGACTTCATGCTGAGGACCAAAGCTGGTCCATAGCTGGTAATAATAAATAGGAGCCTTCCTCTCTCCGGCAGGCTGTCCTTTAATAACTCAGCACGAGGTTTCTTACGCACTCCTGGTGGCAGCTGCCATGGGGACACCCTGCTGAAAGATGGATGGGCCGCTCGGCTGGCCTGCGTATCCTCCCCTTACCTTTCTGCTGAAGCCGTGCTCACATCTACAGGCACTCAAGGACGGTTTCCTGTCCTGAAATGGACTCATTTCTGTTAGAGACATAAATTGGTTGAGAAAGACCAGGAGAGTCTGTCTCAGGTTATGTATTTATAATAAGCATTTCCTGACAGAGAGCTTTTCCTTTGCTTTTTCTAGTTAGTGTCCATCACCGCTTTTGTTGTTGTTTGTGTTAGAAGAGTGATCCATATGAAGAATTCAGTATTGGCCACTCCTTTGTAGCTGTGGCCCTAGCTTTGTTTAAACGAGTATAATTATCTCCAGTGACACTTGCTTGTAGTGGGACTTACAGGCTTGACCAGCTTTCATCTTTTCTCTCTTAAAAGGGCAGAGTACTTTTTTATTTTTCTGTTTGTTAGGATAGCAACAGTAACCCTTGCTGCTATTTTTTCCCTAATTTTTGACAATTACAACCATTAAAATTAGATTGCATTACTTCAAAATACTATGGCCAGCAGTAGAAAAACTTTGGGGGGAAATGTCAGCCTAACTAGCTAATTTTCACTGGGAAGACAGACAGATGGTTGGCTCATTAGCAGCAGACGCCTGAGATGTCCTCTCCCGCGTTTCCTTATGCCCTCTGTGCCCTGGCAGCGGTCCGCAGCTCCACACTGCTCCGCAGCTCCGTGTGGGGAGCCACGTGCTGGCCATGAGGCGCTTTGCCCGGCTCTGCGAGCTGCCCTGATGCTGTGGTCAGTGAGCGCTGAGGGGGACCGTGCCCTGGCGTGGGCGCCCAGGCCGCCGTGGGGCCGGCGTCAGACTTTCATCTGCGGATAAGGCAAGGAGCGCGTTTTGCCCTTCTGATGTGGAGGCGGCGTGGGGCGTCCCAGCTGGAGCAGAGACTACATTTCCCTACCAAACGACGGGCCTGAATAACTAACGCACTCTCTCGGTCTCCTGGAAGCGGCTCGGAAGAGCTGGCAGGAGCTGGGAGAACGAGTTAAGTTGTGGACTAGATCAGCAGCCAATGGGGAGCGCTCGGTAGCCCAGTTAATTGCCGGTCAGCCTGTTATTTTCAGTTATAAAATGGTTTAAAGTGTTTACTGCCTCTCACTGGCAGTTCTCCCTGCCGTTGTGCCACTCTTGCCCCTTCAACGTGCCCTTCTTTGCTCTGAGGTTGAGCCCGTATCTGCAGCCTTCTTGGGGTCCTGCCTAGTGCACGTTTGCAGAGGACAGAGCTTCTGTCCCGGGCTGGACCTCCTCCATGTGCTCGTTCCCACATGAAGGGCAGCACATTTTGGGAGGTGAGGCCTTAACTCTCACAGCCCGTGCCCCTGGCATTTGGGCACCGCAAGCTCTTGGGAGGCCTCCAGCAGCAATTAATAAACGTGGCTCAAAATTCTTGGGCCCGAAGCGGCCTTTTTCTGGGCTCATGCCCAGAAGTGGAGGAGGACAAGGATGGTGTCCACAGGCACGAGTCTGCCTCACAGTTCCCTCGGTCTCGGTGTTTGCGGCTCCGCTGCGCCAAACTTGGCCCGTTCTGCCCTGGGGAAAAGGACCTTTCCCACCAGGGCCCTCTTGCCTCTCTGCACAGACCCTTGTGCCAGCGGCAGCCTCCTTTAATGAGCTCAAAGCACTTCCCGCCTTGGAAAACCTTTGTCTTTTGTCAGAGCTTAAAATAGGCAGCTCAGAAAGGCTCCTCTGCAGGGCTGGGGTTGAAAAGCAAACCTGGCCATTGGATTTTCCTGGGAATCTCCTTACCTCTACTGGGAATTTACCCTCTCTCTTCTCTGTGCAACCTGCTTTGATTTCGCTCTCCACATGCAAGAAGACAGCGGTATCAAATTAAGGAGGGGAGCAGACTTGCACATGCTTAAAGGTATAAAACTGCAACCTTTATGGTTTGAGAGAGCTTTGAACGGGCTTTGTCCCTGCTGGAAGCAGCTGCATCACGGTTGGCTTCTGCCAGGTTGCACCTATTAACACCAGTGCTGGATCTGGCTCCTCTCCAGCAGAGCTGCCATAATGTGCAATGACATGTGTTTTCAGTGTGTGGGAACATCAAAGAGAAATGAAGAATAAATTATGACTGCTATTTGTGTAACTGTGAAATCAGCTGAGGTACCTTTATTTGTAAAACCTGTCTGCTTTTTAAGTTGTGCCCAATTATGCACAGAGTTTAGTCAAGGTTAATAGGGAAAGTTTATTTAAATGGGATATAGAGTAATCTCACGATAGCTCTTGTCTTTCAATTTCTGTTGTCTGAGGAATAATCAAGTGACCATAGCTATGACTGTTATTCTACATATAGTGTGCAGGTATTTGCAAACTCAAAGTGCAAAGATTAATTCCTTGCAACAGCTCTGAGAGTTACAAATGTGGGCAGACCACGATCCAGAAATCAGGCAGTGCAGGAAATCCCCGTTGAAGTGGTGACTGGCAGGTAGCAGTTCTTGATTGCCAGACCTGCACTGGTCATCTGTCTGTAAAACAAGAGAAATAAATAGGCTTGTAAAGAAATCTAAATCACAACCTCTGTCACAGAATAATCTGCATGTCCTGCCCCAAAGTGGGCATTTTCATTCCTTTTCCTGTGTAACTGCTTGACATTTACAGCTGAACTTTCAGACTAAATATCTGAGAGCTCTGCTGACTGCGCACCCTCTCCAAGGTTCTGCAGGGAAGTCTGCATATTTCAGGGCTGATTTGGTTCATAAACATCCGATTGTAAGTAAGAAGGGCAAGAATGCAACATTATTTTCTTTTTTTCCCTTCATTCAGCAACTTTTTACAGCTGGGCAGAGAGAGCCAGCACGCCTGCACAAATATCCCAGCATCGCAGGCTTGAAAACTTGTTGGCCCCTGGGCCTCTCTGGGGCTGGTTATCCGTTTCGGTGAGGGGTGATGCAGCGTGTGGAAAGGACAAGGAGACTCCAAGGTGGGGGGGTGGTTGTGGGGGTTCAGCTGGACTCTCCACTGTGGCATCCTGCCCGACATGAAAGCAGCAGAAGGATCCTAAGGACATTAAATCGCAAATGTAAAAACTGCTGGAAGAGTTAGAAGGGTCAGCCTGTCTCTAGTCGGGTGCAGCAATCGGGCTGGATGCTTTCATTTCCCACGAAACACCTCAAAAGTGCAGGATTTTGTGTATTGAGATTGTTCTGTTTTCATCTAGAAGAGATGGAAGAGCCAAGCAAAAGTGTCACCCCTTAGGTGACACGATTGTACAGTGGTAGCCACAGTCGTGATTCAGAAAAGGACCCGTTGCTTTTTAGCTTCTGTTTTCATGACAGGCGGTGGAGGGAAAGAAAAAAAAGACCTTTTGAATGGAAAGATTTGAATAGAAACATTCAAAGACCATAAAAGCCTATATGCATTTGCATTCATTGTTAAAACGCAGCCAGAAGGAAAATACTGCTTTTGCAGTTTAGTTCTGCGCTGGGCTCAGTCTAGATTCCTGGGAACGTGCTAATGCCTTAGTGGTGGCAGAGAGACCTGTGTCCCTGTATAGCACGGGGGGATACCTGGCACCACCTCCAACATCCAACACTTTGGGATTTAAGGCCTTATAATTCTTGGAAAAATCAGTGCCTGTGACTTGTGTGGAGAACACTGGTTCAAGAAAAAAACTGCAGGAATAGCTGCTTGTTCAAAGGAAAGCCTTAAACGTTACTGTTTGAAATGCTTAATAGAAATACAATCAGCTGGTAGCCTGGAGTGTTTTTAGCATACTTTTGCAGTCAGTAATTGCAAAGTTTTATAAATCTTTCCCGTTCCCTGGGCTCGGCGCCTGGGGTTCCTTGGAGAAACAGTCAAGTCATGCACAAGAGCTGCCTGAGAGGTTCCAGGCTTAAATGCACCCTTACTAGGGAAAACAACATAAGGCAGAGAGCAAGGGAGAGAAGGAAGTGCCTGAAGAGAAGGAAAAGGAGGGCTGGGACAAAGTCCGTCCTGCAGAGCAGGCACACGAAGCCTGATAAGTGTGCTTAAAAATTGGGCCTGCCCGGGCTGAAGGGAGGTCAGCGGGATGCCGCCTTGCATTAGGATGTGCTGTGAACCTGGGCTTTCCTTTCTCCTTGCCTTGCAGGAATAGGATGGATTGTTGAATTTTGGCTGGCTTTTCTTCTTTTGCTTTGCTTTTTTTGTTATTCCTTTTTGCCTTACTTGGGGATAAGAAGTTTTTCATTTTATGTCTCAGTAGTGCTGAACGGTGTTCAGAAAATCCCCTTTTCAAGAAAATCCCTGCTGAGTCATTTGACAGGGATGTGGACCCCACTTATTTCATCTTGCGGTATCTGCAAGTCATTACTGGCATCATAGCACCAGGTACTACAGAGCATAAGTACCGCTGACAGGAGCTGAGTGACTAAAAGCAAGGTAAAAAAGACATTTTTTAGGCACCAGTCAGAATATTATCATTATTAAGCGTGAGGAATTTTCAGGTGGAATTAGAGGGGGATGGAGTTTTACCTCTGCCTCGTAGAATTGAAGGTTGCAACAAGTTTCCCTCTGAGTTTTCATATAAGGGCAAACTGCTTGGCTGAAACTGCCCTTTTTACATTGACAGGGAAATGAATAGGCACCCTCTGAAGAGGATTCATCCAAAGGAGTTTCGGTTCCAAGGCATTAAACATAATTATCTCAGAGTTTTTCTTTACTCTGGGTCAAGTTTTGCTTGAAGGCCCTTGGTTTCCTTCAAAGCACAAGCAGCCTTCTCAAGTTTTCCTGTAAATGAAAATGCTCTGGAAATTCTTGCTTGGGTTATGTGTAAGAGGAAGAGAAAATAATGCAGCCAGCTTGGGAAGCCGGGGGTTACTTGGGGCGGTGAGTCGGGGATTTCCTGGTGCTGAGAGGGGCGAGGGGAGGCAGCGGTGTGGCAGGGCAGCGTGGTGGCTGCCTCTTTGTCCCCAGTGCACATCACTGGCCTCTGCAGTGCAGTTCTGCCCCCGGAAAGGCCTGGATACCTGTGTGCACCCGACTCCTCCTGGCTTTGTCCCTGTTCTTGCCTCTCCAGAAGCTGCAGCCTTAGCCCAGTGTTTCCTCCCAGGAGCCTGGAGTGGCAGGACAGGGATAAAAAGAAACGGGAGGGTTGGAAGCGATGCCTTGGTGAAGACCAGTTACTAACTGCTTCTGTTTTTATGAACTTTCTATCCCCCAATAACCTATTAGGGCCTCAGAGTTTGCATGGATCTTGGAAAATCCTCGGGACTTCAAATTTTTCAGAGCAAAATAAAGTGCATCAAGGTTCTAGAAACAGAAGAGAAATGCATCTGTTCTCAAGATGCGCCTTACAAAACTGCTATTGCTTAAAATTTTCATCCCTAATCAGCAGCTGCATTTGAAGATCAGTCCCATAAAGCATTTTTATTCCCCTTCCTTGTCCCTCGTAGGGCAGAGCGTGAGCCCAGGTGTCCTGGCTCCAGTGAACCTGCTTTAGCACCCGTAGGAATTTTACTGGAATAAAATGCAAACCCAGTGTGATTGCATCCGCGGCAGCGTGTAAGTCGGGCTCACAAGCAGCATAGCACAACTTCTTGCAGCAGCCCTGAGGGATGTATGGCCCAATACATGTACAATGCTGTCCTGCTGCTCCTCATAGCTACGGATCTGAGCAAAATCTCTGCAAGCTGATTGCCTTGTGCTTGCACAGTGGCATTTTGTGGGTGCCGTACCTGAAAGACCTGAAGGAGGTCGTATTTTCAAAAGGGGATTGCTTGCAAATGTCACAATGTATTAGCCTTTTTGAGGGGCCAAATTATGCAGTTCCCTCATCAGGAAATTTCTCTAGGAATCCTTAAAGTAGGTTTGGAATTAGAAAAGCAGGTGCTCATGTCCTTATGCTGCCCTTAGCCTTCTTGCTGTACCATCCTCACAGGGTGGGCAAAGGAAGAGTTGGCCTGGAAGAATCCGCTGTGTCCAGTTGGCTTAGGACACATAAAGAAATTAAAAGCAATGACTTACTTAAAAGAAGCAGCTTTCATAAGTGTCTTAATTAAAAGAGGTGTATTAATTTATCATTGTCATAGACGCTGTCACCTGAGAAGTGCTGATGTTAAAAACCCCTGCAGGTCTGTGCCCGTTCGGTCACAGGGCTGTCTTTGTTCACTCGCACACACACATCCTATTCACCAACACTAATCCCCTGCGCCCAAGCCAGGCTAAACCCTATTCTGCTGTTAGCTGCCGTGCGTCAGGTCACAAGGTGACCCACCGGTGCAGACAGACACTTTCATTTTGGAATATAGTGAGGAGTTTGTTATTGACGGGGGAAGAAACAGCCTCCTCGGGATGGATGGCCCTGACCAGCAATAGAGAAAGTCTCTCTAGCTGGATGGCTTGGGCTTTTTTCCTTTTGTTTTTTGCTAAAGCAGCAGGATCTACAGGATCCTCAGTGAAACATAAGAGCGGTGGTGCTGGCTGGCAATATCTGACATTTAGTCATGTATAATATGATTAAATCCTGGTGATTTATAGTGAAAGTGCTTCCTTGCTTCCTCTTTTCTTTTAATGTCAATAAGGATAATAAAAGGTACTTCCCCAGAATACTTTCCCAGGCTACAGTGTCCATCAGGTTCATGTCATTGCAACTTGACTCTTCCCAAGCATTTTGCAAAGCTTTCTGCACACGAAGAGATTCTTTGCAGCAGACAAATCCGATACAAAACACATGAGGAGGTTCCTGCTCTGATGTACTTTGGCACATCAAGTACCCAGAGATTAGAAGGACTTGTGAGTTAATGTCAGCAAATTGTATTTCAGAAGCTGAATCTCATTTCAGCTTCAGAGGCCTCGTCTTTACCATGCAGCAGCAGCAACAACCCCTGCAAACGGGATCAATAACCTTTTATTGATCGATAAGCTCAATTTGTACATTTTGGACTGTGATTCCAACCTTAGGACACCCCAGTTGCCATCGGCTTCCAGAGACCTGTGAAGTCTGTAGAGCTACTTCCTGATTCTCTCTTTCATTCTGCATTTGAGATTGGATTTGCAGCAGCACAGTCCAGAGGCAGACACTAGAATTGGGCACAATGATAGGATTAAAAAGCTGTGCATCCACAAGCAGCCTCTTGTGTCTGCTTAACTATTAAAAGTACAAAGAGGTACAAAATCAGCAGGATAAATTGTCAGAGAGGAGAGATTCCCCCTATTAGAATTGCTGAAAGCATGAGGTAAATTCTCAGGAGAAGTGATGAAACTCAGATATTTTCAATGGGACTAAACAGAAGTACAGGAATAAAATACAGTGAGAAGATGAAGCACATAGCAAGGTAAAGCTGTGAACTTTGCCTAAAAGGGCAAGTCCAACTCTTATAGATGTGAATCCCAATAACCAGCCAGTTGCTTGAGTAAAGACTGTTGTCTTGGGATATGGATAGCCCAAGCTCAGGAGTAGGAACAATGGTGAAGGATAAGCTAGGAACCTGCTCACGTTAGGGTATCCTCAGAAAAATGCTTCACGCACAATTACTTTGCTGTCTGCATCCACGGCCACTTTTATAACATTATTGTGCATATTGATTTTTGTTTCCTATAGGAACATGTTCCTGCTTGGGCTTGGTTTCTTCCCAAGTGTGTCCATGTGGAGCTATATTCACCTCGTAGAGTTTGTATCAGGGTGCCTCCTGACACACTTTCCTAGACCAGCTATACTAAGTAGGGTGTTTGCAGTTATACTGGTTTTCCTAACTGATAATTTCTTACCCTGCTGACCATTTTCCGATGAAACTGCACCCACTTTTGCCTAACGCTTTTCTTCCCTGTCAGTAACCAGGGAATCCCAGTGCTCTTAAATCTGCTCCCCCTGGAGCCACGTGGGCTGGAGCAGGAGCTGCCTCCGCTTCTTGTCGCCTGCACTCGCCCTGGCCTGTGCTCCGTGGCTTCTTAATTACAAATGCTGACTCTGGCTTGAATTTCTTTCACACAAGTCGATAGCCTTGTCCCCGTACCAGAACTAAATTTATCTGTGCTTGAACTGTGGCTCCCGCGGCTTGCTGAATATGGATGTCTTTGGGGTGACACACCACTTATCTGTAAACTGTTATATGCGCTGAATGATGTACGGGAATATGCTTTACAGGGAGACATTATACGAGGTGCAAAAATGTCACCAGTGACTAGTGTGGATTTCTCATCTTCTTATTCTACTAGTGTGAAGAACAGAAACCTTTAGCCAGAGGACAGTGCCCTGGTGACTGTGAAATAATAGATGGGCAACCAAGGATTACAAAGACTATCTAGGGCACGTTCATCGAGGATGATCTCGGTTGACCTTTAATCTCTCTGCTTCTTTAGAATGTCATTTAATACTTTACAGAAACAGCAAGTTGGTCTAATCCAGGGGAGATCGAACGTGCTTGTGTCTGCTCTTGGAAAAAAAACTCTGTCTGCCCCCCAACAGGAAAAGCAAAGGGCTCTTTCTGTTTGTGAGCAGTTGGAGAACAACTATCTGTTCCTGAGCGCATATATAAGCACATATATATAAAAAACTGCCTTCTCTGTCTTCTGCTGAAAAATTTATATGTATGCCCACAGTGGAGTGGCTGCGCTGCAGGAAACACCATGCTGGGTGTGCATCGATCGGCGCTAAACGCTCTGGTTTTGTTGTCCTTCGGGAACACGAACTCCTAATCCCCTCTGTGCACGCTACCTGTGGGGCAGCCCCGGTCCGTAAAACCCACCCCGGCCACCTGCGCGACACCAGCTGAGGGGCCAGCGACACGGCAGCACGGCGTTTGGTGCCATTCCTTGAGGAGAGATGGAGGATTTGGAGCACTCCCCAGCCAAAGCAGAGAGGAGAGGGGAGCACCTCCCCTCCTGCTTTGCTGCAGGTTGCATTGCCTGCATTGCGCGATGCAGCAGTGTTGGCTGGAGCGACACGGATGGCAGAGCAGCTCTACCATGAAACCCGTTGTTTCATGGGGCTTGCTTTCACAGGAGAGAAAAAAAGGGGGGAAAAGCGGGTATGTAAGGTCTTGCATGCCTTCCCCAGGCCTGGTCCTTTCTCAGCTTGCCCTTGCTGCTCCACCACGCGGTGCTGGCTCTGCAGCAGCAGCAGGCCTCGAGCACAAGTCCTCACACACGTTGCGGGGCCGACCGCAAAGCAGCGGCCCTGCTGGCAGGCCCACGCAGGGGCTCCGTTTCTGCGTTTAGGTGCTGCTGGCACTGCGTTCTGGGCTGGCTCCTGCAGTCCAAAGCTAGTTTAAAACCCACATGTGAGAGCGGCGCAGGGCGAAAGGCTGGAACAGGCGCGTGTCCCCGTGGCACGTCAGGGTTTAGCGGGAGGGCAGAGAAGCGGGGCTGCTTCTGGCTGGCTTCACCTGTAAGGGAACCAAAGAAAAGGAGATCTGGTCTCAGAGTATTGTAATTTTCTTATCTATCATAACACACAGCGCATAATTTGGACATGTGGCTTAACACAGTGTAACTTAGGGGGACTGTTTAAAGTCCATTTTACTAGACTTAAAACACAGATGCAGTATTTGGTCGGAAGCACAGAGATAACACCAGTTAGTGCTTAGGATCTTGGCTGCCTCTTGCAGGACCTCAGTTATTACATTAATAGCAGTTACTCCATCTCCATGCTGTAACTGTTTACCAGTTATTGCTATAAGGGCGATTATTACCTTAATAAGAAGGATTACCTTGCTTTAAGGTCCCCTTGCCGGCCTCTGCTGCCCAAATACGAAGGAAAATGTTCTCTTGTGAGCAAACACCACCGCAGCCCAGCTGTCTCCTGCCCCCATCTGACGAGGGCTGCAGTCCCCCCTGGAAGACCAGTGGAAAGCAGGAGTGACCTGCACCTTCCTTCCCGCAGCCCGTCCCAGCTGGGTCCCTGCTGGACCCCCTTGCCTGTACATACCCATCTAGGTGATAGGGCTGTAGTGTCCATGCGCATGCAGAGGGCACCGTGAAGGCGGGAGAGACAACGGGTACTGTGTGCGAGCTGCAAGAGGCAAAAAAAACTCAAAAGAGGTACCTGCAAGGCCCCTATTCACAAGCCTCGCACAACAGAGTAATGAAGCGTTAGGGAAATTTAAGCCGGTGCTGAAGGCGAGTGGTCTTTGTTGCTTCTTTTTCACCCAGAGAAGAGCTTTGCCCCTGAACCGTGATGCTCACGACGGCCGGCTTTGCTGGGTCGTGTGAGTGATGAATATCGCGGCATTTTGAGGTTTCTGGTAAATGAGGTACACATGGGAATGAGAGCAGATATAGATCGCTTGCGTCAAAGGCGGCTTTATCGGGGCTTGGTGAGATATCTCTTTCAAGGGCCTACAGCAATTGAGAAGCAATTAGGATTTCATTGTGCTTCCCAGTCCCATTAAGCATCCCATAAGTACAGGCAGGATCGCAGCGCAGAGGCAGCGTGGTGCCAGAACAAAATTTCGGTGGATGCCGTGTCCTGAGGGGCACCTTGGCTTTGCGAAGGGACACGCTGCCTTTAGAGAGAGAGATGTTGCTGCAGAAATGGGAAGCGCTTCCTTTTCCCCACATAGGTGGGCGTCAGCAGCAGCAAGTGGTTTTCACAGAAAGTGGCCAAAAGCCAGTTTCTCCTTCCTTTCTCCCTCCTAAGCAGCACATCTGCTTCATGCTCCTCCAGTGTGGTGTTTGTCGTGAAGAGCTTATTTGTGAGAGGCACAGAGTGACGGGTCTTTGCACAAAAACTTTTGTCTTTACCTAGGAAACCGGGCGGGTTGGGAGGGGGCTCTGCAAGGGGATCTTGCACCCGGCCAGTGCTGGCCTCTGGCAAGTGGAATGTGCAAAAAGCTGAGGGAAAAAAGGGGGAAACTGTCTGCTGTGCCCATGGAGCCACATGTGCACGGAGGGGGAGTTTGCTGGTGCAGGAGCAAGAAGATCTCCTGGTTTTGTCATACTCTGCCACGACCCTCCCACACTGTCCCACACCAGTGCCAGGAAAACAGTTCCCGGGAAGCACTCCTGAACCGAGGAGGCGAACACTGCTCGGCATCACAGCGGGATAAGTGCGCCTTCCGAGCAGCAGCGGTTACAAGGGGACCCGGTTTCCTTCTCCTGCACTCAGGTGCCAAGCGGACCCACTGTCATTCGAACCACTGTTGGCCCTTGGGGTAAAACTGCTCTGAAAGCGGCCGTCTGCTGGAAAGGCTTCTGAATCAAGACTTTTGGAAAGACTTTTTGTACACTATTGAACATGGGGGTGCTCAACAGCCATCAAGAAGTTGATTTTCACTGTGAAATGCCCCAGTGCAGCTCTTGGACTGTTTGCCTTAGACAAACAGCTTAGTAGTAGCAATCTGAAAGCAGTCCGTTTAAACAACTGGTGNGCAGTGCAGCTCTGGGACTGTTTGCCTTAGACGTAGTAGCAATGTGAAAGCAGTCCGTTTAAACAACTGGTGTACTTGGAGCAAGCACTTTTGGTAACTCCTGCATTTTTTTTGGTTTTATTTTTAAAGTAATGTCAGCTTCTCTCCCAGCAGTACTTCCTAATGAATGTGAACCATAATTGTGATAATCCATTTCCAAGCCATCAGTCACGCGTTGCCATTGCACATGCAGCGTTGCTAATGCAGCTCAAAGGCCACAGTGATGCTTGTGTGTAAATCCTTGGACGCTGCAGTAGCAGCAACTGCCTCCAGAGCCAGATTTTCAGAGCCAGCCACCCTGTTCTTAAGCTGCAAACATGGTCACTTGAACGCTGACTCCTTGATTTTGCATGTTCAGTTTGATCCGCATATGATAATCAAGCCCACACCTGCCTGCAGATGCTCAACTGCATCCGAAATGACTTGCTGTTATTGTAGCCGTGAATAAAAAGACTGGCTGGGAGCTATTAGCAGCTGCTCCTCTCCTCTTTTCTCCTCTTCATTTTTTTTTTTCTTCCAATTCCTTTTCTACTGCCTCCTTTTGGCACCTGCAGTCTCATCTTTGCNTTTCTACTGCCTCTTTTGGCACCTGCAGTCTCATCTTTGCCACATAGTGTGTGAAAACTTGGGACATCCCACGTGTTCACATTTATGACTACCCTCAGACTTCCTTTGCGGTGCCGACAGAACATCAGCTGTGTTGGCTGGTGTTTCACACCCAAGCGTAACCTGGTCCCGCACTGATAGAATGGAGATGTCCCTGTCGCGTGGAGGAGGTCACTGAGATCATGAGTCTGGTAGCCCCTCCTGGGCATGCCCTGCACTGACATATGGGTGGTTTTGCTCCATAATCCACTGATATTTGCTCAGTAAGGCGTCCCCAAAGATCTTCCATTCCCTCACTAAGGAGAACAGAAGCTGCATCTCTCCATCATGGAAATACAGAGCAGTCTTCCAGCCGAGCTCAGCAGCAGTTTGTTCTCATACAAAGCAAATAGGGCAGTATGAAGGTGTTTAAAGTGAGGCCCTATCTTTACATTAGGTTAAAAACTTGTTAGTTTGTACCTGTGAAATCCATGTTTTTGTTAAAAAGTAAGGAGTGGTGCATAACAGCTTGCAAAGCCAGATCCCTACCTGTTATTTTTCTCATCTACTTCTGTTACCTAAACTTTAGCTTGCATTATTTCTTATGACCGAGCAAAGGCTTTATTACTTCCTGTCCATGTGTTTTTACCACCTACTTTCTCAAGGTATGTTTCTGAATGTAACGTTTTGCCTGCATCAGAGAAAAGGGGTGTCAGGATTTGACACTAGTATTGGTGGTTTGTTGCAGTAGTGCTTGGAGGCACCGCAGAAATCGGGAAGCTCAGCTCTGACTCAAGAGCTTGCAAATTAAATGCAGTAACTAGCCAGCATCCTCTTGCTCGAGTTACTATTGTGTGAAGCCACGGGGTAAAAAGTCGTGAGTTTTGGGGTCCCTGAATTGCAGAGACCCATCCTGCCCACTGGGACTTGATGCTGCTGTGACCGGTCGCTGCTTCCAATCACACGTCTTCTCCAGAGTAAAGCTGTGCTGAGGGGAAAAAAAAGAGGGAAAACACAGTGACTCTGTTTATCCTGGCTAAGCTTGTGTAACAGGTTCTCAGATTATGGTTTCAATGTTTAAAAATAATTTTTCATTAAATTGTTTCAGTACCCAGAAATAAAAAAAAAGATTGCTTTACCAAAAAAAAACATTTCTCTTACTGAGCTTCATTAGTTATCGGAAATCACTGGATTAAAGCAGGGAGCAGATTAACAAAAATAAACTGTAGGACGTCTTGCGCATATGGTGCTGTGTATGAATGGCTTTTAACCACTTAACTGTGTGTAACAAAGAGCAGAGGGAGAGATTTGTCTTAGCATGCCATAATTATAATTTGTAGTAGCTCTGTAGCTGAAATAATTCTACCTTAGTAGTCAGGAAAAGCCACAAGCCATGGAGAGCTTCCACCAGTTTTGTTGGCCTTGCATGTCCCACTCTGAGCTGCCATCCTGGTTTTGGACAGTGGACGAGAGGGGACGGAGCTGAGGAGCCGGATGCCTCTCCCTCCTTGCAGGAGCTCGTGTTTGGTGAACCTTTTGCTGCACCAGCTTCTTCAAACTGGGCTCAGGAGGGGAAGATTACGGTCTCAGTTACGCAGCTGTAAATGCCAGCTAAGTCCCCTAAGCGCCTCGGGCAGCACGAGGTTAACGCTGGTTGCTGAGGGTAGGATTTAGCCTGGCGGATGCTGCAGCTGGCCCCGGAGCGGGTGCGCTGGCCCTCGTGCAGCAAATATAAATAGAGGTTGCCATAACGTAATCTTGCAGCAAAGGAAAGAGGCCACGGTGTCAGATTGATCATTAGGAGAGTATCATCCTTCAGGCTTTGTTGGCCTTTAGGGACTGAAAAATTAATATTTCCTCTGGAGTTTGCTGAAGTCGGCTGTGTTGCTTGTTGAGGTGGTAAGCACGCAGAATACTTTCTCTGTGCAAACGTGTTGCAAATCACTGCAGGCGGTGGCAGACAACAGTGGAATAAACCACTGTGAAAGGGATCTGGAGGTGGCAGAAAAGATGAAAAGTTGCTTATAAAGTGACAAAAAGATTTGTAAAAAAAAAAAAAAGATTTGCAAGATTTGCAAAACCAATCTTATCTAATTTGTAAATAAGTATTTGCAAAATAAATTCAGATATATAGGGAGAATGTTTTTGTACTTGTTCCTTATCTGGGCTCCTCAGGCTACTTGCCAGCAATGATTAACCTGTAATGTTATGCCACGTGGCTTAAACATCCTTGACCTTCCCTTTTTCTGCGTTGCTTCTCTCTGAGGTTTCCCAAATGTTTTTTGCACCCACTGGGAATAACATTCTTGGACGTCTGCCCTGGATTCATCAAGCATAAATCATTGCCCTGTTCAAAATAAAGTCTTCCCCTAAATCGCAGTGGGCCAGAGGAGAATAAAAGAGCGGGTTTTGCCCCTGTGAACTTTTAACTAATTTTGATCCTTTTCTAGGGTGGATATTTTGTGCACTGAAAAATTCACAGAAAAGGCTCTGATCATCTCTTCTTTTTTGGGATTAATACAGATAACTGAATCACCGGCTGTGCAGGAGAATATCATCCCTTTCTCCTCAATTCACTTTATAGTGGTGATCTCAGACTTGCAGACTTTGTACTTAGGGTATCAATAACCCGGCTTTGCTTCTATTTCAGAGTTCCCTGAAGAGAAGAGGCAGCAGAGAAATTCATAAAGAAAAAAAGACATTTACCCAGGTATGGTTTGCAAGAACATTTGATTATGAGCAAAATCACATGATAAAACATAGAATTTTTTTTAATGGATGTTTATAGGACCATCAGACACATTAACTAGAGTGCAATTAGGCCTTAGTTCTAGAGCTAATGTAGAAGCAATTTAGGACACAAATTTGATCTCTGAGCCGTGCTGCTTCTCAGGTTCCTTGTGCTTGGATCAGGAGGTTCAGGCTGCAGGTTTCCTGCGGGCAGGGAAAATCACCTTGTCTCACAGAGTAATCGGATCACAGCTCGGGGACCAACTCAACTTGCATGCGGTGCCAGAGATCCTGGGCTAACGAAGGCCTTGGCAGCGAGTGCTGTTATCCCACGGGAGCGGCGCCCGCTGCTGCTCCAGCCTGGGGTTTCTTCCCGCGTGCGCGAGCAGCGGGCGAGCACCAGGCACCCGCTCCCGCTAGTGCAGGCAGCGCCCGAAATATCCACTCCATCTCCCTCTGGACTCCGATTTTATTGATATCCTGGCTCTACGGAGCTGGCTGGGCCACAGCAGGAGGGTTGGCTGGCCGGTTCCCTCCGCCTTCTGTGCTGTGGGCAGGAGCCGAGCCTTTCCCTACATCCATACTGTTGCTCCTGGCCCACAGAGAGACGGGGATAGGGTTTTGCCTCACTGCTCTGCAACAGGCGCCACAGGAGAACAGGGTGCCACAAAGCACCCAGGGAAAAAGAAAACATTTACACAGCAACTCCAGCAAGCACAGGATTTGTGTTTGTGAATGAATACCTTTGTGGCAGCACTGCGCAAGGTGGCTCTTGTATTTTCTTCAAGAAAATTCCATGTGCGCACTTCCAAATAATCCGAGAATATGACAAAGCCAGTATTTTATCTACTGAGAGCTCCCCATGAAGATTAGCTGGAACGTCACACCCATTGCAGGGCGCCTTGAGTAAATCCTGTAAAATTGATTGTCTCGAAAGTAACGTAAAGACAGAATTCTTAGTAGTGCCTCTCCGCCTCTGGTGTTATTGAAGAAAAAAAGTTTTTATTCAGCAGAATGGCAAAGTGGAACTTCTTGGAAAATGCCAGGCACCAGTCAAAACACAGAGAAAAGTACCTCTCCAGCGCAAGGTAGGAGCCCTGGCAGCAGCCAGACGCTTGGGTGCCGGTCCAGCCGCCCGACCTCGGCCTTGCACCCCCGGCGCTTGCCCGTCGTGCGCCGCGCAGCGCCCTCGAGCTGGTGGCGGTGGCAGAGATGGTGTTGGGCTCTATCTCTCTTTGTGTCTCCTCGCTGGAAAAGAAATATCATCCCTGGGAATTTTTGATCAGCTCCTCATTCCTGTCACATCATTTATGTTGCATAATGAATTTGTTACTATTTCATTTCTTTATCGCCACATTCTACATTTGCCTAGATTATACCTTAGGCTCTTTAGGGAGGGCTCTGTTTTTTCCTTTCTGCCTTTTTCTCCATTAACATCCCTCTGAAGTGCTATGCGGAGCTGTGGGGCTACGGCATGCAAATATTCATTCTCAGTATCATTAACTCCCATTTTTCTTTCAGGATCTTTTAAAGCCAATGATTAGCAGCCCTAATGATAGAACATGTTTGCACTGTCGCTAGTTTTACCCTTTCTATATGGTCTTCCGTATATATACCTTTCAGGAAGGTGTCCCTGTGCTGGACATGAAATGCATTTGGGCTCCCAGGCCCTGACATCCCAGCCCCTTCTCTCTCCAGTAGGATGCACAGACTGTACCCATCATCTTTTTTTTTTCCCCTCCTTTCCATCTGTGGTTTAACTAACAATGAATTAGTTTTATTTCTGTGAATTCCCTTTCCTCAGTTTGCCTCATATTTCAAAGGTGTCTAACCCTCTTGTTGTCCCTACTTGATTTCAACTGATCAAGAAAATGCTGATATTTCTTGTACACAAAGTTTCAGAGGGACATATGCATGAAGGTCGGAGCCCTATTCTTCTGGCATGCTTAGATGTTACTGATAAGCTCTCCTGGCTGCTCTGTTCCTTTGGAAAAGCTGCCAAGGGGATGGACTTTTCAGTAGCAATGGTTCCTTGACAGAGAAGCAGGGAAGATCTCCAGCTTTCTCACCTTTCCAAACAGGATCCATATTTTGTAGGCGAGATTAACATCCGTCAACTCTGTCATTTTGTATGAGGTTTGTGTTTGTTTAACGGTTTAATGCAAAAAAAAAAAAAAAAAAAAAAATNACTCTGTCATTTTGTATGAGGCTTGTGTTTGTTTAATGGTTTAATGCAAAAAAAAAAAAACTTGTTTGTCTCAGTTCTTGTGAAAAAAAAAAACTACAAAGGTGATGTTTTTTTTTTCTCCACAAAAAGTAACAATAAAGTGGTGCCATTATAAGATGAACGTTAACTGCCTTATAAGCAAGATGACTGCAGTGCTCTGCTCTAATAGCATCCTAACTCCACAAAAGCGTTGGGTTTGCATTGCGCAATGATGCCGGACAAAAGCATTAGGGGTCTGATCCAGTGAAGCCCTGCAGCTTTCCTTGAAAGCTGCCACTTGTCGTGAGTGCGACCCAGCAACTGCTATCCCACTAACTTGAAATCCCGCCAGCATCCGTCCGGGATTCCCCTGTGAGCTCCTCCAGGTAGAAGAGTATCCCTCGAGCTCCTAGAGTATCCTCCAGGTATCCCTAGAGCTCACCCCAAGGAACAGGCTTGTCCCTTGCAACCTCTGTGTGTGTGTGAATGCAACTGTCTGCAAAAAATGAGGTGCAGGAAATTCGGCTGTCACCCGGCTTGCCGGGCTCCTGCAGCCAAAGGCAGCCAACAAGCGTGGTGAGGCACGCTGGGTTACAAAGGAAACGGGAATAAGGAAAGTGCAAGATGCAATTGTTTTTCTGAGCTATTACCAAATAAGTGGAGAAAGTAGTTAATGCACCCACCTGCGAGTTCTGATTTTCAGCTCTGATGTAGATTTAACTTCCCTGGTACTGCATGTGTTTCCTTATGAGCGAAACCTGCAGCAGTGGTGGTGGTAAAAGACAGAAGAGAAGAGAGGTATGGATATTGTGCAGCCCTGACCAAAGATGATGTTTTAATCTTACAGTCTTATCCAGCTAGAGCAACTAAAGTTCAGAGTGACTTCAGTGGGAGCTGCACTGTTTTGCCAGGTTTTAATTAGCCACTGAATTTACAATTTATAGTTAATAAAGAGAAAAGCAACTTGCAAATATATTTGCTGTCAGAGTGTGAAAATGGAGTGTGAATATGTGAGAAAGAGACGAAGGAGGTAAAAAGGCCTGTCTTATCAAGACTCTGATTGTAATGGGTTGTATGTTTCTGGATTGTACTTACTCATTACTGTTGCCAGAAACATGAAGACCAGGGTCTTAATAACTCAACTGATTGTAGCTACTCCTGGTTACCACTGAAATGACTGACAACTAGCAGCTATTTTGGTTATTGTTTACCTGTTCTGTGTTACTTACCTATACAGATATTTTTTGGACTACTTAGTATTTTAAAGCCACAACCTGCTACAAGCAAAAGTCAGTAGCAAAGCTGACTGAGTTCAAAAATGCACAGCCAATTAATTCTGTGCCTATTTAGGTATTAACTGAAATTAAGACACAATTAGTGTATGTTTAAATGGGGTAGGGGGAGATTAATCTTGATAACATAAAAGACACCATTAGCAACATGGAAAGATGTGTACTTTAGAAATTAAATAATTTCCTCAGACTGCTGAGCCTTAATTAGTTTTGTAAATCTTTTTTTTGTTTGTTTTAATAGCCTGATCTGGGTGAACAATTAAAATCAATCTTGTTTTCTCCTGATTCCGGTGCTGTTACTAGGAACTGTAACAAAATGGTGCTTGTGGAAGATAATGGTGCTACAGAGACTGAAAGGAAGTTTCTATAGATAATTGGGCCTATGTCCACATGGCCTCACAACAGTGATGAAATCTGCTGTCTCGGGAGATCCTCTTTCAAAGTCTGCCTGCCATTATGCCGCTAATGCTGATAAATGTGTCTCTTCTGAGGCCAAGTGCCTGTATCTCCATGACAATTCATGAAAGTGATTCATGCAAAGAAATTGTTCATCAGCTTAGAATTTACTTAACCTTGTCTCTCATGTCAGCACAATGCGCCTGGGAGCTCGGTGGCTTCCATGAAATGCAGTAATTCCCTCTCCAGCCTCCCCAAAAAGATCGGACTCTCTCAGCTAGTAGGCTGATGCTCACCAGAAAATACATGTTTTCACATGGGACGGTTTGGATGTAACTTAATGGGCTTAATGAGTTAGTTTGTTTTCAGGAACTTCCCTTGTAAACAGTTGTCCGTAGCAGAAGGAGAGCTCGCGCTGTCTTCCATCAGAGTGATACCAGCCGTAGTATCAGCAGCAGTTGCCCATTCTAACAGAAAGCGGTGTGACACTTGAGCTCTTTCACAATGTTGTGGAGATCCTGTAATTCAAGTGTGTAGCACGTGCTGCTTCACTCTCCAAAGCAACCGTGCCGCTTAGCAGACTTCATTGTGGTTTTTAGTTTAGGAAGCCCAAGATTTGGAATTATGATGAGCAACCTCATCTGACTACTTAGTCTCTGTTTCATGATACTAAAAATGATCAAAGGTATCATTAAAGTAAATGAAAAAGAAAGCGCAAACAAATCTTGGCACCCTTTCACTTGAGTACTGTGTATTTTCCACAAAATTGGCTCCATATTTGGGGATACCGTGTACTAAGGGCCCTGTGCTGGCACTCTTGCATCAGTGAGCACTTGTTCTGGCACACTGATGTTTCTCTTTCTGACTCTGTTGAAGCTGCTATTCCAGCTGCGGCTGGACCAAGTCACTGGATGTGTCGATGGTGGGACTTGCACGGCTCTGTCTCCGTACGGTCTGCACAGGGACAGATGCAGCTCGGAGGGTGGAGGAGGGAGGGAAGATTTGGGAAGGGTAGCAGAGGATTGCGCATTTATTGTAACCTAACTGTTTTTTTGGTGTGTCGGGGGGGATCATTCTTGGCAGGAGGACAGTGCTGACTTGAAGTGCCAGCTGCAATTTGCCAAAGAGGAAGCGGCGCTGATGCGTAAGAAGATGGCCAAACTGGGGAGGGAAAAGGATGAACTGGAACAGGAGCTCCAGAAATATAAGTCCATCTATGGAGATGTGGACAGTCCCCTCCCGACCGGGGAGGCCGGGGGCCCACCTAGCACCAGGGAGGCTGAGCTGAAGCTTCGCTTGAAGCTGGTGGAAGAGGAAGCCAACATACTGGGCAGAAAAATAGTGGAACTGGAGGTGGAGAACAGGGGGATTAAGGCTGAGATGGAGGACATGAGGTGCCAGTACGAGAAGGAGTGTCTTAGCCGGGACCACATTTCAAGCATTCCTACCTCGCCGTACGGCGACTCTGTGGAGTCGGCCACAGAGCTGCGCCGTCACCTGCAGTTTGTGGAAGAGGAGGCAGAACTGTTGAGGCGGTCGATCTCTGAAGTCGAGGATCATAACAAGCAGCTCACAAACGAGCTGAGCAAGTTCAAGTTCGAGCCGGGCCAGGAGCCCGGCTGGCTGGAGGACACGGCTTCCAAGTGCGGCGGGCCCCTGCAAGAGGAGCTGAAATCGGCCCGGCTGCAGATCAACGAGCTGAGCGGGAAGGTGATGAAGCTCCAGTACGAGAACAGGGTCCTCATGTCCAACGTGCAGCGCTACGACCTGGCCTCGCACCTGGGCCTGCGCACCTCCAGCCCCAGAGACAGCGACGCCGACAGCGACGCGGGCAAGAAGGAAAGCGACAGCGAAGAGGGTCGCCCGCCTCAGCCGAAGAGAGAGGGACCCATCGGGGGCGAGAGCGACTCGGAAGAAGTCTATGAGAAGACTTCGGGCTTTGGGAGCGGGAAGCCCTCCGAGGTGAGCGAGCTGTGCTCCGCGGAGCTCCTGAGAGTGAAGGAGGACACGGAGTCTCTCATCAGCATCAGGCGCGAGGCGGAGCGGCTCGAGAGGACGGTGGAGCGCCTTATCAGCGACACGGACAGCTTGATCTACGACGCCAGGGTGCACGTAGCCAGCAGCCCCTCCACGGAGCAGGACTTCAGAAGCGGAGAGGTAGACAGAGGAGACGAGAGACGCGAACCGGAGCTCCTGGACACCGTCAACTCCCGGATGAAAGCTTTCCGCAAGGAGCTGCAGACCTTCTTGGAGAAGGTCGACCACATCGGGGAGGGCCTTAAGGAGCAGATGGAGGACCTGTCTCCTCTTCCCCACCTCACAGAGTCTTCCAGTTTCCTATCCACGATGACGTCCATGTCCCGAGACTCTCCTATCGGGAACCTGGGGAAGGAGCTGATCACCGACTTCCAGGTAGGTCAGCCCCTCCTCTACCTTCTCTCTCCTATCGTTTCTCTTTCTTGCTGGCATTGCTGCCCTAGAGCTGATTTTCCTCCCGGCTGCTTTGTTATGATTTCAGACCTGCGGTGTATGAGCGTGCCTAATGTTAAACAAGCACTTTCCAGGTTTTAATTTGGTTTGTTTGCACAACTCCTTTGATTCAGAGGCGGTTCCTCATGGCGAAAAGGCTAATCCACCGGTGCTGTAGAGATCTGTGTCCTTTTTTACTCCTAACAGCAGCGTTCCCCCATGAAAGAAGGGATTAATTAAAAATATACATATATATATTTTTAGTAATGAAAGTAATTTTAGCAGCCTTGCTGAGAAATGTGCAGAGGTCTTTATTATGCTCTCTCTTAAAAGGGCCAGGCGTGCTCTCAAAAGCCTTGCCAAAAGGACCCAACCAAAGCAGTTTTCTAAGCGGTGTGTTTTGACAAGCCTGCTTGCAGCTCACTCCCCTAACGGAGCAGCGGGTGAGAAGCACAGTAGCCAGCGAAGGACTGCCCTCCCCAAAGCGCTGCCAATGGGCGCATGCCTAAGCCGCCACAACTGCCACACTTGGATATGGCTTTTCTGCACAGCACAAGTAAGGAAGGAGGAGCCTTGTATCCCGCCGTATCCTTCATGACTTGTATGCTTGCTGTTGGTTTGACTCATGCATCCTCATTGCATGCGCCTCATAACCAGTGTTTGCATTCTTTTTTCCTCTCTTTCTCTTTTTTGCTTTTCAGATGTTTCAGCCCATCATTTTGCTCATCCTCATTTTGGTTTTGTTCTCTTCACTTTCTTATGCCACTGTATTTAAGTTGGTTTTTCTGTTCACGCTTTTCTTTGTCTTGTAGTTTTTCAGTCGTCTACCTTACCCATTTTTTGTTTTCTTTATTCCCTCCTGTCCTTTTTGTTTTTTTTGTTCTAAACCGCCCATGCACCTAACAGTCCAAACTGAGAGATCAGATGGAGTGGCAGCTCAAACGAGATCGTGGAGAGGAGCAAGAGATTCACCACCAGCGAGCCACCACCGACCCACATCGCAGAGCTGATGGAGACATTAAACGCTACAGGCCAGGAGACAAGGGCTGTTTCAGTCTAGAGGTCAGCAAAGCAGCCCATCTTACTCACTGCCTCCTGCTGCCCTAGCCAGGATGTGAGCAAGAGAAGCCAGGGGCTGGGGGAGTAAACTGGACAGAGCACAGCACCTGAGCTGTGCAAGTTTTGGTGGCCTCCTTCCCTCCTGCAGTTTCACAGGAGCAAATGTGCTCCTGAGTAGGACCCTGCTCCTGGTAGCCTTGCTTAGTGGAAAAAAAAATGTGGCTCAGGGATCAAATGCACTTAAATGTAGCAGCAAAAAAAACAAAATCTGGAAGAGGTTTTATTTCCTGCTGCCACACGTGTGACTCCAGGTCCCACCCTGTTAGATTTTTCAAATCTGAAAAGTCTACAGATGGAGACCTCTCCCCATGCTGCCTGGCAGTAGTGTGTGCAGGAGAGGGTTCGATGCTGGTGTGCATGGTAATTCTCATCAGGAACCACGGCACCCTGCAGTTCCCAGAAATACCCATTTAAAGCAGAATCTTCCATTGCTATGGCTGTTGAATGGTTTTCCATTTGTCAGAAGCATTGATCAGTCTTTATTTAGATCTTCATCCATCCTGAGGCCATATCAGCCTCTGTAAATGTCTTTTCAGCTGGTTTCTTAGGAAGATAGATTGTCCAGGCACTACAGCGGGTCCTGCAGAAAGCAATTCCTAGTCTGTCTGCTACAAAGGCAAGCATAGAGCATTTAGAAGCTTTTCTCCTGGCCGCTGCAAAATCCAACTTGAAAATGTGGTAGTTAGAGCTTCCTTTGGGGGCCAAATTCAAATATGCTTTTAATTCAGAAGGCACACACAGAGGCCACAGTGTATCTGAAACCACTGATACCGTCTGGAAAAAAAGAAGAAACAGCTGTGTTTGTGATTAAGCAATAATAAGCATTAGAAAGCAGAAGGAAGAAAAACCATCAGGGTGGCTAGTAGCCAAACAGCTAAATTCTGTATTGAATGTCAGAGGGAGAGTGGCTGTTCATCTTAACACAGGTAATTCGCTGCTAATTTTGTTTAGTCTGCTTTAAAATGTCCTGAAAGTCCAGAGTTTTGGCAGTGTTGAAATAATTAATGTATGCAGCAGCTTCTCTTCCACTTTTCCACTTTTAACAGTGCTAATAAACCTCAGAAAGAATATCTGATAAATCCAGGACCTAGTAAGTCCTTCAATGAACGGTAAAGTCTTTCTTCTTAATATTAAAAATGGGCAAATGAGGTAGAGAAATCTTATAGTTCACCATGGATCTTTCTGCAGTTGGCTTGATCAATAGTTATTGTAGTTTAGGTCAGAACCAAGGCAGATGTTTACAGTATTTTTGTTTAAATGCTCTCATATTTATTAACAGCCTCACTGTTGTATTAAGTGTTGTATTTATGAGCCCTCTGTTTATTAAGACAGGGGATTGGGGTAACTTTGGCACAGGCTGTGTCTTTCCTCTTCCAAGAGGGGATGATTTGTGAACTCGTACAGTAGAACAGGAGCTGGCCAGCTTTCTCACCAGAGCCTGAGAGCGAACAAGCCCGTAATTATAACCAAAGGTAGACAATATCCAAATGAGGTCCAGATGTTCTCAGAAAGTGAGCATGGATGGGGCTTATGGCCCAAACGGAGAATATGGTTAAGATCTTTGTTTCAATTCCATTTACACAAGCAGCAGAGTATATTACTTTGCTTTACACTGAAACATTTCAGTGGGTCAGCAACCATTTAATACTGGTACAATTCAGTCCAAATGAGGCAGAAGAGTCTTGCAAATACTGTTTTGTTATCTGTCTCGTTCTTTTCTTTCTTGATTTCAAACATTGCGCTAGCAAAAACTGCCATTTTTTTTTGTGCCAGATGAATGAGCAGAAGAATATATTTTTCAAATTCCAGTGGGTACTTTTTATTACCACAGAAATTTCAGATGAAAACTCAAGTCATTCCATTCCCACAGCAGAAATGGCTGCAAGGAAGCTGCTATCTGCTTTAACTTATGAAGTGAAAGTATTCGCACTGTCCAATATTGATGGATGCTTTTTTTACTGTGTGTGGACTTTCAGCGTGAGAAAAACACATTTCACTTCAGATGAGCAAATGATTTCTTTATAAACAAACAAACCTATTTTTTTCTTAGTACATTTTCTCCCAAGCTGAATTTTAAATGCAGAGCTTCCCAAGCAATGCTGAGCAGTTTCCATTCAGCCATTTCCCCCCTTCCTTGTTTTTAAAATGAGCATCGTAGGAGCCTAATTGTTTGATTAAATACAATAAATGCAGGCTGACTTGTGCTTGAAACTACCCTGTAGCCTAACTGTAAACATCTGCGTTTGTTTGCTCTTTGCACTGCAGTTGTTAGTGCAACAGTATTATTAGAATGCATTTGCATGTTAAAGAGGTGGGTCAGAGTCACAGTCCAAGGGAAATTTTATCTTGAAATTGCCCTAAGAGCAAGGCTTTGTTTTGTGGCTGAAACAAGCCATTGAGCTGAGGCTGGAGCCCGTTGGGGTGGATAATCAATACATTATTCATGATTTCAGCAGAGCTGGGCAAGGCAGGGAGGGAGAGAGCGTTCTTTACCATCCGCAGAAAAAGTGAATAAGCAAGAACTGCCATAACTAACGGACATGGAGGAGCTAGAAAAGGTATCACAATGTTTTATGGAGCAAACGCTCGGCACAGAGTGGATTACTATGGCAACAAGTGGAAACCAGTGGAAAACTGGTAAATAATTTTTCATCTGGTGAATTTTATCCTTTCTACTAATGGAACATCCTTTAAAAAAAATCTTCCTTAAAGCAGACTGCAATTTCCTCCTGTTTATTGAGGGATAGTAGCCATTCTGGAGAAGAAAAAATTTACTCTTTCAGACAACCAAGCACGGTTTGTTGCACCGTTTGATACCAGATGTCCTAAAATCTAGCTGTATTGCTTAGTTCTGGTTGTTCAATCACAGGGCATTGCTTCTGTCCTTACCTGAGTAAGCATGTATCACCCGAGGCACATATCTTCATCCGTGCATTTCAAATTTGGATAATGTGATTATTTTCACACACAGCTTTTAAACATTTGCACATCTATTTTTGTGGACAGAAACACCACAAAATCTCCATCACTCCCATGCTGTGGAAAGTAAACACACTGGAATCACTGAAGTGAAGTAACTTACAGGGAACAAGTTGTCACGAGAGAATTAAAATAAAAGCAGATAGGCTGGGGAAGGTGAGAGCCTGTCTTAAAAATAAAGTTCCCCATACAGTCTAGTAAAAAGTAGGCAGCCAGAGTTCACACGGAAGAGTAATTTCTTGTAAACCACGGACAAGCTGTTTATCTATTCTTCGTACTTACTCTGCCCACAACAAGTGTAATGCAGCTCTATTACTGTAAATTAATTTCTGGGTTAGATGTGGAGCAACCAGATACCATGATGTACAAGTTAGGTAAGTCCTTTTGTCGCCTGCTTTGAATCTGTATCAAGTCTTGTGTGTGCTTCCACTTGGACATGTTGGGGGGATTTCAGTCTGTCGTCTGACTGCTTTAGTTTAAGCTGGTTTTAGAGGTCCATGTTTCTTCTGGGCAGTTTTTGCACTTGAGAACTTTTCAGCAGGATGACTTTTGCAGCACCTCTAAGCCATGTGCAGAAAATTTGCCCATCCTTTCCTTTTGCATCAATTTAATATTTTCTCTCTCCAGAAAGGGACCAGTGAATGTTTTATACACTGCAAGTTTCCTTAATTCTGAACAAAACTGAGCACCCCGTAAGAAGTTGCATCTCCTAGTGTCCACTATGCCTCCAGTGCAAAACTGTGGGAAGAGGGAAGACAAACTGGTGCTGACAGTCTTCCTTCCCACCGAGATTAGAGGCAGCAAGAATAATTTACTTTGATGAATCGTATTCTTTCTTGCTATACAAGGTTGCATAAAGGTTGACAATATAATGGCTTGAAAGAGCCATTATGATGTAAATCTGGATATCCAACTTCTAACTGACTCAATGGGACACCGTATGCTATCCATATAATGAGGCAATGTATTTATTTATTTATTTTTCCTTGGAGTAAAGTGTAAGAAAGCAATATAAAAGGCACTGGAAGCTCCTCTAGTCTGGGTTATTTTGGTTTTGCAATAGTCAGCTGTCAAGCTTAAAAAAAATTAGTCTTAGACTGCTTAGATGAGGTCAAAATAGTAAAGAGTTATAATCATGGCATTAGATAAGCAGTGTAAAATGTTTAGTTTTTCACTTCCGTGGAATCACACAGAGATGGTGGAGTCCTTCTTTCTACCCTGCCTCCTCAGGCCTTATTTTTGCTCCATCTCTCTTGAAAGAAAGAATAAATACAGCGATTCGATGAAATTTGCTGTTGACAGTTGCTGCCCATAAACTGATTAGGTTTCCAGGCAAAGTGAGGTTTAAATTAGCTATGCTTAAGTGGAGAAAACGAGCAAATAAAGCTCAGCCACGTCGTGCGGTGCCTGGCGCTCGTGTAAAATGAGTCATCGCATAAACACGGAGAAGTAGCCACGCGGAGAGGGGCAGGGGCTGCTGGTGCAAGGAGTAAAGGGTAGCGGAGCCCCATGGCGTGGGTGACTTTTCCCTGCATATCCTCTTGAGGGGAAGGCGCCCGCGTGGATTAGCTTGTTGTGGAGTGAGGGAAGGTGAGAGGGAAGGGGCTATGGAGGAGGCTTTGGCGCTGGCCGGCAAGGCTGGAAGTGGTTTTGGACACGCTTCACGGGAAGCTGTGGTGGTAGCTGCCCGCTGCAGATGCGGGGCGGCTGTTCCTGCCGCGCTGTGGCCGAGGAGGCCCCGGCGGCAGCAGTTGTGCCCGTGCCCGTGGTGCCCCTGTGTGGCGCCGGCCTTGCCCTCGTCGAGCAGTGGCTCCGCTTGCCGTACCTTCCCTAAGGAGGGGAAGAGGAGACGAGCCCAGAGCCAGGGTTAACAAGGCGTCAGTTACCGTGTCAGTGCGGCAGCAGCGCTGCTTGCCAGGGCACAACCAGCGCCAGCCGCGGGCTCACCAGCCCGGTGAGGTTTGCAAACGTGAACACAGACCTGCGCGTGAGGGCAGCACGGGCTGCCCAGCCCGCCTATGCAGTCTCAGCACGCTGAACTCTGCACAGGCTGCATCGAAGGTCCAGTCATTTAGCAATGATCTCTTGGGTCCTTAAGCNGCCAGCCGCAAACGTGAACACAGACCTGCACGTGAGGGCAGCACGGGCTGCCAGCCCGCCTATGCAGTCTCAGCATGCTGAACTCTGCACAGGCTGCATCGAAGGCCCAGTCATCTAGCAATGATCTCTTGGGTCCTTAAGCAGCCTCATCTTGCTTGGTTTGAGTCCTGCTGCTTCCAGTGCCTTCTAACAGGACTGCACTGTATGAAATCGCAGGCTGCGAGGCATGCCCAGGCTGCAGCGGGAGGGAGGAGGATGCTGCAGCTCTGCATCCGTGCATCCACTGCTTTTTAACACGTTCACTTTGCCGTTGCGGAGAACTTTCCCCCATAAATAGGCAAGACAACGGTAAAAAGATTTGCATTGTTTGGAGTGTTTGTAATGTTGTATCTGTCTTAATGCTCTTGGTCTCTTGCTAGTAATTCCAGTGGTTATTACGTAACCCAAGCACCTAAGTTTCCTAAAACCTGGCTTTGCTTGGACTGCAATTTTATGAAGAAATTGCTTGAGAACATTATTTTCTTGTCTGCACTTCATGGCTATAATGTACATCTGTACCTCCATTACATTAATGTAGAACTATGTTCCACTTTAGAACAAATGATCTTCTAGCAAATCACTGTTCATTGGAAAACAGATGTTGGAAGTGAATAGTGAAAAACCCAAACCCTTTCTGCTTGGTCTTTCTGCTGCTATGATTCGGCTTCCAATTTCAGGAATCCCAAGACTAACATTATTTCTAACTACCTAAATGTGTAATAATATGACTGTAAGGAGAATTTTTATTAGGATAACACATGCTTTCTTTATATTTTTAAACAACATACACATTGTAACAAAAATTGTGCTGTTTCCTTTCCTTGAGGCATATGAGCTTAACTTGTTCAGTTCCATGTTGAAACTGTTTTGATCAGGTTGACTTCACATGGTTCTGACTAATTTTGAATCTATAAAAAAAGGAATGCACATTTTTGAAATTGCACTTGAATTAACTAGATTAACAAATCAAGTCTGCACAAACTGGGCAGATCCCATCATCAACCATTCTTTCCAAATTATTTGTGAGACCAAATTTCGACCATGTACAATATAAAAAAAAGCCTGCAGACACATTGATGCCCAAGACAAAGCGGTAAGACAGGTGATGTGTGGTACTCGCTCTTGGTCGCCTTCAGTGTACATTTCAGAGGGCCAGAATTGTCACTTTTTCAGGTACAAACCAGACACGTGCACAAGGCAATATGTGAATGAAGAGGGAGCTTTGGGGGCCTAGAAAGTGTATCGGTGCCCGCTGGCAAGCAGCCAACCACCATATCTCCTTTGCCCTGGAAGAGGAGAGAAGGGTCTGGTCCAGTGCCAAAGACTCTGAGTAGCCAGGAGTGCCCTCGAGGGCTGCCAGGTTTTGCTCTTGGGCACAGGGAAAGGGAAGGCACCGTGGTTGGTGCTGCAAGGAACGTGGTGGGGCAGCCCATGAGACCTGCATTAAATCCTCACAGCTGATGAGGCTGGAGCTTGGCCAGCAGGGAGTTGGGGACCACATGCACTTTGAAGCCTGCAGCAACACTGTCTTTAAATGCATCTTTACTCTGAGAAGTAGCAGTTGGGTAAGACAGCATTTGCTGTGGTCCCACTGGTGGTACATGTGAAGATAACGCTGGCTGAGCAACACAGGTGCACACACTGATCAATCTTAGTGGCAATGCGGCAGCACAGAATGAAAGCCACAGAAAATGCTGACCGGGAGTCTAAATGCCGCAAGATTAATTAACGTCGAATAAATGATGGGGGCTGTCGCTTTGCCTTCCTGGGCCTTTATATTGTAATTAAGTAAGATTCAGCAGCAAAGTGGAAGGAATGGCAAATTCTATACAGAACGAAAGTTGAAATTACAAAGATTAAAATAGTGTGCACCGGGAAGGGGAGGTGCATGAAAGGTATGGGTGGATGCCAGGTGAGGCGGTAGGGTTGGCATTCAAAGTCAATACCTTTCATGAGTACTTTTGCTACAGGTAGTTCCTGAGATCTGTTTCTGCACATAGGTGGTCACCATGACATTTGTAGAGTAGTTGTTTTGAGTGGGAATTGCAGAATAAAGTTGACTTGTGCAGAGAGCTGTTCTGTATCTGAAGAAAGAGACTTTTTATGCCGGGTTGGTTTCATAACCCATTACCTGTCTAACCAGTAGTATTGCAAATGAGTACATAATTGGATGCACTATATCTACCCTAGATACATCTTCTGCAAGGATATTAAAATTTTATAGTTTTGATTATCCTAAAAAAAAAATGTACCACAAAATACAGAACCTAGGAACTAGGAACTAATCTGGCAAACTTTGTTCATGCTGAGCTGTCTCAGCTACTCAGCAAAGTGCAGTTCTAGAGCAGAGGCCTGAAGGGAATGTGCAGCATGTAACATGAGCATCATGGCTTTAGTTTTTGGATGAAGCCACACAGGAAATTCCCACACATATTTAGGACATTGCTATTTATTTGCACGCTGTGCTTTGGTTTGAACTGTTGATAACTGTAAGCTGTGCAGATGTCTGTCCTGCCTTTCTTTTTTAACACCACCAAAACACACTTTCCACTAAACCTATCCTTTGTCCTGCTGATCAGCTCAGGGATTCCCATGTTTTACCTGTACAGAGTGTATCGATACAGGAGCTTCAGGCTCAACTTGAGCAGGAGACAAGACTTCACCGAGAGGAGCAAGAGAAGTTTACAGAAAGGATCATTCAGGTAAATAAATGACCCAGCTGCTGTGAGAGACGTGTGGCCATAACCTTGTGTGTCAGAAATGTGGGAACTTGTGTCCTAAAAGACCTGGGTTTTGAGCTCATCTGAGTAAATGAAGAATCTGGAAGCTAGTGAAATATCAACTCAAAATAGTTCTGCTACTTTGAATGTGGCTTCTCCATTCATGAGGGAGTGACTTTGTCCTCTTCTCTATGTAGACCATGTGAGAAAGGTGCCATTGCATTGAGTTGTCAGGGTAGTTCCTAAAATTTTCCAACCCTAGTAGGTGCTGAGCAGGGAAAAATCAAGCTGTAAGAGGCATTTTCCATCAGAGACCTCCAATGTGAGTAAGACATGCAGATAAGTGGAAGGGGAAACTGTGAAATGTTGCAGTAGGAATTTTATCACCCCTTCAACTCTGTGAGCCTGGGAAGAGCTGTGCTCTCTGGGAGCAGTTCTGACACTTCTGCCCCATCCTAATCCAAAGAAAACCCAACACTGCTCTCAAGTCAGAGGAGCTGTTACTCTCTAAAGAGTGAGATGCAAATCAAATCATTTTGTATTTCTCACTACCCCATGTTTCCATTCCTCTTGCTCATAACTAATGAAGAAATCCTATTTTGTTACATGTGCTCCCCTGGCTTTCTTCAATGCTGGAACATACTAGTCAATAATTCTAGAATCTCTAGAAGAGAAATCTGTTGCTAATTTTTGCAGGCTGTTTAGCACTTTACTGTTTTTTTCTTTTCAAATTTACTTCATAAGCCAAATTTAGCATAACTGTTGCATGGTGTAAAACATGTATCCTTGTGTCAGCTAATTGCATTATGCCCAAGTGGTATTTCTACATTTTCTGTCATAGTTTTAATTTTCAGTTGGTCTCCATAGGAACTTTCCTGTGGAAGATTTTGAAGGCAACCAGAAAATTCATTTCCTTCCTAGCTGTCTTGAATGCTTTTTGGAAGCTGTGCCTGCCTCTTAAAATTCTTTTCTTTTGCAATAGCATAATACCCTATGAAGTTACCTCCACCAGGGACTTCTGCAAGCATTTGTGGCCACAGTGACTTACACCATAATAGTTTGTAAAACAATAAAAAATGCAGCAGAATCAAAGCTAACTCTTCACACTTAAAACAGTAGAAAATGAAGAATGAAAACCTCTTCTGGATTCTTCATTTTTTCCAGATTATGCCCATCCTGTTTGATATTACTCCTTTTTTTTATCGTCTTCCAGGATTTCTGGTGGAAATGACTCATAGATCTTTGCTGTATTTAACCATAACTTTAACCAGATCTACTTGTGTCTTGCTGTATAAGAACCTCCTTTTTACTATTTCATTTATGGCAATATTTAAGGACATTTAATTGATGCATGCTAGTGGTATATTGTCCTTGTGAGTGTTATCAGAAGCTGTGTGTATGTTTTGGGGACCATTATATCTAATTTTGCTTCAGATTACTTTTAGGATGCATTATAAACCCACTTAAGCAAGTAAGTATTGTAAATGATTCTGATTTAATCAGAAATATATTTACCAGTTTTCATACTTACTTAAAAGATCATTTATTATAATGAAATTTTATAACAAAATTAAAGTAATTTTTCTTCTAAAAATCTTCCGAATTGTTTAGGTTAATGTTAAAGATGCATTAACTTTTAAAGAAATATTAGCATATATGCCTTTACAATATGCCAGAGCATAATTTAAAGGCAACACAGTCATTAGTAAGTATTTAGCATGGAAGAAGCAGTTGTCTCCTAAGCATCTGAATTTTGCTGTGAAAAATCAAGCTTATATTTATTATAGTGTTTGTTGAGGGGGCTGTCTTCCTATCCCCCTGAAGAAGGATTTCGGAAGTGTTCTTTCTAACTGTGTGCATGTTCTTCCTGCCAGGTCATCTTCCTATGGTGTAAACCATTGTGGCATTGTGGTTGATAATTTACTATGGCTTTCATAGATTATATCTGTAGAGCTGGTAAGCAGAGAGAAAGAGAGAGAGAGAGAGCGACACTGTTTTTCTGTGTACGTGAATTATTACAACAGAATGGAAAATAGTAGAAATTGTCATCTGGAAATGAGTGGCTCTATACTCCTTTTCTGTGTGCTTTTCTTCATCAATATGAACTACAGCTTGGTCTCTTCAGGTAGGATAAGAGATGTACAACTAGCTTGTCGAAGTGTTCCTGGGCCAGAGCCATGCCATTCCTTGGTTTTGACATGCTGAGGGAGAAGCCACCTTTGAAGAACAGTATTTTAGGCGGGCTTGTGCGCAACAGGTGTAATTGCACTTGGATTTCAGGCTATGAGGTTTTCCTGGTGCTTCTAGTACTGCGACTCCGACCTGGTGAAGGCAGAGTTGCAGCCTGTTGTCTCCTCCGTTCCTGCGAGCATCCCTTGCCTAGTCAGAGCAGAATCAGAAGGTGTTTGTCGTGAGCTGCCCAGGTGCCTCCGAAGATGGACAGTGGGAAAGGAGGGTCTCGTAGTCAGGTCTGAGATGCTGGATGTGGTTCCTTGGGAAGTGTTGCCCTTCCAGAAGGAGTGGGAGACAGTTTAGGCTGTGCTGGGAGCATACTGCAGGGACACAGTCAAGACAGGGAAGAAAGCACAAGGGCTGAAAAATGTCTACGTGTGCATCTTTAAAGTGCACGAACGGGCTGCTTCCACAGCAGGCTACTAGGATGGGATTATCTAAGTCATGTTTATCACCTGTGGTCCTTTGATTCCCTCAACCCTTGCCAAACTCAATAGGTACAAACTAGAGATTTCACCCAGCTTAGTACGAGTGTTGGAGACCCCCAGGAGAGGACCCTGTTGACATTGTACCTGTGGTTCCATTAAAGCTGGAGGAGGAGCATATGCAGACCCTGCGGAGGAAAGATTTGGAAGTGCAGAGCTTGACTTTGCAGAACAAGTTGGAAGAGAAGACCTGGAGCCAGGAGAAGAGCCTGATGCAGCAAGAGCTGAAGCACTTCAAGCAGGACACCTTCCTGCTGTACGTGAAGCTGAAGTGGCTGCTGAAGCACTGGCGGCAAGGCAAGCGGATGGAGGAGGAAGGGGAGGACATACTCGAGGTAACTGGACCACAGTGTTAACCTAGTTAAATTGCAAGGGGGAAGGGGTTTCCAGCACTGCCACGGGGCGCATGGACACGGGGATGCCCCTTCCTTAAGACAAGCTTTGAATATGATGTGGCAGCAGCAGCTTTGTAATTAGGTATAAGCTTAAAGAGGATGAAAGTAAACCATGAAGCCTTTTATTAGGTTGGCTTGTGCTAAAGGGGATTCTGTATGATATCTTTATGTTACAGATCACTTATCTTTGAATCTAAACCCTTGGCTAGTACAAACATCTGGTCCTGAAAAATCCTCTCATAGTAAATGAAAATTTAATTAGGCCTCTGAGATGCGACTCCTGAGTAATTTTTGGAAAGAAAAAAATGCATTAGTGAGCTGATGAAGTGGAATCGGTTTAGATGGCTTGAGTGCTGTCATTTTTCTCAAGTGAGTGTACAGTGTGTTCCTTACAGAGCCTTCAGCAATACAGATGGAGGGAAGCTCTGTTTTCATGTTGGCAGGAGAATTATACAGCTTCTTGTGGGAACTTACAGTGATTCATTCTTGTTTGTTCCTTTTCTGCATGCACACGTCTATCACCGTCAGCAGCAATACACCAGGAGTCATCATGGTGATTTTCCAAGCAGCAACTAAATTAAGATCAGGAATTTCATAAGTACATAGCAACCTGGAATCCCCAAGCTGACATGATTAACAGGGATGTGATTTACGGAAATGCACTATGAGAAAAGGTGCTGTTGAGCTGTGTGAGACTGCGCAGCCAGAATTAACAATTACTTTGGAAATCTTGTCCAAAGAAATCCTAGATAGAAAAGTATTTTTCCCCATTCAGACATTTGTCCAAAATCCTTGGGAAGGGGATCTTGCAGGTTCATGCAATTTTAAAATCATCTCATAAAACACTCAAGTAGGATTTTTTTCCCCAGTATTTCTGGTATTTATGTACCCAGTGTTTTTCAGTGTGTGCTGCATGTGGCAGAACAAGAAATCTTTCAGGTCTGCTAAGAATATGCTTAGGAAGAATACGCCAATGTTTTGTATGACAAATACCGGATGGATGAACATCCTTACCTTTAACAGATGTGGAAATATGATTCAGAAGGATGAGTAGCTATTTAGAAATAAATTTCTTCTACTTTACTTCAGAAATACTAATTTGCTTTTTTGTGTACTAACTCATCTTCTATCATCTGTCGAGGGAGGTGATCCTGCCCCTCTACTCAGCCCTGGTGAGGCCACATCTGGAGCACTGTGTCCAGTTCTGGGCCCCCCAGTACAAGAGGGATGTAGAGCTGCTGGAGAGAGTCCAGCGCAGGGCCACAAGGATGATCAGGGGCCTGGAACATCTGCCCTATGAGGAGAGGCTGAGGGAGCTGGGCTTGTTCAGCCTGGGGAAGAGAAGGCTGAGAGGGGACCTGATCAGTGTCTATAAGTGCCTCAAGGGAGGCAGTGAGGAGGATGGGGCTGGCCTCTTTTCACTGGTGGTCACTGACAGAACCAGAGGAAATGGCCACAAATCGAAGCATAAAAAGTTCCACGGGAACTTAAGGAAGAACTTCTTGACAGTGAGGGTGACAGAGCCCTGGAACAGGCTGCCCAGAGAGGTTGTGGAGTCTCCTTCTCTGGAGATCTTCAAGACCCGCTTGGACGCAGTCCTGTGCCACGTGCTCTAAGTGGCCCTGCGTGTGCAGGGGGGTTGGACTAGATGACCTCTAGAGGTCCCTTCCAACCTTAGGCATTCTATGATTCTATGATCGTCTTCTATCTAAATAGCTTCCATTTTTCACTGCTTGGATTTTTTGACTGGTTCATTTACAATCAGTCCATCTCCTGTTATTGTTGGTGTCATGAGTTTTCATTAATTCAACAGAGAAAATGAAGTGATGGACTGGGCACTTCCTGATCTCCATATCTTCATCCTACAATACCACCATTGTCTTCTTTAGGTTTCCATTGCGTGATGACTTACAACTCCCACACTACGTGGTGGTCGTGCATCCCCCTCCTCAACCGCACGGCTACAACAGGTAGCTCTCCTGTTTTGCAGGCCTGCATAGCACTGTGTTCTCATGTGCAGCAAGTCAGTTGGTATCACTCAATGGTCGTATGGAAGACTGTCCCTAGTAACTTACAGAATGGAAGTCACTATACCCTGCCAGAAAGAGAAACCAGTCCCTTCCCTTAGTCCTTCAGGAGATTTCTGTTCCTTCATGGTAAATGTAGGAAGACTGTTCATTTGTCCCATCTTGTGCATTTTAGATCGAGCCTCTTGAGGCCCTCCCTGAATTTGGCCTTCCATCTGAGCAAAAGACGGAGGATGCAGAGCGAGAGGAGGAGGAAGAGGATGTTGTTTTTGCACTGGCGGATTATTCTCAGCGTCCCGCTGTGGAGAGCACTGATCACGGGCCACAGCTGCAGACTGCAGAGTTACTGCAGCAGCAGAAGCAGGTACCATACCAGAAAGCACTTGCATGTCATGTCCTGGGAATGGAAAGTGTGGATTTTCCAAGGGATGCGTTTTCTTCTGCTGCTGTGCTAAATCACCTGGAATCGTGCTCATAACAACAGCTCTAGCAACACAGCAGTTACAATGGATTTCGTCCCTTAGATTTATATTTAATCAGGAGCCACGTGATTACTGTTCTCCTGTTGGCAGATGAGCTCAGAGAAAAATCCTATTTCCTCTTGTGGCCATTTGCCCAGAAACATCTATCAGTATGTGATGGTTTGCAGAATTTACACACTTCTCTTGCCTCTGCATATCTATTGTATTCTACTGTCCAGCTTCTAGCAAAAAGAGGTGATTTTACTTCCTTTAAATAATTTAGGAAATGAACACATGTATTTAGTGATTCCCTTAGAGATGATGGGAAAACAGTGCCAAAGTTCCTTCCTGTCACTGGGCCTCATTTTTAAATACCTAAGGGCAAATCATGCTGACTTTTCCCTAATGTCTCCTCCGCCCTGTCTCTCTGTGTCAGAGCAATGTGCAGAGAACTCAACACTCAGCACTCAATAAAAGCCTGCAAGACAGAAGTTTGATTTCACCATCACACTACATACATATTTTCAAAGACTGCAAAAACTCCTAAGCATGGTAAAATTTAATACAAAACAGTATGAAATTCACAGGTAGGAAGTATTACAGTCAGACTGAATAAACTGAACTATTATCCTTTTATTTTTAGTTTTCAGCATTTATACACAATAGTTGCACAGCTTTAGCCATTTCTTTTCTGTGTAAATCTTGTGAAGAGGTTTATCTTTAACCGAGTAACTGTATGTTCTTTTCCTCATGGTTTCTATTTCATTCGCTCAACAATTTTTGAAATGTGTGGTGAACTACCCAGCCCTCCAAAATGTGGGTGTTTTGCTGGAAGACTGAAGGCACACCTGCCAGCAGAACACATAGTTATATTCTGATTTATTTTATAGTTTCATTGACATTTCTCCACATGGTACCTTGTGTCCCATTTAAAGGCTTAACCACATTTTCATAATTTCTGATATCTCTAAGTGAGTAATACCAAGACTCTGTGGATATGAAATATGGTGCTGATCACTGTCACACATCCTCGTGCTGAATTTTTCTGTGTTTGGTGCATTGGTGTGTTTATTGACTATGCCCAATGAATTCAAAGCTTTGTGCATTGAATATACCAGCAATCCTAATAACGACAATAATAACGAGAGTTAGGGCTTCTAACATAGTCCCTTTGATGAATCTTATATTTTTTAAAAGGGAAAATGTTCAAATGACAGCATCCCATTATTTAGAACTACTTGCAAATGGAGGTAACAGCAAAAAATCTGAGTAAACAACATATTCAGTGAGAAAGTTCTTCTATCCTTATGCCTTATGTTTAGTCTCTGTGCAGGCCCCTGCCTTGGAGCCCCTTCTTTAGCAAACATTTTCCACAACCAGGTTACACTGCAGCCTTGCTGCAGGCTCTGGGGTTAGTGTGGGTTGTGTCTCCGCATATCCCTTCTTCTCCTTAAGCTCTGTTTGAATTCCCCCAATTCTCAGGACTGTGCAGTGGCTGTTTACATATTGCCTGTGTGGGCTGGTAGATCAACTGTAGGCAACAGTAAGTCTCCATCCTAGAGTAAGATTAGCCTGGTGCTGGGCGATACAGAGGCTCTCTTGCAAACTACCTCTCTATTCAGTTAGAATTCATCTTTGAGTGCAAAACAATAGAGAAGAGCACTCTGTCACTTCCTAGCCTGCTTTCAGCTCATGTGCTCCTTAGCTTTCCTTTTTAATAGCACTAGCTGACAATTCTGTCCCTAGCTGCAATTTCATGTGACATTTGCTCCCAAGGTAGCGTTGCTCCCAACAGTTCAGCATTTGGAAAGGGTATAGTGCTACTAATGCTGGTGGAGGTCAGACACTTTTGGTTTCAGGAACATCTTTATCAGTCCTGTTTTCCTCTCAGCAAACTCCTCTCTGGTAGAGGTTGAAGAAGGCTGTGGAAGAGATGCTCCTGAGCATTTCATTTTGCTGCATTCACTCTGTAGACTGATTTAATCCAAAATGTGTATAATAAATATGAAGCAATATGCAGTACAACCTTTGTCATATACTTTCCATATATATCCCTTAAAATGACTAAGAACATGCAAATAAAATATATCTTCTTTGACATAATCATTGCTTGGAGACTAATCTCAATTAAAGTGGCAAAAATGGTTAGTAGGATTGAATGTAATTCATTTTTATATAGCTTGCACAATCTTTTAATACAGCATTTCCAGCTAACCTCACTTAAAGGAATGAGGTACAGAACCCCTGTTGATAGAAGAAATATTTATATTAAATAGTACACAACACCCAGATGGATTTGTGAAGGTAAAAGAGGTTTCCGACCTTCCAACTGTGGAAAAAAAAAAGTGTTATTTTGACACTGCAAGAGTGAGCAAGTTTGCTCAGCATTTCTCATTTCAAGCATTATTACTTATTTCACCTATTCACTGTATTTTACAGTGCACCAAGTCTTCCCACAAGCACTGTATTTATTGACAGGCATGTGCTTGAATGGTTGAACAGAGTTTTTGGTGCTACTTGGGTTGTTGCTATTAATGGGGAGGAAGGATTATAATCCTACCCTGTGACACAGAAGTAGGGAGCCTCAGTGCAGGTCAAATCTGATCCTGGGATAAACTCAGGGCATCGGTGTCTTCTGCAGGCCTGTGACAGGGGGCTGGGCTCAAGGCTTTGCCAGAACCAAGCGCTGACCTTCAGTGCCTTAGTGGGATTTCACTCATCTGCCCGTCTCACTGTGGCCCTGCCGACCTCCCCCATGAGGAGGAGGTCACAGAAGCTGCTCCTTGATCTACACCCATGACAGACTTTCTCCTATAACCCTCAGCTACGCATAGTTCACATACAATCCTGAAAACTCACTGGTTAATTTGTCCATTAACTGAGCAAAACACTTGTGCAATGCCCGCTCTGCAAAGATCAGCAGATGCAGAGCACATCCTGAAGACAGAGATCTCAGCAATGTTCACCTCCTCCTACTGACTTGTCAGTGACTTATCCTGTGATTAAAAAAAGAGATCTTTAGGGTCTTCTGCAGGTTTCTTAAGCTCTCAGTCAGGAATAAGAGCTGTATAAGGAGCTTTTGGGGTGAGTGCTGTAGCAGGGGGAGGTCTCTCAGGACTGCACCTGCCCAAGGAGAGCCCAGAGCTGCTGTTTCTGCCTGGCAAGCTCCAAGATGAAAAGCATCAGCACTTAGAAGTGTTAAGTGTTTAAGCTTCGTTCCACATGAGGAAGGAAATCTTGTGATGGTCTAAGAGCCACTGTGATAATTATGTCAGAAGAAAAGGAAAACTAACTCAAAGTAACCCACATTTATTTTTAATATTAAATTGCATTTTTAATGCCATCTTTTTGCTGACAACCAGAGTGAGTGGCAGAAGAGGCTGGGCAGGGAAACGGCAAGGTTCAGGGGCCCAGAAGAAAGGCTGGTCCCAGGCAGGGGACAAGCAGGCAGCTCGGGCTGGCAGTAAGTGAGCGCCTGACGTGCACGGAGCGAGCAGGGAGAAGGGAAGGGCTCCGGTTTGGCTGAGCAGAAAGGGTGAAATGCCCCTTGGTGCTGTAGGATCAGGGATCAGGAGAGTGAAAAGAAAGGAGTTTACCTATCTGCTGTCCAATGGAAAACGTGTTAAAAATCAGTACACTCACGTGTAGGGCTGTGGGGACTTCCAGAAAATCTCTAGTTAGATTTTTTTCTTGCATATTTGTTTTCAAAGCTTAGCTTAAAGCCTAAAGGAATAGTAATTAAGACTNGTATTTGTTTTCAAAGCTTAGCTTAGAAAAAGCCTAAAGGAATAGTAATTAAGACTTAAATATTCTAAAATTATTTGCACAAATATCCAGCTTCACTGTTTTTTTTTTTCCCAGAGCTGTGACTACAGAGAGAAAATGCACAGTTCTTGGAGTTTATGCTCCAGACCTTGTATTTTTAATTCATTGCTCTGCTAAACTGCTCGCAATCCCCAATTTTGGCTACCTTGTTAAATGATATTCCCCAAGAAAAGAAAGTTTGTGATTAAAAGCAGAACCAAGCTTCAAACAATTTCTCAGGTCCCAAGTATTTCTGGAGCTGGAGGCTCACATCTCTGGGCTCGACTCTACCCAAAGTCCTAGAACTGAAATGAGCTTTGCCATGTTAAGTTCCTACTTCTTGTCAGCTGATATTTCATTTGCCTATAGAACCTGACCTGTGGATGCAACAAGACTCTAAACTCTTTTTTTATTATTATTATTTTGTCTTGAATCTGTTGTTAATCAGTCTAAATTATAGTGATTTTTAAGGTATTAAGGAGACAGCTACTTACATGGGGGGCTATTCAGAAAATCACGGTGATGCCCTGTTTCTTCCGCCTGTGTGCAGGAAAACATCCCTGGGAGCAGCAGGAAGACGGGAACAATCATTATTTTATACCTATGGGATTTACTGTCATGCAAAAGCTATTTGACAGTTTTGCTATCAGAAGGCTAAAAAAATTCTAAATGTAAATGTTGTATTTCCAAGCACATCATCTCAAAAGTACCATGTTCTCTAAAAATTCTCCAGTTTGGCAAAACAGAATAGTAACCACATAGATCTCTCCAACTTCAGGCTGAAAATACAAAGTCACGCACCAGGGACTTCTCTGCAGGAATTAGAAGAATGCACCAAAAATGTTACTTATATCGTCAAGTTAATTAAAATCTCAGGGGGTACCTGGGATGCTTGTCTCTTACAGTGACATTGATGTAACACATCTAGAAATAAGATGTGCCCTCACCCCAGCAGGCTGCAAACCTGCAGTGAGATTCTCTTGACTCCTCTCTGCCCCAGTTGATGGCTTAATTCTTCATAAAACCTAATTTGGTGCCACTCTAAAACTTAAAAAGTGCTTGCACAGGAATGCAGGATCAAAGGGAGCCTTTAGCTTGCTTTTATTTCACTTGGGTTTATTTTTCTTCTGCCTCTTTTCCCTTGTGGAGCCTTTTGATTACTTTGCCCAAAAAAGAGTCTGATGCAGCCCACAGGAAAACACAGAATGTGGCTCCTGAGTAAAAGCACTTCCTAGGCCCTGGAAGTCAAGGGTTCACTGAGGAGGTGAGGCCAGATTCTGAAGCACTCAGGACCCAGCAGCTCCCGCTGTGACACTAAGATCTTCAAAAGATACTTTATTCTGATCGTTGCACAAAGGATTTGTTTGGAGAAGCTAACCTCCATTGGGTATAAGGATGCCAAATCATGGTGCAAACCTGTAAAATCTCGTCATATATTGAAAAGCAGATGATCTATGTGCATAATGGGTAGTGCAGCTGCTTAGTAGGTTACTGCTAATTGGCATTAAATGTTAATAGTGTTAATTCTGCTTCTGTGAGTGTGTTTCTTACACAATGTCACGTTGCACGCCATCACATTTCATTAGCCCAAGCAGATTCAGATCAGTCAGGGAGCCCCTGCACTCATTTCCCTATGTGTTTAGCACTTTTTGGGGCTGATGAACCAAATGGGTTGTAAAAAGTAGACCATCCCTGTGTGTTTGTTTCAAGAAGAAGGTGGAATGGCATGTCTGACTGGCAGAAGTTGGTGAGGTGGGTTCAGTGATGCCAAAGCATCTGGTATGCAGGTGAAACCAGCTGACTTGCCTGTGCAAAACTGTATTCTGTACAGCTTAACCGTTAACCTTTTTATGACTCTAAGTTCTGTGATCCCTCTGAGCCTTTGGTCTGGAGTCACAGAGCTGAAGTGTGAAGGAGCAGAGGTGGAAGCGCCGCTTCGGAGTTTTTGGGGGGCACCCTGGGGTGCAGCTCTCCGTACCCGGCTTGCCTGGGGAGGATGCTCGATTTGCTTTGCTCTTTTCCCCATCCTGTGCAGTTCCCAGGGGCAGTGGTGCTACCACCTCACACGTGCCCTGCTGCAGAGCTGGGCACATCCCCCGAGCAGATCTCAGGAGAGGTCAGGGACCGCCGCACTGCAGCTTGCCCTGGACCGGGGGTGCTGCGAGCCTGCAGTGTGCGACCTGGGCGCTGGGAAGATAACCGGAGCCTTCAGGGTTCAGTAAGAAGTTTTTAACTTGTCTCTAAAGAAAGCAAAATAAAATACAAAGGACATGGTATTTCTGGCTTGTTCTCTTAATTTTTGCATTTAATTTGTACTTAGACTATAGAATAAATTGTTCTTATTGTCCTCGCTGGGTACTATCCAACACTCAACAATCTCGAATTTGAGGGTATTGCACATCCATCAACTTTGCTTCTATCATGCAGCAAACCAGGACACCCTGATTTAGGCAAGTTCTAAATATATATCTCAATTTCTCTCTCTGAGACACTCTTGTTTAGTTTTTTGTGTACCTCTCCTTACCTGACCTAGCTATAAAGAATTCCCCACTGAGCTGCTTCATGAAACACTAGATAAGAGGAACTGGAGGAAACCTACACTTGAAAAAATGAATGAAAAATAAAAGGAATTAGACTATCATGCAAAAATGAAGCCAGATAATTTCAGTTAGGGTTCCCAAGGAAGCTAGCATATTCATGAGACCCAGGTGACTAAATGCTGAATTTCTTTCATACATTTTCCTTTTTTTTTTGTCCTCATGCTGTGCCCGCTAATCAATAGTAATTTTCTTAAAAGTCTTTTTTATTCAAAATAAAACTTGTCAGATACAATCTCTAGCTACTGCTTGATCTTTGAGAGGCTCATTGGGAATCTTTGATTGAGTTTTTGGATAAATAAATCGTATTGCACATTTCTGTTGCCCAGTTCAAAGACTGCAAAAAGAGTTGGAGGATAGGGTTGGGTTTTCTTTATGATAACGCATGAACTTTTAAAATATTTTATTGGGTATTTAATATAACTATGATAGGCTTTGCAAGTCCCTAGAGAGTCTGAAGAAAGTAAATGCCAAGTGAATGCCAAACTAAGTGTCAAACTAAGAAAAAAAAACAGTGATTTGATTAAGTGTACCTACCTATCTGTCAGTACTTGCCAAGATCTGACGTCAGCTGTGGGCTAAACGTCTGTTTTGGCTCCTTTCTTGGCTTCTGATTAGCATTTAAAATGTTACTGAACATTTTAAATGTGACCATGGCATTCTCAGCAGGATGTTGGGGAGGATTTGCTCTTTGATCCTATTCCGTAAGAGGGAAAGCCTCCTGCCTGGCATTTTGACATATTGCAAAGCTGGTCCATGAGGACCTGCATGGGATTGAGAAGTGTTAAGCCCAGGCAGGTGAAGCCCCTTAGCAGAGATACTTAGCTCAAAACCACATTTTTTTTCGAGAGTAACTTTGTCTTACAATGCCAAAGCATTGAAAATGAATCCTATTTCTTACTATAAACTTCACACATTTTTGAGGTTTGATAGCCAGCAGTAACTGTATGAGATTTACAGCCACCTGACAGATCTTATATTCTATGTATGGATTACAGTGATGGAAGGGAAGTTATTACAGATGTCCTCAATCCAGAAAGATGCTTAGTCTTTTCTTCAGCATGGTTAAGAGTCTTGGCCTCTGTGCGTGCTTCAGAACTAGGACTTGCAAGGAAAAGTGGACACAGAAGGTATCGCTATTTTTAGTTTCCGCATGTGAAAGGCAACCCAGGCGCTTTCTTTGCCATGCAGTGAACATATGGGCGTTCTTCCTCCTAAAAACGAAGCTAGAGGCTAAGGTTATTGCAAACGGAACATTTATTTTCCTCTGTCCTGGCAGGCAAGCGAAAGCCGGAAGCTGCTGAGCGCCGTGAAGGGGCTCCTGGACGAGTTCCGCGCGGAGCTGCGGGACGACGAGCGCGAGCGCCACGGCCTCCAGCAGCAGTACGCGCGGGACAAGGCCGCCTGGGAGGTGGAGATGACCGAGCTCAAGTGCCACCTAGAGCAGGTAGTGCCCCCCGGGTCTCGTACCTGTAAGGAAATGACCGAATCACTTAACCGAGTAGGAAATGGCTACAAGTTGAAACAGAGGAAGTTCCACCTCCATCTGAGGAAGAACTTCGTTCCTGTGAGGGTGACAGAGCCCTGGCACAGACTGCCCAGAGAGGCTGTGGAGTCTCCTTCTCTGGAGATCTTCCAACCCCGCCTGGATGCCACCCTGTGCCACGTGCTCTGGGTGTCCCTGCTGCAGCAGGGGGGTTGGACTAGGTGATCCCTAGAGGTCCCTTCCAGCCTCAACCACTCTGTGATTCTGTCAAATCTATAGCAGTCAGGAAGATTACTGTATTTATACTCTCAAAAGGCAAGTGTCATGAGGCCCCTCTGGGTGCCTGAGTAATGCTTTGCCCTTTGAGCACCTCTTGGGTTTCCGTTGCCCCGGGATGAGTATTCATGGAGCAGGTACTGTGTAATATATGTGAGGACAAAGGATCTGAACCTCTTCTGATTTTAATTCCTCCAAAGAGTTGGCTGGTAATATATCAGCTGCGATAATGAGGCATGCGGCTGTCTGTATTCATTAGCATTTATAGGAGAGAAAATGTCTTTGTGTTGGCATGTTCACAATTAGCTCATCTCTGTGCCTTGGCACATAACAACTGCAGTATTTGATGCTTAGGAGAGAAACGAGTAACTTAATAATACTGAAGCATCAGATCAGTATGTCCTAGCAAACCAGCCAGTCCAGGCTACTGACTGGTAACGGATGGTACCGCAGTGGAGAGAAAGCTCTAGCTTCCTGCCATAAGGTACTATTAAAAGCATGTCTATAAAATCTGGCGCCAGGTGCTGCAGTGTTGCAAACTGCCGTTCACAGTTCACTGTTTCTGAGGCAAAATGAAAACAAACCCGCAGAAAACCACATGGCATCCTTTCCAAGGCTGACAGAGTAAAAGCTTTAGTTTTCTGCATCGAAGAGGGGAGGAGAAGGAGAAATAATATGTTCAGGTTCTACTGGAAAGATTTATAATTGTAGAACCTCTCTGCAGAAGTCAAATGTAATAACAATATTAGCTGCTGAGGTGATGGTACTTTTAGGAGGATTTACTGAACATGGGAGCACTGTCAGGAGACTCGCTGTGACGCACAGTGTGGAGACGTGAACACTTCTCTTCCTGGCCAGGTGCAATGATGGAAGAAGATTTAATTTTAGCAGAATTTTCTCTCAGTGGATTCCGATTCTCATTTTCAGATCAGTAGTGTCATAGCACACATGAATACCCAGTCAACAGAAAAGAAAGAAATAGAAAATAAAAAGAAAATAAAAACAATTGTCATTTTCTTTCCCTAACCTAAATGTGGGAAGAGAGACCAAAACTTAGAGATAGTTAGTTTGAGAAGTCTGGCAGTGCAGAGCTTGCACCTGTTGTATGGGCAGCGTACACCTAGGCTGCTGCTTTGGTTGGTGTTTCGCACGTGGGACCATGCTCCCATACCAGCCCTGGGAGCAGAGAGGTTTGTTCCCTTTTTTTCTGGTGGTTTCATCCCACTGTTTTCACTTTCTCTATTATTGTGCAGTCCTGCTGGTGGGAGTTTGTCATACATGGTAATTGCTGAATGGTGGATGTTACTTTTTTCTATTTCTTTAAGTAAATGAAGGGAATAAAACATCAATATTTAAGGCATGAAACTGACTTTCTTAGCAGACTCTCCCAAAGAAGTTTATACTGCACTGTGAAATTAAGTCCCCAGTGAAGCAGCAAAAAGTTGCTACACACATCACTAGCCTGTCAAATAGGATAGGGCACACAACGTGAGCATCCCACTTGACTTACAAGTATTGGTTTGTGGCAACGTAAAAACAAGATGTAATATAAAATTAAATTAGAAAATAGAAGTAATAGAAATACAAAATAGGAATGAGCTAAACCCAATGGCAGCATTTCAGAATTTGGGGCATTCTTGTTACAGGTTCAGTCTCAGAATCAGCATTGGGGCAGCTAGTAAATAATGTGTGAAACACCAGCATTACTTACACTCACACAAACAGTCTCTGCAGTTCAGTGCCAACCACGATGTGGGATAACAGCTCGAAACAGCCCAGGCTTCATGTCAGTGTGGAGAGAGGGCCTCTCACCTTGTCCTGTTCACTGGTGGCAAGAGAGCAATGACTCCCTGCGGCAGGAGAGCTGCCCAACCCCTGACAAGCCAGTAGAGAATCGAGGCCTTTCTCATCTCCGCTTCTGTCTTCACGAGTGGTGTTTGCCCCATTTTTTTGTGACGCAGGAGGTCAATTAGAGGAGCATCTTCCTCAAGACAGACACCTCCAAGTTAATGGCTGCTGACAGTGGTTTTATGTTTTGATGCTGGAACTCTCTGTGTAGGAAAGAAAGAAATAGAAGGAAGGAAAAAACTCTTGGGCTAAAATAGCAAGGCATATTGGAGATGATCATATACTGCTGCCTTGTGCTTTGGAGCTTTAAGATTTAACACAGCGTATATCATTAAAAACAAAACAAAACTCTTGTCTGTCAGATGTGCATATCCATTCTCTCTGGCAGAAGGATCCTCAGGCATTGTTTTTAAGATAAGAAATAATGAGTTTGCTCCTAACTATGGGACTCTGGTATCTCTCAGCCAGTAACAAATCCCAGCAATGCTTAGCCTCCAGCTGGGCAAGTGAAAAAAAGCACTGCTCTGGGGAAGCAGGGAGAAAGTGTGGCTTGTTCAGCTTTTCAACTCCTTTGTATTCATATTCACGTAGTTCAGCTTCTTTGTACTTTTTAGATTTTTTTTAAAAAATAAGGAATTTTCTTTATACAAATTGCATAGGTTACAGCAGAGCATTTTTTGCTTTATAGGTTTGTTTTGACATTTTCATGCTTCATGCCAGGTCAGGAATTTAGAGCAGATATGGGCAGGTCTTTGCAACTTAGCATGTTCGCCATAGCTACTACTGCAAGGGGCATTACTGCCCAGGAGAGAGCAAATGTGCAAGGTTGCACTCCAGATGCTGCCTCTGCTAAGGGCTCCCACTGCAAGATGGGAAGACTGCAGTGCCTTTATGTCCCTTGAAAGGTGAGTTGCATATAACCCAAAGAACAAGTGTTAAATAATCCTCTGTCAGGCTAAGGTGTAAGGAAATTGTATGCAATTTGCTTCATTTTAGAGTCCCTTACAGTTTGGTTGATCTCAGCTCCCCAGTGACACACTTGGTACAGATGATTATTTAGCGTCACAGCTGTTTAGTAACCCCAGTAGACACTTGCAAAGGGCAATCCTTTGGGACCGCAGGATATTAAACTCAGAGCAAGCAACCCTGAGCAAATGGGTGCCAGGATGGCTGAGCCTGGCAGCAGCTGCACCAGCCTGGACTCCAGCAGCACCATAAGCTGGGGAAGCGGGACCTGGGAATGCACAGAGGGCAGATGTAGCCAAAAGAACAAGATGCCATTATCTGCAGCTAGCAGTGAGTTTGGCAGCAGTATTTTTAAGTACTGCTGAGTGAAGCATGAGCTGCCTGTGTGCTGGAGTAGGGGCAGGAGGACAGCAAAGCCTGTTGGCTTCTGTGCTCAGGGATGGTGTCTCCAGGAATGGACCTGCAGCAGCAAGGTATTTAATATACCTCTGGGTGTGTTCAGCTACAACTTGCAGTTGTTGGGCAGAAGAGTCTTCTCCGGGCTCCTCATGGTGGTCACCTGGCTCATCTGTCCGGCCGTCTGCTACCACTTGCACTCGACTGCCCCTGAAGTCAGTGCAGGTTTATCACTGACTTCGCTAGCACTAGAGTCAAAGAACTTGAGCAAAAGATTAATGTTTCATTACTCCCTAATTAATTAATCCAAAAAATGCTCCTTTAAAATCTTAGCATTTTTGCTCTGTTTTGATTTTTTTCCACATTTCTGATATAATTTCTTCTCTTCCTAATCTGGTACCTGCCTTTTTGCTTGTTTATTGACAACTTGAGTTACTGAGTTAAATATTGGCAGAAATATCCTACTGATGTCAAGTCTGACTCGAGGGAGATTTTACAGGTATGAATAGTTAAAAGTGAAGTCTCAGCATCTGGTTCTGTGCAAAAGTTGATGCATCTGAATCTCATAAGATGCCATCAGCATAATTCAGGCTCCACAAATTTACACTGCACAAACTAAGGGAGAGACACGTGGTGCCCTTTGAACTCGGTTTAAAAAGAGCCTTTGCTTTTATAATTGATTTTTGGTTGGTTTTAAAATAACATGACTTCAGAAGTTAGTGGTATGGTAAGCAAGTGTTTGAAATCTCCCTGTCAATACCAGTAGCTGTGGAGGATGTTCTTTCATTAGTCTTAAAAAACGCAAGCAATGAGCTTCCTGCCACTTACCTGGGGAGCAGGTTCCATGGAGTAGTTCTCCTGAACCAATCCCCTGACTCAGATATATTGGCCTTATTTTCCACCTGTGACAGTTTGAAGTTGTTTTTCTCTTCTCCTGCTAAACGATGTGTTTCCCAGCAGACCTGCAGCCTTTGGTTTTTGCATACAACTTTGGCTTCAGAGGTGGAAATGAGCCCTCACTGTCTTACGCTCCTGTTTGCCTGCAGAGCCAGGGGATGTGTCTCACTGACTCACTTTTGCCTGGATGAGCTGTTAACAAAAGGTCGAGTTTTGGGGACAAATTCTTCATGTCACTATCGCAAGATAGTTCCCTTTTCACCCTGACGAGAGCCCAGCAGCGGCCCGGGGTGCCCAGAGAGGCTGCGCAGTCTCCCCACTCCGAGGTCTGTCAGGACCCGACTGGACACAGCTCAGAGCCCCTGGTCTGGCCTCAGAGCTGGTCCTGCTCTGAGCCAGCCTTGGGTGAGAGAACTCCTGAGTCCCCATCCCGCCTGAGTCTTTCCCATGACCTTGGACCAGATGTTCTGCTCTGACGGAGCTGACCCCTGACCACAGAGTAAAGGAAAAGAGAGACGAGTTAGCATCAACTAACTGCCTGAGCACTCTGGAAATCAATTCAGGAGCCAGAAGCTTCAGAGATGGGGTGTGATCTGGGTACATCTCTTTTCCTGGTGATACCCTCTCTTGCTGGAGGCTGTGGACAGCTGTGCACTAAGGCCTTTGGTGAGGACTGCTCTGGGCAAAGGTCTCCTGGGCAGATGAGCGCCCTGAGGGTCTGAGTGGGCGAGTGAAGCAGAGCCCACTGCTCCCTACTGGCGTGGGGGCTGGCGGGTGTCTCGCTGCTGAGCCTGGAGTTCAGCTCTGTGTTTCCTCGCCGCTGGCACCCACACGTCCATCAGGGAGATCGTGCCGTACCTTAGAGCATGAGCTGGTAGAGCTATAAAAACAAACGATGGACTGTAGTTTTTACTGTTCTGATTTTAAATCTTTTTGTTGGTTGAACATCTTTGATCGTTTGTTGAGATGCTAGAAGGAATTAGCTTAATTTTCCGATTATCTTTGTGGCGTTAAACCTTAAATTCCTTGTCAGACATGGGCTTTTACCTTCAGAAATGCTTACACAGCTTTTATCTTGATGGCAGCTGGAAGGGAAGAGCGAGAATGCCTCAGGAGAGACAGGCCTCAGCGCCGACGCCAAGGGGGCTTTCAAAAGGGAAAGAGAGGAGCACAAAAAGCTTCTGGCCGAGAGTCACAGTGTGGTGATGGATCTCCGCTGGCAAATCCAGCACAGCGAGAAGAACTGGAATCGGGAGAAAGTGGAGCTCCTGGACAGGCTCGATAGAGACCGTCGAGAGTGGGAGCGGCAGAAGAAGGAGCTGCTCCGGCGAGTGGAGCAGGTAAGGAGCCGCCTTTGCGGGTGCCGCCTCGCAGCGGGTCCGGGCTGGGGCTCGCGCTGAGAACCTGTATTGAGAAGCAGCAGAGGGCTATTTTTTGGTTTCTTGGCTACGTCAGTGTTTCTCATGGTCTGTAACAGTTTGCTACAGGGAATACAAGGAAAATGCTCATAATCCATTTAAAATGATGTTTCTGAGAAATCAGCTCCAGGTGAAAGGCCATTTCCTGCCTCATTTCACTTATCCAGACAGGGATGGTCACATTGATCCATTCTGTTTGAAAGTTTATACACGTGTCTTCATGCTAAAATGCTCAATCCCACACACAGGGTTATTTGAGGTTTGATATACAGCTTCCTGCCAAAAGAAGTCTGTTCCTCAATAAATTGCCACCAAAGATGCAGCTGCTGTGACTATTCAGCCTCTTTTTCTCTAGCAAGGGAACCCGGGGGGTGGCAGAGAAGAGCCCTGACTCATGACAAATAAGCAGCCATCAGTGCTAAGCATTCAGAAGACACTTCTGACCTTGCTAACGTGAACGGTGTGCACACCTCTGCTATCATTTGCAAACCTAATAATTGCTTGCCTCTTCCACTTGTTTTTCATGCCGATTTGCACTTTCATCTGCTTAGTAGTAGAGCCCGATTTGAAAATGTTGTTCCAAATTACACCCAATGGATTTACTCTTTGGCTGGAAGCCACAGGAAAAAATAAATTAAAAATCAAATTTAATGAGGGATGGCTAATACACAGTTTTTGAGTGAACGTTGTTCAGTTCTGAGTCATGCATTCCTGGAAGAGAAAGAAAAACAACAAAAATTGTGATTCCTCAATTAAGTCATTACTTTCTGTCCTTAGGACATCAAAAATGGAATTGCACCAGATTTGTGTATGCTCTCTAGGGAGCATTACACTTGAATGAAGCACAAAGTAGCTTCACATGTTAAACTGATGAAAGCCCGGTATAATCTCATGACCAATCTCTGAAAAACACTCGTTATCTGTACCTCGTATTCCCATGCTTAGGCTGCAACAAGAAGCTAAAGGAAATTCACCAGGCGGTGAGTTGCGTGCAAGACTAAACCTCACTTTAAGCTGTGGCTTTTAAATCTGCACAAAAGTACTTAGGAAAGTGTTGTGCTCTATGAATATTTCTAAAATCACTAACTGTTTTGGGATGACCCAGATGGTCGGGGTGACCATTATGAAAGCTTTATCAACTAAGAAAGGTATTTTTTGAGCTTCCTAATTTAAAGTAATAATAATTGATATTCTGGGTTTTTCTTTAATCTCCCATGTGTCAAAGTGTTCTTGAGTATAGTTCAGGAAGCTAAACCCTTATGCTGCTTGGTAATGCAGACCAAAATAAAGTGTCAGATAGGGCAGCCAACACACACCGTGGAGGAGAGCTTGTGACCAAGCAGTTTATCATCGAACTCATTTGATTCCCAGGCTTCACAGCAAGGGGATGCTGAGTTCTCCATGGTTTGGCTGGGCTGCTCTCTAGTTGTTGAGTTTCAGTGACAAAACTACCTCCTGGGAATTCTCCGTGCAAAATATAAAGGCATGGACACAAATTTTTGTTGGGAGAGTCACTGCTGCCTTTTTGGATGTTTATGGTTACACTCTGTGAACTATATGGTTTAATGTTAGCTCCTTGATGTATCCTCAATAACCTGAGGGATTTAACCTGGTTAAAAACTCCTTTTCTCTTTCCTGAGAACTATAGTTAGTAAAGGAGTAAGGAGAAGAATCCTTGTTACTGCTACCTAGTCTTATTTCTCTTTAGACCTAACATAATCTCTCCATGTCATCCTACAAAATAACCCTAAGCTAGTCCTGGAACTGATTCTGAAACCAATATGGTCCAGCTCTGTATTTTCTGTACAACCGAATTGTTCACAGTATTAGTGATAGAGAAACTAAAGATATGATTTTAAGCTATTCTTAAAGGACTGGATGATCACAACTAGCTTTTGATGACTTGGCTGTCTGCCTGCAAAAACTCCTAACCCCATCTTTGCTTGTAATCAACCATTTCCCTGTGTGACAGGGAGCTTCCAAATATTTGCAGGCTTTTAGTGGAATATCCTCTCAGATTGCATTCGTGCCCTGCTTTAGATGGAAGCAATTAGAGCATCTTTAAAGTCCTTCTCTCCCGTGTTTTTCTGTGTGTATTCCATGTATGGAAATACACAGAGACCACACCAGTGTGTGTGTTTGAAAAACAGACGCTAGGAGATAATAGAGGCCTGTGTGCCAAGTTTCCTCCTAATGCTTCATGACTGTCTGCTTCCACATAGTTCCTGAATAATACATGTATAATAAGAGGCAAGCTCACGCCAATGTAGAAAATATATAAAATATGTTGCTTTGGATGAGTATGGGGATACTACTAACATATTAAAAAAGCATGATGACCTACTTCTTGCCGAGCTCCAAGTTTTATTCTTTTCAAGTGCACTGTCCCTTCATTTTCTCTTAGAAACTACCCTTCTACTGTGTTACCAAAGCTAATTCTGCACAGATCACACTGCCAAATATTTAATCGTATGAGATTACCTGTGTGAAAAGCTGTGTGTTTCTAGGTGTAAATGGATGGGGACACAAAATCATTAGTCACTTACAATTTAAGCTAGTGTTTATCATTTCAATTCGCCTGTCAGTTGTTTGCCAGAGCATAAGCAACAAACTGTATTCTTATCTCATAAAGGTTCCCAGACCGTCATATTTTAAGGATCCATGAAAATTCAGAAGAACTTACATTTGGAACTGCTTATACAGAATATATGCAATTACTATTTTTCCTTGCTGTGGGCCCTGCACATATTCCAGGGAAAGGACTCCAGGACCTCTGGAGAGACCTTCCACCCCTACATGTAGGGGATACTTTAAATTAGCTCCTGGCAATCAAGTTGTTTCAGATTTTGCAAATAATGAGCAAAACTTTGAAGATGCATTCAGTTTTTTTCAGGCCTAAATGAAACACAAATCTGCTGAGTGTAGCCCAAGTGCAAGTTTAGTTACTTGCATCCTGACCAAAAGTGGTTTTGAGCCAAATGATGCCTTTTTTGTATTTTTCCCACCACACCCAAGAAAATTTTGTTAATGGGTTCTTGTAGGTCCTGAGTCTTCAAAATCGTAGGGAATGACTTGGGCATTTGTGGGTTATTGTTGCTTGGGCCTGATAAAGACCATAGCAGGCAGCTGTAGCAGAACATCAGAATTATGCGTCAGATTCCTCCTGCCATGCATTGCTTGAAAATATCTTCAGTCATCTTTCTGCATTTACAACTAAAAGGAAAGCTGGTCACATCATCTAATTTAAGATTCAGTTTCACACATGCTCCTGTCTTCTCTTCACCCAGCTCTCTTGCAAAGTATAAAGTTAATAACTTTGATAGTCCTTCTATAAATATACATTTTCCTCCAACATACTTTTTGTGCCTAATTCATCTCTTTGGCAGCAAAAATATCCAACTTTCTAGCCATGCATTAGTCAGTTTCTAAAACACAGGCTTTGTTTTTTGTTAAGTGAAATTTTCCACCTCTGGAAACAAGAATGTAGGATGGGTGGTATAACATAAAAGCGCAACCCTTATATTGTTGACCAGAAGAAAAGTGTATTTGCTTTGGGGGGCCTCCAAGTAACCAACCCTTTGAGCTTCCACTTGTATTGCTTTAGGACCACATATCAAGGTTGTTTTTTAAATAATAATAAGTGTTGATTTCTTTCTTTAAAATTAGATTACAAGCAGATGAGTTGTGTGTGTGTGTATACACACACACAGATAAATATAGGGTGTGTGCATTTGAGTGTATGTATACATATATACATATATATATAAGCACACACAACTGTACGTGTGTATATATATTTAATCACCCTGAATGCAATGAGGGAGAACATCAGAGCCCCTGGGATTCCTCTTCCTCTGCAGAAGAGCACGCTGCCGTGCTGAAAGCTGGCATGTCTACAGCTACGCTCTGCGCTCAGCCCATGTGCCGTGCTTGCCTCCCAAGGACACGCGTGTGGAAAAGGACACTGCTATGGAAAGCTACGTTCTTCGAAAGAGAGGTGCAGAATACCACCTCCTGCATAAGTAACTGCTCTCTGTTTTAATTTGTCTCATTGCCAGCTTCAGAAAGAAGTGAACCCGCGAAGAGGGAGCAGTTTCCTTTGTGACCAGAAGGAGAGCAACCTGCGTCCGTTTGCAACCCAGGGGAACCTTCACCTGCCGCGCGCCATGGGGGCAAGATCCTACTCTGACTCAGATGCCATCCAGTTTGACGATCGGTCGCTGTCGAAGCTGAAGGAGAGCGATAGGTGCTCGGCCACAGAAAACCTCTTTCTGGAGTCGCTGTCCCTGGATTCGCCCGAGGAGCCTGAGGAGCACCGGTCACGGCAAGCGGAGCGGGAGAAGTTCTTGACGGGCTTGACGGAAGTACGTGCTCTGCTGGTGGTTCTTGCCTCACGCTGGTTTTGTGGATAGCTGTACCTGATATAACATACTGGGTTACAAAATCCTAAACCTCTTTCTGTTGTAAATACATGCACACATGCACATACATATTTCTCTATATATGAAGAAGCATACCAGAGACCTCAGAGAGGTCACTCTGGTTATCCCCTGGTGGTTGCCTTCTGAACAGATTAGCACAAGTCAGTGAGGTGAGATTTTTAAAAATAAAATTGTTCTTCCTTAGCAAATTATGCAGATTACACCATAAAAAGCTAGTAAGTACCAAAACGCAGTATTAGAGGTGCCATCAGACCACAGTTAATGCCCTCTATGATCTGCTGAAGTCTGCACTAAACACACTAACTGCCACAGGATCCAGGCCTTCACAATTCTGTTTAAATCCATGCTGAATGAAATGCAGGGTCCCCATCCTTGTAGGCTGATACAAAGTTACCTGCCAACTGTTGTGTAATACTCGCAGTGGTGAGGATGTCCACATTAACCACATCTATGCAGTTTAATCACTTCTGCGAAATTAAAAGCACTTTGAAGCTTCAAAATGCTACAATCTTCCTTGTTTTCTGTTGTTCCTTGAGTGTTAATGGCTGCTATAGAGCAAGAAGTGTTCTGCAGGTTGCAGTTTTTATCAAGCAGGCAGCATGTTGCTTGCTGTTTTCCAGCTTCTGTATGTTCCAACTTCTAGTTTTGAGAATTCTCTCTTGCCTGAAAATTCAGATTTGTGCATGCGTTAGACACTTATGCTGTGAATGTGTGAATGGTGGTTGGATATACAAATCCTAGCCTGTTTATTTCATGTGTACTCAGGGGCTTAGTGAAAAATTCTGATACTGTTCTCCGGGCTTTCTGTCAGTCAGTGTTTGACTCACTGTGTTTGACTGTTTAGTCCTAATTATTTTATTTTGTTCCTTATCATATTTGATATTTGCTCTATTTTATTAGAAATATAAATAACAGTTGAACAATAGCTGTAGAGCAGTTGCTTCAGGAAAATCTATCATAAAAAAAAGACGAGTTAACAACTCATTTTGGGAATTGTCACAGGGAAATAATTGCCATAACAGCATCTTAATACTGTTAGCAAGATGCAGGTATTCCCGCTATGAAACAAGTAGTAGTTTTCCAATGCATTTAATATAGCTAGTTGAATGAGTTTCAACTGGTGCCATTTGTGGTTCCTAGAGAATATATAATGAAATCTTATGTCAAAGGATCTTGTTTTATCTCTTGTTTTGGCACAACTAGGTCTCTGTTGTAAAGCAGATTAACTCAGAGAATAAGTTCCCTCACAAAGATATGGTCCAACTAAATATTTTGTACATGTGGAAAAAAACTCTTTTGCAGCTTACTCCTAGTTCTGGTAACATGGGTCTGTAAAAGTTCAAGGTTGTTTGGGTTTGGGACATGTTCTTTATTTGTGCAGTCTGTTCTTCTGGTGCAATTGACACTTTTCCTGCCTATGTTTAAAGGGAAGAATATTTCCACAGGCACCTTGTAATTCCTTATCCCAGCAAAAATCAGCTGCTTTTTTAGGGACAAACTCACCTGTTCAACTACCTGGAAGTAAATGGCAAAACACCCACTAGTTCATACCATGGGAAGGTTCAGAAATAACTTACCCTCTTTGTTTCTGTTTTGCTTCAGGAAGAAGAAACGCACAAGGGAAATCTTCAAAGGTGAGTAAAACTACAGGAAAAAAAAAAAAAAACAGCAGAAAAGCAGCGGCTGGAGTTCTCACATCCAAACCACAATCCCTAGGCACAACCCTGCCGCCTCCTCCTCAGCTTTGAGCCAGGCTCATGGACTTCTCCGGAGGTTAATTTGGCTCAGGATGCTTCTGTTCTCCTCTGCTCAACATGGGCCATATTCAGCTGTGGTGCACAAAAATCGGGCTGCATGTGCACAAGGCTTCAGCTTACACTGAAGGTTATGTCTGTGTTAGCAAGTAGAGCAGACCTCTAGACACAGATGTGTAGAGCAAAGCAGACGGTGCTGAGGACGTGACACCCCCATGCATGTCAGGGATATTTTGCTGAGGACAATTTCTCTTGATTAGAAAACTTACAATGTCATTTTATTGTACCTTCTGAAACATTTCTATATAAAGAGCATTGCCGACTGAATCCTCATCCAGCTTTAGCTACCTCACTGAGTAGACTCTGTAAATAACCACTGTTATTTACATTTCTAAGTAAGTAATTCGATTCATATCCCTTTGTTGCTTGATTTTTCTTACAGGGAAGCAATAGGACGACTCAGCTGAACAATTTTAGTTTGTATGAGTCAGCCTGGAATCGAGCATGATCACAGAGGGATTCCTTTTTGCTGTATTATAGCATAAGCCCAGCTCTCCCAGACAGTTCAGTAAAGCAGCATCCAGGCTGCTCCATGTCACTGTGCAGCACCCGTGCACCCTGAGCCATCTCGGGAGCCGGAAGGGACATGCAGGTTTCAGACCAAGTTGCAAATACTCCTCACTTGTTGTGGAATGGGCACCTCATGCTGTCAGGAAGGCTCATTTCCCATGAATAACATATTTCTTAAACGCATCTTATTGCTGCACATTTCAGACATTTGCGAAGCAGCAATCTAGGAAAAAACAGTAAATTATAAGCCATTAATAAACTATCGGGTACCCTTAGTGACTCATGAGGAATGCTGGTGTTTCACAGCTTTCAAAAACAATAAAGGGGAACTTCAGCGAAAGAGAGGGCTGAAGGGGTTTCAGTGTGCAAGCCCTTGGTGAAAGCAGGGTTGTCTGAGTTAGTTTTCCACTGGAAAAAAAAATAAAAAAAACAGTTGTATGCGGGTCGGTGCAAGTGTAATACTTTTGTGCTCTCCTTTCCAGGGCGATGTCTGTTTCTTCCATGTCAGAATTCCAGCGCTTGATGGATATTTCTCCATTCCTCCCAGAAAAAACCTTGCCTTCATCCAGCAGCAAAGATGATATCACCCCTCCCTTGTCTCCTGATGACTTGAAATACATTGAGGAGTTCAATAAAAATTGGGATTACAGTAGCACGAGGAGCCATGGTGGGGCTGCCGAGAAGCCTTCGGAAGCCTGGGCAGAGAGGACAGAGATGGGGAAAGCTGGGAATGAACCTGCTTCAGATCCTTTCCAGGCATCATCCTGGTACCTCACCACCAGTGTCACTATGACGACTAACACCATGACCAGCCCAGAGCACTGCCAGAAGCAGCCAACGAGGAGTCATGGTGTTCCTGAAAAAATGGGAGTTCGGGTCTTTCACAGCCCACCAGTTGTCCGTAGGTTTGATAATTCAGTGCTAGCTGGCAGCGAAGGGAAAAACCAGGTCGAGCCAGATTTCCTGTTTTCTGTGACCAAAGCTATGGGGAATGTTGGTGAGACAAAAGGTGCTTCCTCGGATATGTTTGGAAGATGGTCTTGTGACCTGGCCAAACATCATAAGGATTTTCTGGAGAGTGGTCTCCATCCCATTGAGCGCCCTATTTGCACTACTGTGGGCTTTGCCTCACCCTTGCACACCTTGGAGATGTCCAAAAACATGAGCGATGACATGAAGGAGGTGGCTTTCTCTGTCCGGAACGCAATACGCTCCAACTCCAGTTCAGCAGAGCCTCAGTTCAAGGACACGGCTTGTCAGACCAACGGGATGAGAACGACCGGGACGCAGACCACGCAGACCATCAGCGTGGGCTTGCAGACAGAAACCCTGCGCAGCATCACCAGCAGCCCGCACAAGTGTCTCACCCCAAAGGGTGGATCCACTCCTGTCTCTTCACCATCCAGAAGCCTGAGAAGCAGGCAGGTGACCCCTGTCATTGAGAAAGTCCAGGCTAAGTTTGAACGTACGTGCTGCTCCCCCAAATACGGCTCTCCAAAGTTGCAAAGGAAAGTCCTTCCCAAATCAGAGCAGCCAAGCGGCCGGCCTGTGCCTGGCACGCCCCAGAAGGGCTTCAGTGAGTCCGCTTGGGCGAGATCCACGACCACAAGGGAGAGTCCGGTCCATACCACCATCAATGATGGCCTCTCCAGTTTGTTCAACATTATTGACCATAGCCCCATCTTTCATGAGACCTTCCAAAAATGCCCCAGGTCTAGCAGCCGATCCAGGTCAGCAGAACCCAGAGCAGAGCTGGGTCCAGTGCAGGAACCATGTACAAATGCCCGTGGCAGATCACCCAGTCCTCTCCGTTTGGGGACAGAGTCGCAAAAGGAAGAAGGGACTGAGGTGACAAGTATCAGGCAGGACCTGTCTGCTCCTCCAGGGTATACACTTGCAGAAAATGCTGCCAGGATCTTGAATAAGAAACTTTTGGAGCATGCCTTAAAGGAAGAGAGAAGGCTACCCTCACACAGCCCACCAAATGTTAGCAATGACAACAGCACAGCAGATATTGTCAAAGTAGAACCAGGGTCCATAGAGGTAATGAGTTTGTTTGTTTTTTCTCCTTTAGCTAAATGCACCCTTCTTTGAGCAGATGCACTATGAGATGTCTTGCAGGTCTTCTGAGTATTTCAGTATTCTAGTCATGCCATGGTACTACCAGCGAGTCCCAGTCATGAAGCTGTTGGATTAGTCACTGAAGAACTTGTTAAACAATCCGAATTTTATCCTGACAGCTTATTGGGCTTGGATGTATCAAAAGAGCCTTATCTTTTATGGTTCCCCCGAATGCTTGGGGCTAAGGGATTTCTGTCACAAAACACATCACAAATTAAGAAATTAGAGACCCTAGGTTTGAGTAGATTTCTGTATTGTGCTGGACAGAAAGGTAGGCTGTTTCTCCTATGCAAGAATGAGTACTTCTCTATTAACAAGGCTAGAAATAGTGACTACAATACTCTGCTCCAGAACTTCAGTGCCTTCAGCGTAGCTTTTCTGGATGTGTCTGAATAAGCTTGACTCTGGTTTGTACGTGTGATTAAACAGCATTAAATTTGGAAATGACTGTTGCTGCCCTGCAAAACTGTAGTGATTATAGTGACGAGAATCAACTAGTCTGAAGCACAAACCTATTTAATATTTAAGAAGTCTATACTGATGTTTTACTGTGCTGTCGAAAGTTATCTGTCTCAGCAAGTATGCCCAAGTCTTGGGAGTCAGATCCTCCAGTACAGGACTATGCTACAGAAATCAGCCCCAAAGAGGGTGTAATGATGGACACAAGCTCTCTGAGCTCTCCATGTCTAAGAGAGTGAGTCTGGGGAAGCTGAACCCTGTCCAGCACTCAGCAGTGACTGTTTCTGGAACAGCAGTGCAGTAGCATTTTTCTGGCTGGTCAGGGCAGTTTCCCAGAATAGGAACAGGAACCTGTCATGCTGCCCATGCCCACACCAAGCTGTCTTGGGGCATCCCCATGTTTTGGCATCCCTGGTGCACCACCGCAGCCTTGCTGAGGTGAGATGGGCAGCAACAGCAGCTCTGGGGGTCGTTCCTACCACTCCTGCCTTAGAAAGCCTCAAGGGAAGGGACAAAACCCATTTGCTCAGACAACATTGGGGTTGAGAGGCTTTTCTGGGAACTGAGGGGCACTGAGGCTTTTGCTCTGCAGTTTGCCTTTCACTAGCAGGTTGTTCTAAATGGGTGTGATTTGCTCCTCTTCTGCAGTTACTACTTGGAGGGCAGAATAATTTTCCTAACAGCACCCAAAGCTGAGGTTATATTACTTCTATGCTGTTTGAAAGGAAATAAATGGCAAAGTTTGCATACATATATATATTGAAAAGAAAAACTACATGCATATTATAAATAACAGTGAAAGACAGCAGGCTATGCGCATAAACAAAAAATGGAAGAAGCCTCATTTGTGTGGATCATTCTAGATACCTCTGTGTTTTGCCTATAATTTGAAATACTGGGAATGCATTACTACTCCTTATTAGAAAGTATGTGCTTTACTCTCGCAGCATCACCTCAACTTTGCCTTCAAGGCATCACTGAAAACTCTTGATTTCCTCCTGCATCTTTTAAATATCTCAGCAAATTTCAAGTGTAAGTTAAACTGATGTCACCCCACCTCATCATAAATTGCTGTTGGCGAACACAGCCAACATCAGTACCAGAGTTTGATGCCTGGAAAGATTTGTGTCAATGCTGCCTAGAAAAAAAAAATCATTTACCATCAGCATGGCAGAAAATTGCTTCTGCTTGTGAATTTTCTGTACCTTTTGCCTATTTTTTTGAGTGCCAAGCCTCACAGCTCAGACCATTTCCCCTTTGCAAGTCTCAGTTGTTCGAGTTGTTATTATGAACTTGGGGTGGCCCCGTCCTTTCCCAAGAAGGTGCCTGGGAAAGGAAAGTGGCCGGTGTCCACGTGAGGGGCTTAGCTTTTCCCAGGCGAGGTGGAGCTCTGCAATATGCAGTTGTGGAGTGTGGATTTCCTGCTGAAAACAAAGCTGCAAAGAGGTTTAGACTCTGAAATTCCCTTGGGTTATTTGTGGGTTACACTGGCCACGTGCAAGTTCCCCTTGGCACGTTTTGGCACAAGCAAGAGGCAGGACTAGGGCAGTCCTGCCGCCCTGCACTGCTCCTTGCTGGCGCCCCCATCCCCTCCCCTGTGCATGGATCCCTCTGGGTTTCTGGACAACAGAAAGCCTTCCTGTATCTGCAGTCAGGGCATCACCTATTAATGGCTTTAAAGCTTGCCTGGAGCACCTGCTGGCAGCTATTCTCCAATTTGAGCTTCTGGATGTTCCCGTTGCATAATTTGCTTTTATATTCCTGCTGCAAATATAAAATCTAGTTCATACATATATGTATATTTGCACACATCCATATGTGTGCGGGTATATGCATACACAGTAGCAGTGTATTTTCATAGTAGCTCTGTATTTTTATTCTAACCTCCCCAGAGCTGCTTACAAGCAAATTCACATCCACGCAGTGCAGCCTTATAACCCTGCCAATTCACTAAACTTACTTGCATATCATGAGCTTTATAAATATTACCCTAAAAAAGTTAGATTTAACCAGCTAGCCTCATTAGAACAGTAGAAGCTTCTCCATAGCTGGCAAGGGTGTAAATCAGGGAGGTTACACAGCGAAACACGGTGGGGCAAGACCCATGACAGCAGGGAGAAGGGGCCATCCCTGAGGACCCACGGGAGATGTTGCTGCTGGGTCCTCTGGCTGCAGAGCCCAGCAGCGCTGGAGGGAGGAGGTAAGAAGTAGTAGGTGCGAGAAGGTGTTTCGTTTCAGTTTGGTGTGAAATAGGAGCAAGCTAATAGGAGCACTGTGAAATAGGAGCAAAAAGGGAGAGGCAAATAGCTCTCATCAAAGCTTTACATGGGCATCTGAGTAACATAAAAGTTAGTGGGTATTTTTGCCTTTTAAGGGTCCCCTAAGCAGAAATTCTTTCTCAAAATCAAAGGGAAAAAATACAGCTTTATTCCTCTTTTGCAGTAACTTACTTTTTTTTTTTTTTTTTTTTAACCTTGGCCTTAACCAGACTTGGCAGAGGATAAGAGACGCCTTTCCCCGCTGAGTAGAAATCTTTGGATTCTTTAATGCCGTGTCCACTTCTGAGACTCGGCTACGTTTGCAAAGGGCTGGTTTGTTTGCTCCTTTCTCTCCTAAATCTGTTCCTGCTAGTGGCTTATCTTCTTTTAACCACTCAGTTTCCCCCCAACCCGGTCCAGCGGTAACATGATCTCAATGGGTGGGAACTTCTGGAGACCTCCTGGCCAACAAGAGACCTTCACGTTGAAAAAAAATAATAATAATTGATTAAAACAGATCTTTGCAACCTACTTGCTTTCTTTCTCTCTTTTCTGTCTGTTCTGTCCAGAACCAAACTGTCTTATTAACTGCCCCCTGGGGACTCTAACCCTGCCTGCCTCACTGCTGTAAGTCCTTTCCGCCTTGTTTCCAGCTCTTCCCGAGAGCAGTCGCTTGGCACGGGTGCGCGGGCCCCAAGGAGGGACGTGGTGGCCCTGGCAGCGCTCGGCGGGGCGCGCAGCACGGGACCCCGTTGGTGCATGGGGCTCGGTGTAGGCAGGCCCGGAAAAGGTCAAATATCAGTGAAAATTTGGGGGAAACCGGGTGATTGGTTCAAACTTGGAAAGAAAAGGAGATATTTTAGACATGGATAAATGAATGGGGTGATGTTGGAGCAGGAGAGCGGGCCCAAGGACCCGTGGTCGCCGGCGGGTCCCAGTTTGGCGAGTGCCAGCTGGAGGAGGCGCCGGGCGGCCACGGCGTGGCGGGAGACGCCACAGAGCCCGGTCTGCGGCCGCCCGTCTCGCCCGAGCGCCCGCAGGGAACGGCCTGCTTGAGACGGGGCTGTGCCGGCCCTGCAACAGCACCGTGGGGCCAGACTCCCCGAAAGGGGGTTTCAAAACCCGCCCTGGGCATCCCTTGGCACTCGGGGCCCCAGGGTGGCTGTGGCTGAGCGGCCGCGGCGCTGCCCTGCGTTGCGCTACGCCGGTGTGCACGGGTTGTGCGGCGCCGCCGCGGGGCTGCCGCCACGAGGGCTCCGGCGGCTGCGGGTGGCCATGCCGAGGAGTCGGGAGCTGGCGGCGGCCAGGAGTGCTGCTGTTGTAGCGCTGCCCCTGCCCGGCCGCTGGGAAACGGGGGTGAAGCGGCCAGGAGCCGGCAGAGCTTATATAAAGATAAACATTTTAAGCCGCTCTTTAGAGAGGGGCCAAGAGGCGAGGCAGAAATTGCGCAGCCTCCGCTCATGGCGCCGGTCTGCCCCTCGGTCTTGCTCTGCGTTGAGGGTTTCTGTTTACAACCCCGAGAACAGCGGCAGCATTTCCCGGCCCTACGCTGCCCGCGGCCCCGTGGGGTAGGGTGAGATCAGGACGGCAGGTCAGTCCCTCGGGTAGCGCTGATCTATAGCGTGGCCTTTGCAGCGGGCCACGTTGCGTTGGCCAGGCAGGGCATGGGGCGCGAGCGCGGGGCTGTGAGCGTGGGGCACGGGCTGCCACTCGCCGCGCGTCGCTCCTCGCTGCTCTGCCCTGGCCGGTGACTGCCGCCCAGGCTGCGCAGGGCTCCGACGTGCTGCCGTCACTGCCCCGTCCCACGGGGCCTGCGCGCCCCCCGTCACTGCATGTCCTGCGCCCCGGCTCCGTGTCGTTGACGCGCCGTGTAGCGCTCGTGGTGGATGCTCGCGTCTCAGCCAAGATACGCAATGGCAGATCACTCTGATCCCAGCCGGTCGCATCATGTTACCCAACCGAATATCTTCCATCCCTGGTCACTTCTTCTCCATGTGACACTGCAACAAGGTCTTCTGGCTGCATTGTCCCACCACTCCCTTTGTTTCTCCATGGCCCAACCATGCCAGAGCTTCTCCTTTCCATTGTCTGGTTTATAACCTCTACCATCACTTGCATTCTGCTTTAAGACTATTTTTTTATTCAGCTCTCTTTTCCTCTCCAGTGTCTTCTCATTTCTATAGGTTGACAAACTCGGCTGATTTGCTGGTGTAAATGTAAAGTAGGAAGATAAGTCTGGGTGTTCTGGTTGCTCCCACAGTCCGTCCCGTGGCTATAACAAGCATGCAAAGCAATGCAGGAGGTCTAGTTGTGCAAAAAGCAAAGCCCTTCTTAAATATTACAAGCAATTATCAATCTAGTGTCAGGAAGAAAGATCACAAGCGTAGTTTGTTTCTGATTGCACCAGCAGGCTACCAATCCTGGACAGTGGAAAGTTGGAGAAATAAAATTTCAGTTTTCTTCTGTTTCTGTAAATGTCATCCCTAATGTATAGTGCCACTGGTTCCTGTAACTCAGATCCAAGCAGCTGGCAGTCAGGAGTGATATTCTGAGAGTTGAAATTTGTAGGTAAGCTTCATCTTTAAGCCACGTGGAAGTCACAACTAGTGCTGCAGTCGTTATTCTCCAGCTAGGAGGTCGTTCCTACTTGTCAGTCTGCACTCTGCAGCAGACAGAAGTGGGCAGAGGTGGGTTTTCCCCTCCCTTGCAAACGCAGCATTGGGCACTTTCATGCAGGGTGCAATGTGAGTCGGTTTTAGTCGACTATCATTCAAATATATTTTTCAGCTCTTTTCTTTTCTAGCATGAAGCGTATTAGCAAATGGAAGTTTGTCAGCTACTTCAGCTCATCCCAAACCTCCTCTCATTCTCTCCTTGTCTGTTCCATAAATCATGGACATACACACAGATATGTGGAGCCCCCACACAGAAATGTTTGCTCCTTGCATGTGACATGACAGACGCTTAGCTTAGTCTGATTTTTTGGAATTCTCTGCAGATCTGAAACCTGCCTCTAATACAAGTCTCTAACCACTTTTTTGCTCTCTTGACTGCAAAGGAACTACCTTGTTCTGCACTAGCTCCGTCCCTCGAACCCTGCTTCTCCCGGCCGGAGAGACCAGCGAACCGGCGCCCGCCATCCCGATGGGCCTCACATTCCCCCACGGCCTCGCAGTCGCCGTCCACCGGAGACCCGGCCTCCCCCGAGGAGCGCGCCAGCAAGGAGCCGCCGGCGGAGAGCTCGGCTGGGGCTGGTGCCGCAGGCCCGCCGGACACGCTGCGGGCCTGAGCCGCTGGCGCTAGCACCGCGCGCCCCCAGCGCTCCGCGTCGGAGAGGGGGCATCGAGCGGCGGCGGCGCCCGGACGCCCTCCGGCGCAGCCGCCCAGTGCCCGCCCGGTGAGACAGAGACGTTTCTGGAGTGAAACAGTTAATGTGCCTGTAATAACTGAATTTTTTTTTCATAGCTGAGAGAACTATTTTTGTCTCCATCTTTTCTACATACAGTATATTAACAAAAAAAAAATGGTAAAAAATGATATACAGATCAAGTTAAGATTTAAAATAAAATGTAAATTAAGTTTTAAGGGAATTTGAATACATGCTCGCTCTCTCTCCAAATACCAATTGCCTTTTGGTTATATTTGCACTGTTATGTTTTTGATTTGGGTTTGGGTTTTGGGGGGAGTTTTTTTTTAATGTAAAACTAGGGTCTTAAGTTAATTTTATTCTATTTTAATGTCAGTGTTATCAGTTTTTAAAAGTAAGGGTCTTACAGATGCTTCAACTGGCAGAAGCAGTACCTTTTAAGTAGTGAAGAAAGCCATCAAGCTAGTTCACTAGAACTGTATTCATTAAGATGGAGGGGAATACAGGTAAACTCAAGAAAATAAAATGTAAAAAAAAATAAAAAAAGAAGAAGAATGCCTCAGAAAGTCTTACAAAGTTAGCTGTAAAATACACATCCAATACTTGACTTGCATGCCTCTGGGTCCTAGCACTTTAGTGCATGTACATACTGCTACTGTACTTCTCCCATCACATAAATGTGAGTCAATCTGTTTCACTGTAATTGTTGTGAATTTACCTGTACTGTACTTTTATTGTTGGTATTCTTGCATTGACTACACAGAAAAAAAAAGAGTTTTTAAATTATTGTTAACCGTTCGACTGGCTGTGTACAGTGTTTACTGAGAACTTCCTTTGTTTTGGGAAAAAAAAAACATTGCAAACTGTGGGCATCCTAAATTGTAAGTGGTCTTGTTTAAGAGTCTGTTGGAGACCATGTGAAGTGGAAATAAAACCCTCAGTATTTGCAGAGTGCTAGATTGCTTTGTGAGGTTTATTTCTCATTGTGGTTCATTTCAGTGGAGGCAAAAGCCTGGGAACGCCTCCCGCATTCCCAAGGGAAGGAGCACGTGGCTTCCCAGGAGGAACGTGCTGCCGGCCGTGCCGCCATGCCGGGCTCCTGCGAGCACTCAGCGAGGCCACGGGGAGAATTCAGAGGCCCTTTCTGGCCTCTGCAAAGCTGCTGCTCGCCGCGTAGGCCATCTCAGCTCCTCTGAGGGCACACGGCTTGTGGCTCCGTGTCCTTCAGGTGAGTGAAAACAAGCCAGGGCAGCACAGTATGTCAAAAATACGTGTCAAAAAAACATGGTCGCTGTTAATCCAGGTCTTTTCTGCATTACATGCTGAATCCGATAAAACTAGAGCTTTTATAAAGCTGGTAGGTCATTTGAAGCATTAAACACAGCTGAGAACTCAAACTTCCAAGACATGGAAGGCTCTTGAGCAATAGCCTGGTACCATCTGTCTGGCTTGCTTTCTCGGGGAGCCCCAGGACTGGTTATCCCTGAGCCGAGCTGGCTCATTCCTGTTTGATTTCCCCTTGCTTATTTCAGAGCACCATCTGGGCTCCGCAGCAGCTTTCCTGGTTAGCACTGCTGAGCGATAAGCTCCCTCCACATCCTGACCCGCTGTGCTGGGGCCGGCTTTCTAGGAAGTTCATCTCAGCTGTTGGATGAGAGCAAACTCCCGAGCCGTCGGGTCAGCTCCCAGACAAAAGCTACTCGAGGTCTTGTTTCTCCCACGTCAGTCAGGACAGTGGCTGTTAACCCCGTGTCAAAATGTCCACCTCTGGGTCACCCCTGTGAAAACTGCCGCTGACTGAAAGAAGCCGTGATCAAAGTGGTGGTGTCCAGCGGATCTCAGGAGCCTCAGCCAAAAAGCAGGGCCCAGTCCTGCTCCCAAAGCTTTCATTGCATCAGATGCTAAGTGCCTTCTCAGTTGTTTCAAGCCTCACTTTATATTTTTCGTGAGCACTAAGGAGACACGTTAAGTTCTAACATTTATATTTACAGGTGGAGGCCACCCTGCTTATTTTGCCAAATCTTGGAAAATCTTCTATCTGCAACACCTAACTGTCACAGGAATTTCAGCTTGGGAGCAGAAGGAGGAGCATGCCCAGAACTGTTCAAAGGAGAGTCCCAAAGGCTATTAAAGCAGCCCTAACTCACAAAAGACAGATCATGTTTGTTTCCAAAGTCTTCATTGCCAGGAGTAGTTTTCCAGGGTGGCCAGGAGGGGATATGGGTCTTTTAAAAGCTATTTCCTAGATGAAGTAAGTTACAGAAGTTGCAAATGCAATGCCAGCTACCAGACAGTAAAAATGCTCTTCTGTCCCTTGTGACAGCTGTAATTTTTGTTAATGATGCAGAAGCAAATTGGGATGACTGCTGGATATCAGAAGGTGGCATTTGCCTTCCAAATCAGGGGATACACCAGCCCGGCGAATTAGCTGCTGGCCACCCTGAAGGAAGAGGGTATTTGAGGATAAGCAGTGGGCTCCGGTTTGCCAGGTAAACTGCTTTAGAAGAGAGCAAGAACTCACTGAAACAAGGGTGAGACAGCGCACAGCAAGGAGAAGGTTACGTGCAAATAGAAATTCTGCAGACGATCTTAAGAAGAATCACATTAATTAAACATAAGTTCCTTTCTAGTCTAATTAGCAAACACAGCGACATCAAGAAATATTACGTGTTTCTATTGGCTCTTTGGAAACGCCAGGGTTTTTACCTTCTAAAATTGCTGCTCATAGAGCTGGGGCATCTTTTTTCCCCCATTAGTCCAGCACATTTCATAATTAAATAAATTGTAAAATAAGTGATGTCTCTATTAGTCCATCTAAGGTTATTTTAAAGGCTTCTAAGATGGAATAAAAAGCCTTTTCAGGAGGCCTGTGGCTCGCTTGGTGTCCGCGCTGAATTACTGCCTCATGAATAATCAGGGCAGGAGCAGCCGCGGAGATTGCCGCGCAGATTAGTGTAAGGGGATGGGGAGACGTCTGCCGGAGCTCCGCTGAAAGAGATAGTTGGATTTCCCCGGGGGATTTGCGGCGCCTGAGCTCATGGCTTTGGGATATTACTACTGGTAATTAGGCGAAGGGCTGAGCCCCACGGCGGGCTCTGCGACGAGCCGGCTCCCTCAGCCCCACACACGGGTTTTGTGTCTTCTCGCCCTCCAGGCTGGGCATTGTCTCTCATCCCGATGTTGGATGGGACCTGTTGTCCAAACCTGGGGCAGCACCACATCTGTGTTGCACCTCTGTGCACGGCCCGGGCTGGGTTCAGGCTGTCCTTCCTCTCCTTACATCCGCACACATCCGCAGCCATCCAGCTCCCCGCTGCTCTCTTTGGAGTCACCATGTCCTCAGCAGTGTTTTGCTGCCTCCCAGCTCCCCTATTTTGGCTTCCAGTTAAGTAAACGGCTGCAACCTGCTGGACCACTATTAAGCTGTTGAGTGCCTATAATTTTCATGCAAAATGACAGCTAATGCCTTCAGCCCTCACACAGCCCAGCCTACTTTCTGGAGAGCCTTAATGACTCTAGGCAAAGTCTGCTTCCCTTCCCTGTTTATCATCTCTCTATCCACCTCGCAGGAGCATGAGACATGTTGCCTTCAAAGTCTGGATGAGAGAGAACTACCCTGCAGGAGCTGGCTCTAGAATTAAAATGAAAAAGAAAAAAAAAGAACGAAAATTAAAGTAAAGAAAAAGCCTCCATTTCTCAATATGTACATTTTTTCTTCCTAGAAGACCTGGGCCAGGGCTTCCGCTATCATTATTCATTCTCCTCTGGTGTAGAAACCCCACGCGGAGGCTCCAGGCAAACCTGGCACCCTCTGCAGAATTTGCGAGACAAGTCCTACAGCTCTTGCAATGGGCCACAGAGCCTGAAAAACACACAGCGCTCCCCTGAAAACAGCTGTGTGGAGGGGAAGGCAGGGCCAGGGCTGCACAGACCTGACGCACGTCCTGAGCAGTGTCTCGTGGCGGGCGGCAGAAACGCTGCCCTGCACGTGGAGCACCCACAGCCCACAGCCACGGCCGGCATGTGAGACAGGAAGGTCATAGAAAGAAAAAATTAACACGGTGCCTCCAGCAGTGCGAGTACATGGACGGCTGCGTGAGAAGAGGGGAAGGGACTAGTCTGGCTATGAGATTTCCATGGCTCTTTGGTCGGCAGCAAGCGTGGCGGAGCGATGTAAGCGGATACTGTGCTAACAGGGAAGGACCTGCTGCTAGCCCGCGCAACAGGAATCCTATTAAACGCCAACAATAGAAAAATTTGTTTTGTCTTGTTAAATCCCCCGAGGGCTTTTTTATACCTTAATTGGATTTTTTAATCCCTACAGTAAGGCCTTGGAATAGGTTTACACAGAAAAACGCCATGGGCCCAGGTGCTGTGCTCATCCTCCTCCTGCCCCCTTCCCCACTCTAATCCCTAGGGATTAGGCTGCCGATGAGAGCGCCGAGCGAGCGGGCAGCCTCCCCCAGTGGCATTTCCCAGCCAGCACTTCTCTCCTTACTGAGCTGGTGGCTTCCAAAATGCTGTACCCTGCAGGAATGGCAACAGGACCCAGTTCTGGGGGTTGAAAAAGTTGCCTCTGATATTAAGTGAGGATGCTCCATTCAGGTTACATCCTGAAACTGCAGTTTTAAGTGCTTTGGTTATTAGGAGTGCTCCTTTTGTTTCCATGTAAAACACAAGCAACCTGGACACTTCAGAAGCTTTTTCTGCTCATCTCTGACCAGGGCTACAGCATGTTTTTCTCTAAAACAGGGCCTCGATTCCGGGTGTTGTCTTAGAGATGTGCATGGTATTGCTCACTGCTAGATTTTCTGTATGCTACATTGGTAGGACAGAAAAAAAATCCACTTGCATAAATGAATGAGAGGAAGAACAATGAAGGCCATGATTTTGTCACAGCTATTTCCATGACAAAACCAAAGACTTTTGAGAGGGTATTTTCTTAGTACAATGTCACTGTGGTTTGTCATGGAAATCACATCTTAGACAAAAATCAAAGCCTTGTCTCCACAAATTATCTGTGTTCCCTTCCATCTGTGGTACCTCTGACACCACCACAGTTTTACCATTTTTGCTACTTATATTTAAAGTGTAAGCTAAATGTATAATTTCGTACAGCCATCCTAAAAATATTATATTAAGATGAATGGACATGTAATCATATCATATCAAATCATATCATATGATATAGACATGTAATCATATCATATAAAAAGATTATTATATTATTGGGGAAAAAAACAGTGTTGGTGTAGTTGTGAGGACAGCAGAAATAAGTCAGGAAGACAACATCAGCCCCTGGAAACCAGCAGCCCAGGCCGTGTTCAATAAATAATGGGTCTGATCCTGGTTTCCCAGAGAGCAGCCCTGGAACTGCAATTTTTCTTGAGTTGTGCAGTTGCATGTGGAGCTACAGGCTGGGACCTTGGCTGTCTATAACACTAACTAATTGTCATATAAGACCTCAGGTTTTCAAAATGATAGACTGACCTGTCAAGCGGTGACATCTTGAAGAACGTAGGGATGTCCAATGGAGGAGAAACTGTGTGACATTATTCCCTGAATTTTGCAACCCTTTTGCATTAAGAACAGAAGCACAATTATTTATTCAGAAACTGCAGCATTACAGCGTTAACATGCCAGCGTTAATCATCTCCCCGCGTATGTGGGTTACTTTTACTCAGCAAATAATAACTGCATCTTCCTGGCACAGAGCTAAATAATTTAGTAGAAACATTTCCCTGATCGGAAGGATCTGAAGGAGCTTTTGGTTACTCCGGGTTAAGCGATTAGCATTAATACGTTCACTGCAGACCCTGTCCGAACCTGCTCGGCTAACGCTGGCTCCCGGTTACAGAACGGGTTGTTTATGTCTATCCCACCACCAGGAATTCTGGTTTCTCCCAGCTGAGTGAGCTACCCTCGAATCACCCAAAGCCAGCGTGGAAAGTCCCTCTGGTGCTGGTTCTTCAGGTTAGGCGGAGGCGACTCAGAAAGCAAAGTGGAGCCAGGATGGAGAGCGGGATAGGGAAATAGCATACGGTTACCTGAGGCCACTCTTGACCTGAATGGAAAAAAAAAAATCACCCTACCCCAAAATTAAATTATCATTTGAGCTACTTAGCAAGTTAACTAAATTTGCTGTGACCTACATACCAGAAAGCATTGGAAATGGGGATATATATCTTACAGTGGGAGTCAGGTCACTCAATAGAATCTAGTTTAAATTCACACATGCTTTTCTCAAGCCTGCAGAGGTCATAAAGCAGAAAATGGCCAATTTGAAGAAGCAGTGAGATATTTTTAACCTTGACATCCATTGGGTCAGGCTTGCAATGATTTTAGTCCCTTGTCAGGGCAGCAGACAATGGTGACAGATGAACTGATTAGCCTTGGTGCATATTGCAGCTCAGACACAGTAATTACAGCCTAGAAAGACTCATTTAAACAGAAAATAATGCATTAGATGCAAAAGGTTCCTTGCAGGCTGCCTAGAGGCAGAAGCTCAGTGCTTCTGATTAAAAGTAAAACAGATCAGGCAACACACTGGTCGTTAAATCTTCTCAAAGTCGTGTAGGCTGAGGAGCAACCACTTCTAAACACTAAAGACAGCTGAATAAACTGCACGCATTGAAAACAGTCCCAAAGAAAGGTAAAGTTATATCTAGAGAGGTAGCTAGCAGTCTACCTACCTACCAAGCTATCTATCTGGCTTTAAAACCCGAGATTCTGATTTATTTTTATCTATCTATTTTTAGGATTCTCTGTCCTGTATATGAAATTGTACAGGGCAAAACCAGTCTCCTAGTAATAGAGTCTTTGCACAGTCTTTACAAACTCTTAAAAAAAAAAAAAAAAAAAAAGTGTAGAGGAAACATTCTTCAGACCAACACTGAAGCAGATCCCCTGGCCTTTTCCACATCATAACACTCAACTTGTAACAATGCAAAGCTAGTCCTTGGAAATTAAAAAGCTGAGTCACCATATACTATTTGCTGCACTCTCTTTAAAAATGTCTTTGTGCCTGAAAGCTCAGTTCAGAGCAAGAAGATAAGTACAATGCAGAGCTTTAAAGATAAGTTAAATGGACAGTGAAAATTGTCTTTTAATCTACTTATCAAGTCTTAGTGACTGAAGTCTAGCATTTTTTTCCGTGCTAATGAAGGACTAGGCAAGATGGTAAGTAAAGAGCTGTCTACAGAATAGTGTATAAGTTGTGTTTTTGCTGCTGTTGTTGCTTTTATTTCTTAGCAATTTACATTGTTAAATTTTGATTTCTTTTCCATATCAGTCTGAAGCATACAGATACTATCAAAAGATGTATACATTGGCTTTCAACCTTCATCACATCTAGTTTCATTTTTCCAGCAAGCATCCGAGTGTGTTACCATGTATGTGGAGCTACCTTTGATGAACGCTTTATGCAAACAAGCTTTAGCTTTAGGGAGCAGCAAGCCACAAACTGGCACATACATCAAACAGCATGCAAATCCTTCCCTACTTAGAAATGGTTTATAGGTTGCCATTGGACTGTAAAAATATAAAACATGTCAGATGATAGATACTGCAGAGCTGTGGCATTATGTTGCTTTATGGTGACTGGTTGAAATAGCCACACATTCCCTTAACAGCAGAATCTTCAATGAGACACCTAAACCCTCAATGGTGTACCCAAAAGCAATAAGAAATAGTAATTAGTCTTCAAATATGTTGCAACGGACTAGCAATCATAAGAAACATCCACAGATCTAAATGTAAACTGTAAACCAAGTTAACTGGAGGTTAGTTTATTCACCGAACATGCTGGAAATGGTTTTGGCAGCAAGATAACAGTAATAGCAGGCAAAAGACACTACTGTTTACTGTGGAGATGCACAAAAAGATGGGTAAGTCCAAAGGCAGCCTAACTGGGAAAAATGTTTGGGGGGGAGATATCACTTGAAGAAGGGTTGCCCTAAGTTAACTAGGTATTTTCTAAATAATAAATGGAAGAAATTGTGTCCCCAATGAAGTCCAAGACACTGTGTGTGCTCATTTTCTCTGAAAATGTGGTTGTAAAAACTGGGCACCTAAAAATACCCCTCTCTCTTCTACTCTTCTGTGCCACACTTGCCACTTCAGCAGATGATCACTGCCATCCCATGCTTTAATAAGCAACATGACTAATATCTGTCCCATAATTTATTTGCTCATCCTCTCCCTTGGGAAAGACGCGTGTACAGTGGAGACTGTTTTTATTATGTATACACACGAAAATAACTAATTACACAAGCACACACATGTCACGATAAGTCTTTTCAAGATGAAATAAAATGTGCCTCACACTTAGGGCAGGGAGTGCTGAGGCTGCGCTGTGCTCCGGTTCCTGTGGGAACTGGGAAACTGGGGCCACGTCCTCGGCAGCACAGATGGACCTTGCTCTTCTTTTGGTAAAGCACTATGGTGCTTTGCTAAGGTAACGTGAGCAACAGCCTTAGTATCCTTGAGCTGTCCTTGGCCTGCTGCGTTGGGCTTCTGGTTTAGAGGAGCTTGGCCACCAGCTTCCATCCAGTTCTCGGACAGCAAGTGCCTGACTGAGCGGGCAGTGTAGAGGGGACACACGGCATTGGCTCGTGCCAACAGGCCTCGCAAGATGGGCCGCACTAGGAGGGGTCCAAGTGACAAGAGCTGGAGCCTCATCACTCCTTGCCAAGGTGAGATGGAGCCTCCCAGCAGATCAGAGCGCCGACTACAGAGGCAGTTTGTACAAGGTCTTTGAGAAAGTGTGGGAGACAATTCAGGAGGGTGGCTGGAGTTTGTGGTGTTTGAGCCACACCTGCATTTCTGCTCTGCTAGTAAGGCAATAATCTGCCCTTACCACAGTACTTATGTAGCGTGACTTCGTTAGCAGTATAAATAACCTATTTCTAGTGATTTGTGTGCCAATGTGCTTATGCAAATATTGGATGCTATTAAGTGAATTTTAGCTTTACGTGTAATATACATTGACCTGTAAGGTGGAGCTAAAAAGCATAGCGATGTTGCGCTGGGACGTCTTCACATCGTTTTTATTTTTTTTCTATGTAACAGCACCATGTTTTACTGGGAACTCAACTTTAATGACAGAATCTCTATGCAGCAGTAAGTGGTATTCTACTGAAAAAAAAAGCTACAGAAAAGACATGATTTCCTTACTCCATGAAAAATACTTGTGGTACTAATTAAATTTCAGCAAGTAGAGGCAGGAAAAAGGAATTTGTCTCTCTCTTTCTGGCAGTGAAAGAAACAGAGCTGCTCAAAAAACGTATTTAATGAAGCAGCAGTGCTATGCAAGGAAGTATCCATTTCTAGCTATTTTCATAATACTGTTTAGATGTCCTTTAGTTGGTTGTGTGACTGAGGGTGGGAGTTCTCTTGCTCATTTTTAGAGACACTGTTGCTCTCTGTAACTATTTATTTTTATTTTTCAAGCTGGATGGGGAAGCTGTCAGTGAAACGACAGAGTGTCCGGCAGATTCAAGAAGGAGAAGTCAGGCTTCAGCAGAGCAAGGACAAGACACAGCTGCTGGACAGACTACAGCTGCTCATCCCATTTCCAGAACAGGCCAGGAGCTCAGATCTAGGATGCAAACACCAGCACTGCATCTACCTCCAAGACCCATTTGTGAGTAATTGTCTGATTTTGAAACTGTTCTCCCTGCTCGGATCCTATATGAGCTCAGACAGCGCTTACACAACCACTTGCTCCTTGGGAATATTTCTGCTTCCTCCACTGTGACGCTACTTGGCCAGCTGGGAAACTGAGGCAACTAAAGGTTAAATGATTTCTTTAGGTGAGGTGGAGTAGAGCTTGAAAAACACTCTCTTCCCACCCCTTCCTAGGCTGCATTTAGTTCACTAGGTGTCTTCATACTGAAAGTGCCTCAATAGCAAGGCTTAGCAAGCACTTCCAGATCCCATGAAAGAAGGGGCCTTCCAGATAGACTAGGGTCAGGCCAGGAGCAAGACAGCACCCTGGTATGAAAGAGCAGATCTCAGTGTTGCAGAGCATTTTAGCAACTCTGTTCTATAAGAAAAGCTATCAAGAAACATCTTAGGTTCGCAGGATCACAGAATGGTTGAGGTTCAAAGGAACCTCTAGAGATCATCTAGTCCAACCCCCCTGCTCCAGCAGGACACCCAGAGCACGTGGCACCGCGTGGCATCCAGGCAGGTTTGGAAGATCTCCAGAGAAGGATCTCCACAGCCTCCCTGGGCAGCCTGTTCCAGGGCTCTATCACCCTCACTGGAAAGAAGTTCTTCCTCACATTGCTAAGGCCTCACCAGCAAGGGCACTATGGTGTGGCTACAACCTCCAGCCACAAGAGGATGACTCTGCAGCCCTGTGGCTTGGGGGGACTCCTCTGGGCCCCACTGTCCTGCTCATGGAGAAACGCCCTGAGCAGAGGCCAGCTCTGGCACGCGGCCACTCTGCAAAGAGCAAGCGCTGGGCCAGGGGCTTTCACCCACCCGGAGCTCCCCAGCACCCAGAGCACCACGAGGAGGGCAGCTGGGAGGGCTCCCGGCACTTGTGTTCCCTGCTCTATCCGAGAATGACAGCACAAAACAACGGTAACGCAGCACTTCAGCAGCTCTCCAGCCTAGCAGTGTGAAATGCTCCTATTCCTCAGCTGCTCCAGTAAAAAAAAAAAAAAAAAAAAAAAAAAAAAAACCCCCTCCAGTAAAACANCAGTTCAAACCAGCATCTTTCAGGAGTCCCTGGGAGTTGCAGGTGGCACTCTGCCGTGTACGTGATTGTCATGCAAATAAAAACCGGGCTCCATGGTGAGCAGGGACGCTTACGAGAACGTAGGCTCGTCTCAGGCTGGCAGCGCCACCGGTCCCTTGCCATGGCACGGCTGCGAGCGGCAGGGACACGCACGGGGCGGTCTGTGAAGCCAGCGCCGTGCTGTCCGTCTGGCACACATTGTCCGGGGCCACCTCCATCCTCTTCCCTACACTTAGTAAGCTTGGGTTTAAAATGTGGCTTTATCGTGCTGCTGAAAGAGATCCCAGCCCCCTGCGGAGCATTGTTTCTCTTCAGACCTTCTCCTAACCTCACTTGCCTGGGGCTGCAGTGAAAGGGAGGGTTTGTGTCGTGCCTGTTGTTGATGAACACTGTTCACTGCTCCAGCACAGGTTGCCTGAGCACCAGGTTCTCCTGGAGGGAAATGACGGCTAAGCTGTTCCTGGAAATCCAGCGCTATTCTTGGAAATGAAAAAAGTTTACTGCAGCAGGATCAGGGGACAACCTTGTGCTGAAAATGACTCCCACGCACATTCTTAATAAGATGGGTTTCAAAGCTGGGGCATAACTTTAATTTTATAAGGCTTTTTTTTCTAATTAACATTGACATGGCCGTGACCAAGTAGTGATGCGGGAGACAGCAGGGGCCTGTGCTCTGCCTTATGCCCTGCGAGGAGAGCCGGAGGGACGCACTTTTAGAGTGATGGTCGGTATTGTATCTAATTTTGCTCATTTTACTAACTATTGGTATTTCCTATCTCTCCCAAATTTCCCCACACAGGGAATAGAGGGGTGGAGGAGTAATTTTGCTTTTGGAGGTGATGCAGACAACTCACTAAACTAGTAAGAGTCCACAGTTAGCATTAGGAGTGCATTTAAACTGAGCTTTATATAAACCCAGGCCAAAAGCTCAGATTTAGACATTGTCCAAATCAAAAGCTCGTCCACATCCTCTTCTTTACCAGGGCACATATGTTTCAGATACAGACTAAGAACCTGGCTGATGCCAGACATTTTTTGCTGATTTTACAACTTTGGCAAAAAATACATTGCAAGGCTTGATTCTGCTGGCAAGTATTCTCACCTATGTTAGAAAAAAAGAAGACAAATTCTTTGCTAATATTATTCTACTAGTTCCAGTGAGCGTCACATAGGTGGCTCAGGCAGTGAGTCCAGTCCAGATACCCTGACCACTTCTATGGTCCCCGTGCACAGGAGGAAATGAGGGAGCAGAGGACAGGCCCTGACAACAAAGTCCATTAAGGACAAACAGCAGGAGCTGTCCCTGGGCTTCAAAACACAGCCCGAGGTAAAATCCTTTCCCTATTTTCATCGTATCTAAAATGTTAGATTTTGGTGAGAGTTATTTTAGAATCAGAGACAAACTTTATCTGACTTGTAAGGTTTTTTTTGCTGCAGGAGCTGTCTCCTAGGCTGTTCATTGCCTAGCAGCCTTGCATTATTTTAGTAACGTTATGCTAAATATAACATATGATAATGCAGTGTGACAACACTGGTTTTCTAGAGACAGTCCATTACCAGTATATACTGGATGCCTCAGAGATGGAAAGTATTCTGTTAGGGATACAATGTTTATTTATTTCTAGAAAAATGGTCATCAAATTCCACTTTTTTTCCCCTCTGCAAAAGGAGGCCCAAACTGCTCATTGTAGTCAAGGAGAGTCAAGAAAAGACTTTGAAACCCAATATAGGTCCCAAACCTTTTAAACAGTGGTACAGAGCAATACTGTTTTTGAATTCAGCGTTGCCAAGTAAGGACACCCACTTATACCAATCCTGTTACAGCTCTGAGGTTTAAAAGCAAGAGGAAAAGGGCAGAATTACAGCAGAAAATATGGTTAAAAATAAACACACTTCAATTTTTGTTAACACTTGCTAAAAGTCAACACACTATCAGTTTCCTGTTGCAAACAGAAGGAATTTCTTAAACACAAAGATGTCAGCTTAAACACAAAGATATCAGGGAGATTCTAGGTACTGAGAATATCTCAAATAAATTGGTGTGTTAACAAAAATAATACATCTAGTTACCACAGGAGCTGCGAACCAGAGGCAGGCGAGTGCTTAGACCCATGGACGATAAGACCAGGGAAAGCACTCTGCCTTGCAGAACCCACAGATGACTGACAGCCCACATTAAATTTGTTGTCTTCAATCAACTGAGAGTGGTGTGGGAGATTCCACATAGGAATATTATCCTGTTTGGCCTCAAGCTACTCACTAGAAAACATGAAAATTGGAGGTAAAATTGTATTGCATACATTCATCTTCAGAATATTCACCATATGTTCTCATAAAAGTAAGTGTCAGCCCCATCTATAAAATTAGCAAGTTTATTGTGTTGCGTTTTTCTTTAGGCTTTGCTTTAAATCTTTAGTATACAACAGGAGTTCTATCAACATTTGAGTCATAAATGAATATATTCCAAATTTCAGATAGGAAGCCTTGACAGCTTGAACATTTATTTACATGTTGATTCCTCCAGTTTATGAAATCACAATCATACCCTAGTCCTTTAGCAGTTTCAGTTTATCTCTTTCTATCTTAAACTAATTAGTACCATCCCAGCCAAGGCAAAGAAGGCAGATACCATCCCGAAGAGGGATGTCATTTCAGTCATCAATATCAGATTCATAACACAAAAAAGTAACACAAGCCATCCTCAAGTTGACAATGTCTTGGGCGGTTTAGAGAAAACTGGCAAGAGTAGCAGACCACCGTGAGTGATGCAGGTTGGCCAAACAATCAATTTCTCGTAAAATATTATGAGCATTTTAGTAGCCACAGCTGGACTGAGTAGCAACGCAGGCAGGCAGCTTTAATGACCTTGATACCCCATCTAGACACAACTAGAAAATGATGCAGGGCCTCTGAAGTGAGAGGTTTCAAAACAGCTAGGAGGAATTTCTAATGTGAATAGGCTTGGATTACATTTAACAGCTATTTTATTTGTAGCCTTTTGTTTCCACACTTGCACCCAAGAGCTGCTCTCTGGAACTTGTTTCCAGTTATAATTGCCATGAGTTTTGTTTTGGTTTCTTTTTAGTTTGTTTTTGTTTTTTTTTTTTCTCTCTTTTCACCTCACCGAGAAAGTTCCCAGAGAAACAACACAAGGCTCATTAAAAAGGAAGGCTTTCTGGGAACATTACCTAAAGAAGCAAATATGTAGCCTTGCTCTTCAAGCAAATACACTTCTGCTTTTTTTTTTTTAAGAGAACACAAGAGTTTCAAGGCATGAAAAATTCCCACTTGTTCTTTCCCATACTTTAATTTTATGTTCCCGTGATGAATGCACACAACTCCACAAGGACGGATATTTTTTCCTCTTAATGAGTTTGTCATATGAGCTCTGGGTGACCTAAGGCCACATAACTTGCAAGCAGTGATGGTGAAGTGCCACCTTCCAGTTCTCAAAAACAATCATCACAACTGGTTTTGGTATTTGATGGGAGAATAAATGCCCTTGCTAATGCCCACCTTAAATGTACTTTTGCTCTATCTCACACATATAATACATCGCCAATCTTACTCCACATGAATAAGTTCACATATTAGTTACTGAAATATTATCATTATCTATCATGATTACTCAGTAATCTCCTAAGAAACTAACACCTGAGCGCTTAAGTCATTATAATATTAAATATATATATATATATACCACTGATTGTAGGGGAACATTATCAGTAGCAAAGAAATGATTTACTTGGAGATAATTGAAATCAAGTAATATTTTTGTCATTTTCTAGGGAAAGCCTGTTTTAATAGTGCAGCTATAAGGTCTCTTTACTGGTGCCTACATCAGATAGGGAACTCCTGACTTATCAAAGACCTGAAAGCAAGGAAATGAAAAGAACTGCTTCCATGCAGCCTGCGTCCATTTCAAAGTACTCAGGGTTTCTTAAGGATAATAGAAAAATTCATCCCAGCTCAAAATAGCCAAGCAGATATCAGCTCTTGCAGCTGTTGATTTTTGATGCGTGATCCCATGTTTTCCAAAAGTCTAGCGATTCAGAACCTTTCTGGAGCATTTTTGCTTGAATTTCTTGGTTACTTCTACACTGTCCACTAAGATTTCTCCTCAAAGTCTTTGCTACAATTTTTTTTTATAGACTCTTCCTTGCAGTTAGGAGAGAAAAGATGCTGTTGCCTTTTACGCTGTATAGTGGGACCTTCCTAAAAGTCTGCTTTCAACAGACAGACAGGCAGCTAGAACCAAAGAAAATGAGGCCATAGTTCCAGAAGAAATATATACATGATATATATGCAGAGGATAGATATAAAGTATGTATGTAGCCAGATCCTACTGTCCAAAGAAGTGTGACATGCTCTCTCTACCATGTTCTCTTCAGGACCAAGAATCCTTAGGAGGAAACTTGTCACTGGCTGAATTTCACTTCATTTCTCTTCTGACTCTCTCCCCCATATTTATCAAAAGGACTAAGATGTAGCATTCCCTGTAGTATAAATTTCAAAGGCTCTGATTTAATAAGTACGTACTGATCTGAGATCTTTTTCCTTTTAATTACATGGCTTTGAGGAGGACTAGAGAAAACAATAAAAGCACAAAAATTACGTGAATACCAAAGTGTCTTGAAAAAGTACCTAAGGAAACAAATTCTCCAGGGAGAAGGTTTATTTGGCAATGAAAATATCAAAATCTCATGCAGAAAGCCAAGAAGCAATAGTCAAACAAATTTCTGAAGCTCCTGCGTGGACTTCAAGGCATGATTTTTTTTGTGCCTTATCCTGTGCGTTAAGTAGAAGATCGTCTCCAGAAGGTCCTAAGCAGGGCGACTTGCTTTCCCAAGTCAGTAATCACTATTGAGCCCAAGATAATGATAAATGGTATTTGGACAGCTGCTAGACTGGATGAAGGCCACAAAAAATGAACTGGTCTTTTGGAAGTCATCTCAGCTTAACACTCCCATGATTAGCTGCTTACCAGGCCTGGGCAGAATACCACCCATTACTAAAAACTGGATGAATCCTGTGAGTTGTCTCAAAGACTATGTGACAAAAATAGCTATAAAATTGTTGCAATGACAAAAAAAAAAAAGTTCGGACGGGATTAACCATTTATTTTCCATCCCTAAAAATGGTGGTGAAGCTGTTTCTATTTGAGTACAGATTAGGAAGCTCTGGTCTTCTGGAGCAGTTTAGGGAATAAGAAATTGATTGTTCACTTTGAAGGAAAAATCAGTCTACGATATCTTATCAAGATCATGTCAGAGAGACCTCATTCCCGGAAAAAAAAAAAGTGTTGGCAACTGGATGACACATCAGTCCTCAGAATGAGAAGTCCTTGACTTGGAAACCTGAGGGAAAAAAGTGGAGGAAAGATGAATTAAGTGTCCTGATGAGTTGTGAAGAGCTGAAAAAAAATGTTCTCTTGTCCTCTTATTTCCTGCAAAAAGATAACAGTTAGTCTGAGTTTGACCAGGAATGCAAGAATGAGACAACATGCCAAATTGCTGTCACACAAGAGCAAGTCTCTGGAGTAGGAAGTAGAAAGGGTAAGGCAAGAATTGCAGACTGGCACATCTAAAAGATCATTTCAAAAGATTAGCACAATTTATTTATGTGCAGCTATGCTTGCTTTTAATTAAAGCTCATTTTGGTTTACATTCATTTTACTTTATTGGGAGAGGAAGGAAAAAATAACTTAGTAACAGACTGAGTACTTGCTTGTTTCCAGAAATATTCCAGAAGGTGTACGTTATGTGATAAAGTGGTCCCTGCAGCCTGTGCGCTCTATATAACAGCAGAAGGTTCATAGGAACTGCTCTAGCAAATTATTCATGGGCAATAAATATTGTATAATGTGTCTCAAAGGCAAGGGAAGTACACCTCTCTGCAGGGTACACATTTTTATTCCAGTGGGCCTTTTTACTTCTGTTTTGATTTTTTTTTGATTATTTTAAAGGTAGCTCTGTGGGTAAGCATAACCTTGCACATGCTTTTCCTTTTGCAAATGTCATGTGACCATTCCCCCTTCTACTACATCAGTTGGTAGAACATAAATTTTCTCCTTGACACTGTTTCTACTGAGATTTATTATTAGATTAATTTGTTAGCTGGCTACTTTTTTATCCCAATACACATTCTCCTGAGGATAATACTGTCTCCAAGCCTTCTTCTGTTGGGTTTAGTGGTAGTAACAGTGTTTGTAATGTCAGTTATAAAGCAGGACTTTGCAGCAGTAGGTATGCATCAACCTCCTGCAAAATACGCTCTCTGTCCTTGGGAGCTCCTAAACGAGGCTATGATAAGTTGCAGCTGGCTGATGAAGTAATGAGCGAGCAAGTTATCATGTTCTAATTAAAGGAGTTGGCTTGCTTTCTGCTTGGCTAATGTAGTAAAGGGAGTTGCTTGGAAAGTCGCTTGTTTTCCTACCTCATGTTCAAATAATGTTTATTAATCAACGCTCTTGTCTCGGTGTACATCTCCCCTGTGAGAAAAGTGAAAAATTGTTCTCCTTCTCTTCTACTACGTGGCTTGCAGCAGAGATGACTCAGGGTAAGTTCTACTGCTTTCATTTCAGGTAATATGTTTACCACATGCTGGACCCAGCTTCAGAACAGCCTGGCCTTGTTCCTCAATTGTTTAGAAAAAAGCTAGACTCAACTATTGGGTACTTTTGCCCAAGGCTCCCTAGAGCTATTTCAGCTGTTGGGAAATGCCATAATGCAGTTCATACACTCTTTCAGAGAGCCCAGCAAACTTACTCTGAAGACGCAACTGTCCTGCAAAGATTTATTTGCAGGAGAAAATCTCTGGGATAGTTCCAGTCCAATTTTGTGTTTCTTCTAGGCTTTGCTCCATCATCTCCTCTTCAAAGTCAGGATTTATTTTGCTTTTCTTTTTATTTAGCACACCCAGGTAAAATATGAGGGGGGGGAAAAAAAGCATGATTTTTTTTCTTAACAACATTCATAGCTTCTTACTTAACCTGACATGGTTGCAAAACTCGGTATAAATACCTGAATAATGTTCAAGTACTCACTGGAATTAAATGGCTAAATATTAAAATTTATTTTAATAATAAAAATATTAACCAAGTAGTCTTAAATTTACAGGTTCTACAGTATGTTTAATCCAAAATCACAGGCTGATCGGTGGCCAGGTGAAGGAACAGAAGCAATAGTATATGACAAATAGAACCAAACAAATACAGTATATATTTTCAGTTTGAGAGTAAAACATTTGCATGATCATATTTAAGGATTAGCTGGTAGAATTTACAGATAATCCAAGAATTCATCAATGTGAATATATTGAAAAACAAATGAAAAGTTTTCTAACAAAAAATAACCAAAAAGTGACTTCATTTGATTAATGCATAAATTATTTGCTCATACTGAGTCACCAGACTGCAGCTACGCCCATCTGGGGGTATTTTTGAGTTATTAAACTTGTCTATTTTGAGTGGTTTAAAAGTCTTGTGAAGGCCACACAAGCAATTAGTGATCCTATCAGAATCTCATACTATCATTACAAACTCTGCATTTCAGACTACTCACAGATTCAAACCGAATCCTTAGGAAAGAACAAAAGTAATTGATATGTTTGGCAATACAGAGTACCAAATTTAGTTTAACTTAACAGTACAGAAAGTTGTGGAGCTGAGAAACTCTCGACTTCTACTATCTCCAGATACCTATCTACTTTCTGTAGTATCTCCTGATAATTTCTACTAAACTAGGAGAGAGTATTCTCTAGGACACCTGAAAGAAAAAATAATTATCAGATCATCATGCTTACAAACTATCAGCTAAAGCCAGATGGTAAACAATAAAGACATGTTTTACCCTGTTTCTCTTGTGTTGAGAAAGAGATCTTCTCCCCTGCAAATCTATAAATGTACATCATTTCCTTCCTTGTTAGTTCTTATCTACTTCTTATCTGCTAGGTAAGGAGGTGACAAACGTACTTCCACAGTCTTCAGAAATACCTCCAGCTAAGTCTGCATTATAGTAATCAACTCTGTGAAGACAGCCAAAGCAAGAAGGTTCTGGTAAGGATCCAATTTAGTCAAACAGACACCAGCAAGAACTCTTTTTCTTTCATGTTATAACCCAGCATTCACCATTCCAGCAAAATTTCTTAAACAAGAACAACAGTGAGCAAGATCATTTAGTGGAAGGAGCTGACAAATTTCCTTACTTTTCTGCATCCAACTCTTAGCTGAATCTCACCTTCACGTTAGCCCTCATCTCAGTTGGCCCCAAGAAAGTTTGTTCATTCTTATTCTGCAGAATGAATGAGAGATAAATACCGCCTCAGTAGGTCTTCGAATTGTTGACACACAGGAATTGTGGAAAAAACTAGAAGTGAGGACACTGTACTTACCATTACTAGAACCATCACTAAGATGAGACAGCCCTTGGCATAATTCTGTTTTCCCACTGTTGACATAGAAAAAAGCTCTTTGCATACCAGAAATGAAACCTCTCACCTCGTATTTTCTCATTAGATGTTTCTTATTTTCCCACTACATGTTTCTCTCCTCTTAGACCCATTGTTGTGGGTTTAAATTCTTGCTGTACCTCCAGGCTTTAGCACTGTACTCGCTCATTAGAAAAGGTAGTCACTTTAAAATCATCTTCTGTAGGTGGAACGACTCAAGAGCCTCTCATTTAGTTCAATATTCTCCTCTTTTGAATGGCTTGGCAGTGCTGTAAATCCTGGATTAAACATGCTAAAAATACACCCATCACACATATTTGTTTCCTTCTTTCTGTTTGACTCCATGAAGAGCCACCATAACATGACCACAGTCCCAAACTGTCCAAGAAAAGCTAAAATATCACCACATAAAGGGGTGGTGAGCAGAAAAGAACATCAAATTGGGAAACTTTTTCTCAAAATGGTAAGCAATTATGCACATTCAACATCTGAAATCATGTGAGTCAGTAAAAGCCAGTTTGCCTCAGCAGAGCCAGTGAAGATTCACACCTTCAGCCAGACCCCAAGGAGCCCACTTCCATACAGAAAAATGACTTCCAATATCTCATGCATGAGGTCTGAGATACTGCTAAAGAACTGATACATGTGTTGCAGAAAGGATTGCTGATCATGAATAGTAACTGGTCTTATCAAAAGTGACAAAATCTGTATTCCCATGTACTCGTCAGCATTTGCCAGCTGTTGTCAGTCCTCTCTTCAGAAGATGAAAAGACTAGTAAGACATGTGAATTGAACAGGATAAGGCACTGTGACTGTGATCCTTGAACCTGACAACTGATATTAGGCATTGCCAGCGCCTTTGCTATCCCCAGTGCTTCACTAATGACACAGAGTCTAATGACATGTCCTCTTAACTTTCATGGTCACAAAGCAAATTCAGCTTGGCACCTAATTTGCAAAGAAGTGGCATACTAATACAAGAACGAGCTTGCAGCTGAAGAGTGTCAGTATTTTAAAACACATATTTTTTTGGAGTTCGTTTGATTTTGCAGCAGGCAGCAGTAAGGACCAATCTGTCAGTGGCAGGACATGATCTCCAGTCATCTGTTCCATCATATGCTGAGCTGTGCTAATGACATAAAAACAAATCAGTCTCATTACAGGAGAGGGGGGGAACCTGCAAAAACTATGATTAAGTTCTGACTGACAGATGTTTTTGTGCCCTTAACATATTTACACCTGCACAACCATCACTATAAATTTATCTTATGTAGCTATATAGGATTACAAATAATATACAGCAGCAGAAAAAAAAGGGGGCACAAGTTTACTGGTGTTTTCTCTTGTACTTACAGTTAGTTGTTGACATAGAAGCTGGATCGCTAGGTTCATAAATCTAAATTATTTGAATGCTGATTTTCTTCCAGATGGACAGTTGTGGAATAAGCAAGGGTCTGTTTCTTCCTCAAGTGCAAGGACTAAAGGATTATTTCATTTCTCATTCTTACAACTACGCTGGTCTCCTGCTTCGTATGATATAGTACAAAATACGTCAAATATATTGAATTTCAATTTCCTTGAAAGTACTCCCTGTCCTGTCATGACATGAAGAACTGGGGCTCAGAACTTTGTAAGGAGCCTCATTGCTCTTGAGGAGTCTTTGTAGGATAAGTGGAAGCACCTTGTCTACTTTCCCGTGACTGAGCTTTACCTGTTTTCATGAAGTAATTTGCTCTTGTGCTGTGCAAGCTCTCCTAAATGTTTAGCCAGTATTACCAATATCAGATAATATCCTTATAATTCAAGAAATAAGGATTGTGTTGGTTTACTGGAGGTTAAGATCCTAAGTGCATACTGTAATCTCTTTTGTGCACTGTAAGTATTGGCCACAGCCAAGGGAATATGTGTGAAATAAATCTTGGAAGGAACAGAACAACACTAGAAATCTTGGATATCATATTAATCCTGCAGCAAATTTTTACCCAAGGTGTGTTCTTCCTGAACATTTCCCCACTGCAACCCATCCCATTTAACCTGTCATTTTAAGTCCTTAGAAAAAAAATGACCCTAAAAGTTCATCACTTAATCTTTAAAAATGAATAGTGTCACCATAAAGATACTAGTGTGCAATTCTTCTCATTGCTGGAGTGCTAGGAGATCTTATTTGCTATTTGTGAACGCTAAACCCATTTTAGCAGTACAATCTATGCAAATCCCTCTAGTATGCAACATTCTTCCTTTTGGTTTGTTTGCTTTTTAACCTCTGCTTTACAAAGGAAATCAATGTACAGAGTCTCTATATGCCTCTCCCTGTATAGTAAGGGGCAAACTGGAATGTCAAGGGAACTTGACTGCATTTGCATTTTAAAACAAAGTTTGGATTTAATTACTTTTTCTTTCGTGCACCAGAGGTCTGACTCATGCTGGTCTCCCAACATTCAGTTAAAACCTGTGTCTCCGAACAGACCAGTCTAAGAATTTTAACCATACCTTTCCCAGTTAGTTAAGAGGTAGGGCTGTGCTAATAAGTCTGCCAACCAAAACAGATTTAAGAAGTAGTTAGTTCAGCAACTCTAACTTAGTCAACCATTTGGAACTGTTATGACAAAATCCATCTGGGCTCAAAGTGTCCAAAAAGCCAAGGCGCTGTCTCAGAACCAGTCGAAGAGTCAAGTCTTTCTCATTCCCTGCTACTTCAGATATTTAATTTGTTTAATCTGTACTTTCTGTGTTATGCTGAGGTCAAAAAAGCAGTGTATACAGCATCTCTACGATGACAAATGAGGATTAAATGAGAATATTCGCCTGGGTTTTGTAATTCCACTTGTGTCTTCGGCATACAAAATGCATCTCTGAAATGTGCAGTGAACATTTTGGAAAGCAGATTAGGTTTCCCAATCCACGGAAGTCAAATGCTCTAACTTCTGAGGTCTGCGGAAAATACAGAGTGCTGCAAATTGGTTCCTGGCAGTCTTTTCATTGTGGCAGCATCAGGGAACAAAAAAAAGCCTGAAACTCCTCACTTTCAAAGGTGCTCCAGGTCTGGCTACGATCTAGCCTAGCCGTCTTCCCTGTGCCATCTTCTGCCCCAACCATCAGCAACAGCATTAGCAACACTCTGCTTTTTAGTAGAGCTGATATGTTTTCTCTTTACGGTCAGCTCTTGCCCCTAGCATGGCATGATTTTATTTTTGCATTGGTACTAGACATGCACATCACTTGTCCACACGGCAAGTGGACAAGTCCATCTGCTGCATCTCTTCCCCTTAACCGCGTGCCAGGGTGGTGCTTAGCAGGCGGAAAGGCCTGAGCATTCCCGGTTTTAGGAGAAGCCACAGAATTGCCAGTTCCAGAAACTCTTTTCCAGAGTCAGGTTTCAATTTTTGCGCCAACAGTTCCAGCTGCTGCTTGATAGCTAAAAAGAGGGCATAAAGAGGGCTTTTGGTGTCCACCTGAGAATGAAATTCATTAAATAGCTCATAACGGAGGTAACCTAACAAATTTGCTGTTAAAAAAACAAGGTGGGGTGACAAAAAGGATGTCCAACAAATGGCACCAGGGCAAATCTCCCCTTTGTATAAGACTAGTTTGTGGAAAACCTGGGAGATTCCCTAGTCCATTAACAAGATCTTGAAAATATTTGATCACTTCCTAAAGATTAAGCCTTGCATTTATGACCTTATGTCAATTACCTGGCCTTTACGTGCATGTGCTTATCTCCGAGTTAGCTCCAACTTCTTAGCAGTGCAGGCCAAACTGAGTTTTGCCATTCCTTGAAAAAAGGCCCTACATTTATTTCGTCCTCGTTGTTTGTAACTGAAAAATCCCTGCTTTGCCACTTGTTTCTTTCGCAGCCCAGGCCCTCAACTACACTTAGATCATTTGTCTAGATCAGGATTGTCTTCCCCAGCCGGTGCCCAGCTCCTCCAAGCCTCCTAGGCAGACCCCCGATCTACTCTCCTTTCTCTTCCCCAAAAGCCATAGGGGTCTCTCAAGCCTCTTCTTTCTTGGCTCTTCTCAATCCTTCCTTTGTTTTTTAATTTCCTTCATTTCCCTCATTTTTTTTCCTTATCTGAGACACACAGACATGGACCCCCTCTGCTTGGCTGGTGCAAACCCACTCCCTTCTCTTTCCTTCGCTTTCCCCTCTCCCCCACATTAGTGCACCTGAGCACCAGCCCATCCCTCCATCCCAGCAGTGCACTGGAAGATGCACTGGAAGGATGGCTCCTGAGCCAGCAGCAGCCTCTTTAAACCGTTGCCTTTTCATAAATCCAAGCTATGTATATGTGTGTGTGATTGTGCACAGCTGCACCTCTGTCATTGTGCTGTAAAATCTTCCATGGAGAAGAATTTGTTAATTATTGGACCTTATTATCCCAGCCCCACCCTGATCATATTCCAGAAAACAGAAACTTCACCACAATTACTGATACAAAAGCGGTGATAACTTTAGACTAGGTAAGTGTTTTCCTGCTTTTGTCTCGGGAGGTTTTTTAAGTTGGTAACCTCTCCTGTGCCTCGCACTTATATATACTATTTCCATCATCATCAAAAAAATGATTTGTCAAAAGATTGTTTTTGGTCTAAGGCAGAGAGTTCATTTTTATAAATGATGATTCTTTTTATCTCAGTTCTACCTGCATCTATATTGCCCTTCTACTTGTGTCTTTAAATCTTCACAGATTTCCTAGATAACTCACATTCTTACTGGAGAACAGATTTGTTCCTGCTTTCCATGACACAAATCCAGACCAGCCCTGCACTTAATGCAGTTCAATGTATCCATCTATAATGAAATTTATCATTTTCACTGTATTCATACTCATTACACATAAATAAGGTACCACAGAAATTATAAATGGCACAAAGACTTGAGCTATTTCTAGAAGAAACAGCAGATATTAGTAACAGAAGTGACTTGTGCAGATTTGCAGAACTGTGTTTTCCATTTTTGTTAAGAAGATACAGCCAAGAAAACATGGCATATTTTCCAGCAACTCACATGAAACCTCAGCACACGCTCTGAAACGTGATATTGCTGATTCCTGTAATCCACGAGCTCCAGCAAAGCGGAGAAGCCCACCCTGTGCCAGCAGCCTAAAAGAAAGCAAGGGATAAGGGAACACCACTTCTTTGCATACGGGACTTGGCCATGCCTCACCAAACACAAATCCAATTCATCATCTTCCAGACGCTATTTCATACCAACAATTTTGCTGTCTTTTTAATGCATCTGTCTGTTTATCCGTTCTCAAGTGCCATCTGCTTGTCCCGCTCTTTCCGCGCTGCACATGTTCACAGCTACCGCACCTCCAAGGTGACAAATGAGCAGTCGAGCTAATTTCATTGGGATAAACAAGAAAGCAAGAGCCAGATGGAAAGCCATGGGAAGAGCCAATGTCATTTAGGGGGAGAAGAGAGTGTTTGGAGGAAGAATCACCATAACAACAGCAAGTGGCAAGAAGAGGTTTCTATTCTGTCTATACCACTAATTACTATGAATATTTTATTCTTGCCTTGTGGTTTATCCATGTCCATATCAATGCTTTACTGGCAGATGGCTTGGGTTTTCTTTGAGGGTGGAGGGGAAAGGAAGGGGAATGGGGTTTTACGCAAAGTTTGATTGTTTTTCTGCTATGTTATTTTCATAAAGTTTGTGGATTAGAGTTTGTTTATTCTCTTTTAAGCTTTTTTTTTCAGACACTGATTGGGAGCTGTGCTTGAGGAGCCTGATGGCTTCATGAATATATTGAAGTGAGCCCATCATCTCATATTGGGTTTTAATTATTCTAAAGATGTAAGTTGCTCATTGATGATGTTCATTGAGATACTGCTTACAGTTTATAGATAAGTTTTTGTGACTGTAGCTTATTTTCTCTATATGGCACTTCCCAACCCTGGCAGAGCCTAAAGATTTTACAAATAATCCTGACTACACTGGCAAAGTTCCAGCTGACTTCAAAGCATCAGGATTTCACTGCCTGTCAAAACACAAAGATTGTACCCATTTAACTAAATTGGTTTAAAAAACACTTTAGTTAAATCGCTGCAGAGCTTAAGGCATATGTGTGTGTGTTGCTTTAAAGTCGTTTTATATTGCCTTAGTTTGCCTCCACAAGAGGCACATCCTAAATTGATATAAGGCAGTTGAAACTGAACTAAATAAACCTACACAGGTCTTAATACAAATGGATTTTTAAAACATGATTTTAGTTAAATTCTATGCAACTTTGCTTAATGTATATTTCTGTAGCACAATACAGTGCCATGCAGATAAGCTTTAGCTATTGCTCGAGCAGCCAGCTCAGAACTGGAAGTAAAACTCTGCTCAGGCTAATCAGCCCTTGTTGAAATCAGGTCTTGTTGAAAAATGGCACAGTGGAGTGTCATTCAGAAATACCTGTGTTAAGCAGACATTCCCATATTCCAAAAACATGTGACCTCATTGCAAAGGAAAATTTGGCTCATAATTTTTAGTGATACCTAAATGCACAGCTAAGCCATTAGAGTAGAAAACCTCTCAAGTTCACTGACATTTCATCCAATAATGGCTCATTAAATTTAACAATATGAGCTCAGCAAATATTTTATTTTGCTAATGTGAACAGCCGAGGCACTTTCAAAATGTCTCTCCTTTTTGTACATCACCAGTTTGGCTTAGTGGGAATTGGTTCTTACAACTCACCACGTAATATTCAAAGATAAATAATGTGTGTAAAAATAACATGATCTAAACAAAAAATCTTTTTACCTGAGCTTCCTAAAACACAATTTTGTTGCTCTGTGCCTTCAGGGACTGCTTCAAAATCTAATCTATCTGCATCAGAACTTCCTATTTCACTGAAATATCTGTCAGAAAAAGAAGTGTTCAGAATATGTATAAGCTTTCACTTTGAAGATGTATTTTCAGATAACCTCTCTTATTCCACTTCTGTAAGAAAAGAGACATTCTTGATATAATACAGATGTTTAATTATAAGCATTCCCTGCTAAATACAGTTTTAGAGTCTGGAAAATAGGAAGTACTCTGTTTTCACTAAACTTGAGATATTTTGCTGAATGGTAGAGAATCATGCTGCATGCTGGAAGACTTCGCTCTTTGTCTCCCTTCTCTTAATAAACACATGGTTCTCCATCAGCCTACTCAACCAGTTGGCTTTTGTTATGTTAAACAGTCATGGAAAGATTAAGGCTCTGATCTACCCTGTGTTCCTGTGTGTTCCAAGTGCACTTGATAGCATTTGCATGAGAAATAATGTTAAGACTGTTTGATTAAATTTTGCGCATGGTATTATGTGACGCAGTTGCACATTAAACTGGGGACCTGGGCTTAATATATGGAAGAAGGATCCTTCCTCTTCTGCAGCCTAAGTCTGTAAGAGAAAAGAGCATTCCTGAGTGGGGGGTGGAAAAAAGCCGCTCAAAATAAGCCTGCACACGTGGAAATTTGGTCCTTAAATTATTTTCTAAGATCTTTCTCTAAGGTACACTCTTTTCAATGGAAAACAATGTGATGGTAAATCTTACCTTCTACTTTCATAAATAAAGTAGTGTGTATGGACAGCATACCCAAAATTAGTACCTTTAAAATTATGTTGTATGGTACTGAGAACATTGTGCGTCCCTAAATGCTAGTTAATTTATACACTTTGCAGACAAAAGTGAAAGCGAAAAGCAAAGGACTTATCTTAACCTCAGCTCTTGTACATAAGTTTCTACTGATGGTTTGCTATTTTAAGGAAAAGATTCAGCTCCTAGCATTTTAAAATGTAATTAAAGTTTCCATCTCCAGACAGTTTCAATGGAAGAGACACACCTTTCTAGGCACAAAAGAATAAGACTTTCTGCTTTCCTTGATGTCCATGAGATGACCACGGGCCAGGAAGGAAGACCTCAGGAAGACCCGAACCAACCCTCTGAGCATGAAAACACATTAAAAATATTTGCAGAAAAAGCCTTGTGCAGCTTTAAAAAGATCACCTCTCTCGGTTTCCTTCTGTTCTTCAGTTTAACTCCACCTTGCTGAGGACCTCACCCTACGTGTTCCTGGAATAAGAGGCGGTGTGTTTGTTTTGTTGGATACTGGTACAAGGACACATACAAGTTGCTCTGCAGAAACACGATGGTCCTCTGGCCTGCAAGGCTGGATGTCTGGGATTGCTCAGTAAAGGGAGGTTCCACTTCTGGTGAGTTCAGCCCTGGGGCTAACAACAGCTTTGACGTCGCTGTGCCAACGTTATACACCAGCAGGTTCTGGGACTGCCCAGCTGTGATGGCTCCATCTACAACACTGCCCTTCCTCACAGCAGCTCCGTAGAGCTAAGCAGGTTAACATATGCAGAGCATTTAAGAAGTACATCATACTCAGCTGCATTATTAAAGTGCTGATGGGGTCTTTTCCTAAGAAAAGGTACTATTTCTCCCCAAAAAGGTACTTGTAGGCACTTTATGGAAATGAAACATTAAAAACAGGACACTAAAGACCTGCTTTAGGCTCTGTCTTATCTCTGCGTGTCATAACAGTCAAGCACAGCATCTTTAATTCTGTGTTAGTCTGATTGCTGGGTACCTAACACTTCCATCTGCATGCAGGATACTGCGCTGAGGGCTTAGCAAGTCAGATACCAGCACAGATGAACAAGTGACCTAGAATTACCACTGATAATATCATCCATACATTTAAGCTGCTCTTAATTTAAAAGGAGGGCCAGTTCATTTGGTTATGCACCGAAAAAATTAGAGACGTGAACCAGAAGCGATTAGATTGCTCCAGTCAGGCTATATCTAGTAATAATTAAATGTGCCTAGCAGCATCCTCTGGCGCTGCAAGTAGGATGTCTGCATCCGTGTTATTAAACAGTTGTAGTTCACTGCAGTTTAGATCGAAAGCTGTATGGTTTTGAAATAACAATGCAAATCTTAGCCATATGAGTATTCTAACAAGAATAAATAGAAGTTGTACAATTTAATAAGCAAAACGGGGCAATTGTGCTGTGAATGTTCTTGGTATGGGTGGCTGAGAATTTGGTGGGGAATGCTAACTGACCTGGGACAAGGACTGCTTAAAACCTGTGACAGCTTAAGAGGTCAAATCCCACTGCCAAGAAATTCTCTCTGGCACAGTTTAATTTACTAGTCTAATTTGCTGATGAGTTCAGATCAATAGAAGCATCTATCTGAAGAGATATAGTGCAAAGAGACATGGAACCAATTCCAGCTCAGTGCCTGTCGCACAGAAAGACCATCTCGATGTTTCTACACCATTCATGCAATTTCCATGTAATTTTCTGTTCTTCAGAAAAATTTGACTATCAAGCAGCATACTTTGAGTAACTATAGCTACCCTTGAGTTAAATACCCCAAACAGCCTCCTACAGCAAAAGCAGTTGTTATGGTTGCGTTTATGGTGACATTCCAGAAAAATAATGCAGGAGAATAATGAACAAAAGCATTGACACAACAGAATCATAAAAGCCTACTTTAGACTTGGTACATAAATTGGCATTCCCAACCTCATTTTCATTTATGCGACTTGAAGTTTTAAGCTGACATTTCTCTCAAGTTTTTTGTCTGTTTGTTTGCTTTTTAAGGTTTGAAGGGGCACAGCTTCCAACATGAGGCTTTTTCAGAGCCCAGAGCACATTTTGTGGCTATTAATTAATACTGTATTTTTATCAATACAGTAGTCTTGACTGCTCTAGTTACCCTAGGCCACCAAGACTGTGAATAGGCCATCTTTAATAAAGGATCAGCTCTTGTACCACACAGTGAGCACATCTGTCTATATGTTGCCTTCTTTCTCCAGAGTGTTGCAGAATCTGACCTTCCTTATATGTTTGCACAGGTAGGAAGGTCTCAGATGGGACTATTCACTCCCCACTTAAATATTTTGTCCTGTTCTTTCAATTCATTCCAGCTTTGAATGCTATGTCCATGGCTTCTGCCATTTCAACACTCTTGTCCCATGAAACCAAAGTGAAGTCTCTCTTCCTCATAATTCCTACTCATCTTGGTTGGATATGTTCCTCCAGAACTATTCTGTAGATCCAAAACAAGTATTTCCACCAGAAAGGCCCTCAACTGCTAGGTTAAGTTCCAGGAGATACTGATGATGCTTGGCAGATTTTTGGTATGAAAATGAAAGGCTGCAGCAAGTTCTTGCTGGTACATGATAAACTATGCAGGGTAGTGTGCGTGTGCGTTTATGTAGTTGTATGCATGTATGCGTATATTTAAATGCATATTCTTTCTGCTGTTAGTCTTTTCCTTTTTCCACTCATTATTTATTGCCTTCCCTTTTTGCATATTATAATGCATGTTGTTTTGCTTCTTCCACTTACGAGGGGAAGCATCGATCTCACTGCTATTGAAGATTCTTCAGTGGCTCTAGATGATGCATCATTATATACAGTTTATTTCAAACTACCTGAAGTAATGACTTACCAGAAGGTAAAATGGGAAAATCAAACTCATGCAAGCAATGTGGATGTTTCTTAGCTTCATTCAGTAGGAGTACTGAAAGTTTCCATCACCATTAGATATGACACAACTTGAATGAAAAGGGATATATCTTACATCAAGCATATCTCATCCAAAGATCAGAAGTTAAAGAACCATGTGAATGTCCTCCTTGTATTTATTAGACGGCTTTAAACAGAAAGGATTTTGAAACAGAACAAGTCCTTTGAAAAGCAAAGCCAACTCTGAACAATGCATGTTGAATTTAACAAGCAAAAGTACTGACAGCCGGTCAAAGATTAGAAGGCTCCTAGCTTTCCATAAAGAAGTCATCACTCACCTACACCACCAGATTACATTATATTAAATATTTCAGTCTTCCACTTGAATGAGGTCTTGGTCTTGGAGAATGAATTTTCGACTATTTGGTATATCACACAACAAACCAGAACACTATCCATCATGCAATATAGCACTCTGTAAATACAGAAGCAGTTTGGCTCTTACAGTTAAAATATGAAACCAGCTGAGAAACACAGAAGTAGGAATGTCAAAGCCAGACAACTTCTTTGGTGGTAGAAGAAAACATTGGTCCATTAACTAAAAGTGAGCGTGATGACTAGTTTGGCATTGTCATTCTAGACATTATAGTACATACACTGTTGCTTTAGCCATGAAGAAAGTAAAGTTTAGACTCTTAAGCATAAACTCTGATTCCAAAATGTCCTTTCATTCTTGAGTCTTCACATGCCAAGGAATCCAACAGTGTTTTGACATTAGAAATGTTTTGACACAAAACACTGCAGAGGACACAAGATGACCAATGCCAGTCCCAGTTCCAATATTAGCTGAAAGCTCCCAGCACGTGGCCACGCTGGTCAGAGCCGCCACATCTCGCTACTTCCTTCATGCCACAATTTCCTTTTTATCATCCCACAAAAACATAAGTCTGCTTCTGATCTTTGGTGTGTATTCAGGACACACTATGCTGGACATTATTTTGGCAGTAACCTGTTTCTTTCTGGTGTCTTTATGGTGTGCATGTGTCACGGGTCTCTGTTCCCAAGACATCAACTTTTTATCAACACCCCGAAGACTCCCATGGAAGATATTGCCAGGTTTGGTTTTCCAGCCTTCCTGTTTATGTATAGGCAGTGATTTAGGGCTACAGGACACCAGAAAAGCATAGCACATGTGATTCCACATCTTCTTTTCACAGAGACACTGCCATTAGCATTCAGCAATGGTCTGGTGTGGAAAGCGTTCACCTTATTCAAGGAAGTCCAGTCAGATGTAACAGAATTTGATAAAAAAAACAGCTTCCTCTGTCCATTTGCACTTTTATTTGGGGTTTTATAATGGCATTTATTCTACTAATGTTCACAGTTTTGAAATATTGCTTGTCTCTTCACTCATTCTGAGCTTGAATGAAGGCAAAGACGAACAGCAGAGCCTTCCATAATGGGTCAGGGGAAGTGGGGTTTCCTCTCAGCTGTGGGTTGCTTCATAACCACCAGTTTCACAGAGGGACCGAAGAAACATAAGCTGGAGTACCATATATGCACTCTTTAAAACAGTCGTTACACCCAAGTGCTACAGCAACCACTAAGCTAAGCTTTAGTTTTAGCAGGTTCTCTGTGTTGCATTGGTTTAATGACTGAGTTCAGGAGGCAATTTCACCATGATAACGACAGTCTCTGAAATCCTGCCTAATCTGAACACTGGTTAATTAGAAAGAAAATCTTTTTCCTTTTACCACATTCAAAAAGAGCAGACATCAGGGGTTTCAAAGTCCAGAATTCAGTTTTCTGCTGTCCTAGGAAAAATTTTTTGCAAATAAGGACTTAGAAAGCTTTATATATTACCTCAAGGCTATTTAATCAGTGGAGCATGGCACAAACAGAATTTTATATCCAGACCAAATAATTTTGTGCTAATTAGAAACCTTAAAAACTGGCACATTTTTATGGATGGTGAAATTGCTCACAAGACCTGGATGCAACAGCTTTTTAATATATTGTACATACTCAACTATATTGTTATAGATGTGATTTAATATAGTAATATTTGCTGCATGTTCAAGAAAGAGACAAGTGTTTTCAATAATCCTTCTTTTTATTAAAATACTCCAGATATCTGTATCACATTAAATCCTATGCAGCTATTTGGCATCAACTCTGTCTTCGGACTGTTCTGCAGCGTTAAACTTTGCCAAGACTCAAGTATTGATTGCTACTTAATGTACACTGCATACTAAGAAATCTTATTTTTGTGTCCTGGCCAGCCATACATATATAAGCCTGGAAAAATTACTTTTAGGTTTTAATGGTCCCATCCTAATGAAACAAGGCTCTAAAAAGCACCTTTCATAACTGGGTGTGATGGAGCAATCAGTCCAGCTCAGTCACTGGCATATATGCAGTAAGCAAAAACAACTGGCTGCCACGGGTTCAGTTTAGCTCAGGGCACTAGAACCACTCCACCTGGGTGGGAGACTGTGACCACATATTCCCTCAAAGAGAAAGAGATGCTGAAGCAGCTGAAAAGCTGAATCAGAGGCTAAAACATTTCTGTGGTCTAAAGTCTATCCTTAAGGCACTGCATCATTAACTACACATCTTCATTGTTTTACCCTAGATTTTAGTATATATTATCTCTCCTTTTTCCAGACAGTTAACATTTTAACTGAGCAAGCTTTAGAGGACTATTCAAAAGAACAGTTATTGCATATTAAATTCTGTAATTATATATGTATACTTACAGGAAGACTGACTTAAGAATCTGGTAGTAAAGAGAGTTTCCTCTTAGATCACTTCATCCTATTAAGCTTAAGATTAAAAGCTGTTGTTTCAGTTTAATTTCACTCGAAAAATTAATGTTCTCCAACTAGTTCTCTGGAGATACACGCCTGCTTTGGAGAGACTACCAGCATAACTGTGTCTTGTCAGAAGCCTGAGGGAGAGAAGTTGTTAAGTTTAGGTGTGAATAAACAGCTAGATGGCGGATTTGTTTTCAAGTATGTAACTGCAACATGGTGAAATGATTGAAGGAGTCCATGGTGACTTGTAGAGCTAGTTACTTTTCTGCAGTAATTTACTACCAAGCAACAATGCATTTGGGTAGCTCAAATTTTCGCTTTCAGTGGTTACTACCATTTTCAGCCTGGTTTCCAAAGGAAATTAGGTCTCCTTTAGCATTTGCATGTCTACCTGTTTATCCATTTCCATTAAACACTAAGGGAAGCTGTAACAGATAGTATGAGATAATTCAATTGCTTAGGCATCTATTGCTATCTGAGATTCCCACACACACCTTCTGCTCCTCTGGGAGGCATAGATCTTCAATGTACTTTGGCTCCCAGTCCCCTAACTTTTCCCTCAAATCTGTCTGAAATGATGACAAACCATTTAAACACGACCAAGGTTTGGATTCATCATCATCTAATACAGCATGAATTTCTGTTGAAGCCTTTTGCAAATTAGTGTCCTCACATTCACTTTCTCCCCCTCTCTTCCCTCTCTCTTCTTTCCTTTTTCCTTTTCTCTCCCTCTCCAAGTGACACTTGAGTTCACACTAATCAGTTCTTAACTAGGAACACTGACAGACCTTTTCTTGATTAAAAAATACTCATAAATAATAAGAATTGAGTGCTAGCCATCTATCAAATGATCTTCTAAATTACATTTTCTTACAAAGTCAGGTTTAAAATTAGCTCAGAAAAAAGCCTATTCCTGAACTAGCATAGCAGCATTTAGCAAAACGTAATCAACAAGACAAAACTATATATATAAATGTCTGGAGATGGAATTTCTAGAAAGAGCAATGAAAATATTTTCAAAGGGGCACTGAATTCATTTAATATGTCCCAGTGAAGCCAGTGGTAATGTGACTAATGATTCCAACAGGGCAAAGAGCATCACTGAGCTCTTCTGAAAATCCTGAGAATTTAGACAATCATTGTCCAAAAAAAATATGCATATATATACCACCAGTCACCAAGACCCTTGGAGATGCTTGGCCCTTCTACAACTTTATTCCGGAGTTTTTCTTTTCAAATAGACAGGCAAACAGGCAACACTCAGCGCTGCTGTCAGCAGCCAGACCCAAGGAAAGGAAGCCAGGCACCTACTTGGAGAGCTGCGTTTCAGAGACGGAGTGTTTTTATATACAGCAGATGGGATCAGCAGGGAACGAGGAAACTAATTTAAAGCCACTCCCATAGGGAGCTACTAAAAGATGCAAATTTTGGCTCAGCTTTGAAGGTAGAGCCACTGAGTCCGTTTGCTCTCTCTGCTCAGGATAAAGAACTCTTCGTGTATAAGCACACATAGGCAGTGATTACAGCTATGGCTGGCTAGTGGTTTTTCAATAAAATCAGGAAAGTCTGATTTACAAAACTCATAGTAGTTTGTGCAGTTGTTTTCCAGTAGGTCTTTTGTTGAATTCCATTCAAATAACAGCAAGTTACCCAGGCAGCTGGTAAAGCTGCTGTAAAGGCCAGCAGCACGCGCTGCCCCAGGGCAGGCTCTACCAGCACTTCCAGAATTTCTGCCAGAGAAGCATCAACATCAGAGCCTCAAAAGACTTTAGAGCCCCAGTAACAGCCTAGATCAACTTGTAGCTCCAAGGAAGACCCCTTTTCAGAGTGCTCCAACTCTGGAGCATTACAGTCTCTAGATTCCTTCTTCAATGCCTTTTCTTGAGGAGGCATTCACTGTGTGCTTTTCTTTTCTCCCAAAATTTCACCCTTTCTGAAAAAAAAAAAAAAAAGACAAGTTACATTTTATTTTGGAACAAATAATGGCATTCTCCTTGGTTTGGCTGGCTCTGATTATAGTGGACTATGAATGAATGCCGTGAAACTGCATGTCCACTGTTTATCTTTGACAAGCAATCGGATTGTTCCAAAAGTCCCATATGCAGGAATCTAGCAACTCAAATTGCCAGCAGCCAGTAGAGCAAGCCACTACTCTTTATATAAGCCTTTGAAGGCAAAAAGCATTGGATTGTCATACCATTCGTATGTCAGATTTCTAGTTCAATGGAGATTTGATTTACTTTAAAAATCCAAAAATTTCTCTCCCTTTGCTTTTACTTATTCCCTCCTTCACATCCAGTTCTTGAAACATTTGTTTCCTCTTACATATTTTTGAAAGGCATGTATAATCTTACTAGGAAAAAGAATAATCCTAAATTCCTGAGTGACTGGGTGGCTCATCAAGCTTTCTTTATGACTAATGAATTCTTCTAACTCCCTCAAAAGCTCATCATTACAGCCATCATCTCCCCAAGGATATGTCCTTGTGCATCCAAGAACTGCATCAGGTTCTTTCCATGTGTTTTGTGGCAGATGTAGTTGATTTCAAATATCTGTGTAGGCTGCAACTACTTTCTGAACCACTATCAGCCATGACAACACAAGCTCTAACACAGCTTTAAGGATAGTTTCTACTGATGTAACTACATTGTTATTCCTCCTCCTCCTCTTCCTGTTACAGTTCTACAAAGTTTATGGCAAGGTTATATATTTAAAAAATACTTTCCAGTCAAAAAACATTATTTACCAAAGAGATGCAACTGTAAAACTGCAAACGGTAAAAGAAAAAGGGATTTCACAGTCTTAGTCTCATCAGCTATCTCTGAATTCTCTCTTCATCGTCAATCTTCCTGTGTATTTTAAAGGAATAAGCTTTTTCTGGAAAGCGTGACCAAGTTAACCACAAAGGTAGAAGCAATTTCCCCTCTATTCTTTTCAGAGTATCTGTCTTCTCTCAGAACAGGAAGCTTTCTGTTTTTCCTTGGGGGATGTGGCCAGTAGACTTTCAGGCTTTTTAAAGTCTCAAATGATGACAAACCAGAATGAGTGTATTTCTCTTTGCTCCTGGATTTCCTTGATCTTCCAAAAACAAAGAATGAAAAAGAATGAAGACTTCTCCATTGAAATATTTGGCATGATTGGACCAAAATTTTGGACCTTTCCGCTCTCAGCGAGTGCTCCTGCAAGCCTGTCCTTTGCTAGAGGAGGAGGACACGTAGCTTGACCCCAGCAAACAACTGACCACGCACAGGGCTCAGAAAGAATGTTTCTGATCTCAGCCCACAGATTTCAGGGAGGGGAGTTATTTTAAATGTCTTTCTTCCTGCTGCTGGTCACTAGATAACATATCAATGGTGTTCTTTCTTCTGAAACAGAAACATGAAGGCCGTCTTCTCCAAGGAGTTTTTGCAGGGTGAGATGCTGGCTCCTAGCAAAAGGAATTCTTTCAAGACACACAAAGGAGTGTAAAATGATTGGAGTTTGTGTGGGATGGCGAGTGCACAGGGAAGAAAGAGTCTTTGTCAGCCTTTATTCTTCATTCTTTCTTCTGATTATTGACCAAGCTCTCTAACTACAGACAAACATGCGCAGCTTAAAACACACAGCTGCTGTTTGCTTTCTCAGCGCAGTGTTTGGCAATAGCCTTGCTCTTTGCTTCTAATCACCATACATGTAACTAAAATCTATAGAACCTGAGAAACACTATGAGGGATTCCTGTGAGTGTCATACTCTGGTTGTTCACAAATTGGTGCCATTAGTCGTAAAAAGTACTTATTAACCAATGCACATGCGCACTTCATAGCTGAAATATTCGGGGAAGTGGCAGTTTACATCATTTCACAGCACTGTACCTAGTCACAACAACTTACTGTCTTCTCTCCTGCTTAAATCCACTGATATAAACCGTCAGACAGACCCTTTTTTCCAGACTCCTAAATGACTCTTACAAAAGTGTAGTTAGAAATCAGTAAATCTTATGCAAGCAGTGGGTAAGGGGCAAGGTCATTTTTAAGGTCATACCTGTCATAAGGTAACATCATGATTTTTCCTCCATTATATTTTCTTGTTGCTACTCTACAGATTTCAGCAGAAGCCAGCCTGTGGCATGCACAAGTCCTTCTCAATTTGCAGGGATCACTTTTCAATCTATTCGGTCGCATCTGAAACAACCTGTGCTCTCCAGGTCTCCTAAGAGCCAGCTATTTCTGTCCTCTTGCTCAGGACATGCTCAACCCAATAAGTTCCATAACCTACTGCAATTCCAGCTCAGGAGCTGATCCCTGGGCAGCTCACACCTTTCCTCGTATTTCCACAGGGAAATACAGACTCTCTCTCCATCACAGCACAGGCTCTGAGGTGCAGAAATCGATGGCAAGATTCACATCCAGAGATTGCCACCTTCTCCCAGTGAAGATTTCACCTGCAAACTCCAGCTAGCTCAGCTTCAAGGGAATGGACTTCATGCAACCTGCTCTCTCCTAGTGGCCATCACGCAGTATAAGGGCATTTCATGGAGATTTCCCAGAAATTATCACCATTTCTCTCCTAGTTGCCAAGAAAAGCAGCAGTGGACCCCTGGCAACATAGACAGGGGCAGAGAGAAAGATTTGCACACTCCTGAAGAAACTACATGTTCTTCTCAAAGAAGCCTTTCAAGATTGTTGAAATGGGCCAGTGATACAAAAAAAAAAAAAAAATCACCACCAACAAAAAATCATAGATTTCCTCACCTAGGTTCACACAGTCCCTTATTAGTTATTGTAACATTAAAAAATTACTGTTTGGCATCATATCTTCTATGGCTAAGTTTTTCTTTTTTTTTTTTTTAACATATAAACTACAGAATTAGGCTACAGCATNGTCCCTTATTAGTTATTGTAACATTAAAAAATTACTGCTTGGCATCATATCTTCTATGGCCAAGTTTTTTGTTTGTTTGTTTGTTTTTTAACATATAAACTACAGAATTAGGCTACAGCATTAAATCACAGTTTCTCTCAATATTCTCCTTTATCTGTGTATTAGACTCAGTCACTTGGTGTGCAAGATGGAATTACATGTCAAGCTGAAGAGAAGTAGTCCAAGAGTTGGAGAACATCCACAGCTACCAATGAGGAATGAGATAGGGTAAACATTTAGCATCTCTCTTTCATGACTGAGATTCAACAATTCTGAAACTGTATCCTGTGGTTCAGTTAATAATATCTGGCAGAAGGGATGATCTTCAAGCCCAAACACTAGACTGGAACGTGAGAGACATCACAGCATCAAGCAGCTCACTGAATTTCTCTGTTTCTGAATTCCATGTAAAATGAGGAAATTAGCACCCTAGCACCCCCCTCGAAAGGATTTTGTGAGGACAAATATATTAAGGTTTGTAGAGAGTTCAGCACCTACACTAATGAGAAAAAGGTTTTTTTTTTAGTTCCAAACTTCTCTTTCAAAACGGAAACGGTGAAGAACTGGTTGAACATAGGAAAGCACAAGGTAACTGTCTTGTTATGTTGTAGCCTAGATTCTCAGCTGGCATAAATTGTTCTTGCCCCATTGATTTCAAGGTGTTGGAGCAGATCAAAGGTACTCCCTAGGCCCCCTGACATTTTGAAAGCGTGTTAATAGCACAGATCCCACATATACAGGGAATAGTGTGGAGAAAGCAGAAAACAACAGCATTTTGTGCCTGGCCATTGCAGGTAGCAGTGGAAGTCCTGAGTACAAGATAAAAACTACAAGCTATCAATCCAGAGCCCTGAAAGCTCTGAAAAACCTTCACGCATTTGAACGTACCTAAATATGAGTGTCAAGCAAGGTCAGGCATGTGGCGGGTTCTGCGAGAAACTGTCAGACTGGCTGACAAGCTTCTCCTGTAAAGGCTTCCCTGGCTTTGGGTGTCGGGATGGACAACATGCCGAGAAAAACTCTGCCTTACTGGGAAGAGAGATGAGATTTGGATTAGTGTCATAGGGTTTGGGGCCTTTTCCTTGGCTTTTCTGCTTTCTTATCCATGCCTTATATCTTCTAACCTAGAGTTGTCCTTTGGTCCAAATATATATATATTTATTTTTACATAAATGAATGGATTTCAAATGAAAGCATTAATCAAATAAATCCTTTCTAAAATGAGGCATTTATTTAAGGATGGTCAATTTCTCTGAAGTTTTCACGTTCAAGAGGTCACTACTACAAATGGATGTAGTCACTGAGTGGCACAGGGAAGCGTGCAAGCAAAATTTGGCACAGCTCTAGCAGCTGCTCCTGAGGAGCTCCACAGAGGTGCTAGAGGCAAGGACATCTGAATTATGAAGCACTTGGTGACTTGAGCAACCTGCATGTGAGAACCACATATTCTCAATCACTGCATCTCACAGAAAGCACCACAAGAAAATGCTCAGTGCTGCAAACCATTTATTTCTCTTGCTATTCAGTCTATCAGACTTCTACAAAGCAGATGCCAACTGCATCCTGATTGTACTCTCAGAGAACCAAACAAGGCACACCACAGATACATTTAATGCTTAGATTCAATAGTTTAATTTTAGCAAGCTGCCACTACTGCCTCACACTTTATGCCAGAACAGATTTATGTCCATTTTTTTTGTTCATCCATTACTCCTTGCCCTACTCAGTAGTTTGTCTTTCTTGCTCTTACTCCTGATAGACTCGTGATACACACAGATCACTCTCTGTGGCCAGAGGCACTTGCAATTCTTCCTCCTGCATTAATAACACCCAGAGACAACTTGTTTTTTTTTTTGCTTTATTTTGTCTTCTCATATTTATGAAAAATATACTGCTATAAAAAGACTCATTGTACTTGCTTTCTGCTACTTTTATCCTCAGGGCACTGTCATTGTTATCTATGAGCTACAGAATGGCTTATGTCTCTCATGTTTCTTAATAGTCTTGTTTATTATTTACCATTCCTTTCACCAGAACATCAGCTCATCTCTGCTCTCTGCTATGTATCATGCTTTAACTGTTATGATTTTGCATCATTGTTTCACCATTTTCCATAACAGCATTCAGAGGTGGAAGAACCCACTCATGGCTATGGAAAACATGGACTGTATTGAGCATGACCTTTCAGTATCAGATACAGAATCTTTATCGGGATTTTCCAAAAACAGGCAGATTGACAGGTTTGCTTTTCAAGTCTTTTTAGTCTTCTCCTTTACTTGAGAGTGTCTTTGACAATGTTTTCAAAGAAAATGCACAGATTTTTTCCCTGCTTTTGCTTATGAACAGAATGGAAGATTGGGACAGGCCGGGGAAGAAGGCAATAGAAAGAAGACTGTTTGATGACATACCACAGGCTGTGTGAATCCCAGCTCCACTCAGTGTCAATATTCTAGTTGACTGTGTTTTTAAAAATAATTCTGTACCACAAAACTACTGTCCTTTGTGCAAACTTTCAAAGGTGTAAGTCTACTTATTCTGTTTCCAATCAAACATAACAATAATAACTAGGTAACAAATTAATCAGACAAGTTCCAACATGTAAAAGCAGCCTGCAAGGTTGAAATAATCTTTTAAGGGCTCTCTTATGGTCACTTTAGTGTCTCTTTGAGGAGCCTAGGAATCTTCACCTAAAACACAACAGAGCTTTATGCTGTGGTTGCTCTCCTTTGTAAATCCAAGGATTGCACAATCCAGGTTTGGATGCCACTCCACCCTTACTAAATGCTCCAGTGAAGGTATCTGTAACTATTACAGCTCCTCCAGGTTTGGCTCTTATTTGCAGATGTGCATTGCTGAATGAGACGGTTTTTGTCATCATGGAAGAGCAAGGAGGAAAAGAACGCTCCTTTCTGCAAGGCTCTTTCTTGTGATCAATTTTCACTACTGCTGGCCTTTCCCCACCACAGTCACACCTTTCTCTGCAAATCCAGACTGCATCTGAAATGTCATACTTTGGGTTTGGTGGTATAGGGCCTTTAGGGCTACAGTTCTGATCAAGCTGTTACTTGTACTGGTACTGCACTTCCTGGGAGTCATCTGCGAGTTTATTTATACACGTACTGTCATCGCACCGGCCGCCAGCTCCGGGATTGCTCAGCAGTGACTCAGCAGCAGCTCAGCAGCAGGAAATCGCACGCAGATCCTCCTCACTTCGCAGCTGGGGAATAGCTGATCAGGTCAGGGCTTCATAACAGCAATCTGGGCACCACAAAAGGCTTCTGTTCCCTCTGGTTAATAACAGAGCCAGTTTCCTTCCTATTGCAGCCTCCCTTCCCATACTCCACCCCTATCATCTGAAACATTATACAGTCCTTGTCCGCTTCACTCTTTCCCTCTCCTGTCCGATGTAACAGTGAGATTTGGGAGAAGTGGAGACCCATGAACTAACTTTAATTTGTTATCTAGCCCCGCTGAGAAATGCATTCACAGCACTGGATTATTCAGAAGATATGCCTTTAGTTTGTTTGTTTTCAGCAAAGGGCTTTGTATGGCCTCACCTTGCCCACTCTGAAAATGCAGATGCTTGTGAGGGAGAATGTTTTGAGACTCGTGGGAGTTGCAGCCACTGTGAGGTAAAACCATCTCGTAACACCGACCGTGTCAGCCTCCTCCGCCTGCAAGTCGTCAGCGAGCGGTCACAGCGCCGCAATGACAGTCACGCTCCGGCATCCTGCGCTCCGCACAGGGCTGGCTCCTTGGTTTGCCACGTTTCTTCATTTGTATCTGCCTGTGGCTACTCCTCTGAAATTAGCCTCTGCTGTCTGAGCACGCTCTCTCCCCACCTGCCTGCATTTCAATCTCGGTAATATAACTATATTACATTATTTATATACTTACTGCCTGTATAGATATACGCACAGGCACACCGAGTGCTGCTTGCCATCAGCAGACGCTTGAGCGTGCCCGGGGAGACTGCGTGTTCCCCTCGGCGCCGGGAGGGAGGGATGACGCAGGAGCACAGCTGCCCGTCCTGGGAACCCCCCAAAACCGCCCTGCAGGGCGGCCGGGGCTGAGGTAGTGCTCCCAAGGCTCGGCCAAAGCCCTGGCCTGCTTCGTGTTATGTCTCCGTCGAGCTCACATGTCAGCTAAAATGGTTTTCTGCCACCTTCTCACCTCGCCATTTCCCGACTCCCCAGGTGAAACCCAAGCGGGCAGGAGGCTGCGCAATCTGGCATCTGCCGGGGTACAGCCCCTCCAACAGTTTCTCCTTCCGTGAAAATTTAGCTCTGGGGAAAAAATAAAATAAAATTCTGCCCCATTCGCAACCTTTTCTTCCTGCAAGCCTGGCCTCCGGGATCCCCAGGACCGTGCGCTGGCGGCACGGCCACACTCCGGCTGCCCGCCGGCCGCGGGCACCGGCACACGTGCGCACCTGTGTCTGCGCCTCCCCGCCACCAAAATGAACAAATTAGTGAATAAACCAGCAAGTGCAACACATGCAGGTGCGTCTGCCCACCCTCTAGTCGTGCTCACTTCTGCCGCCTTGCCCGGCTTCACCAGCAGGGCCTGCTCCCACCAGCGCTAAGCCCTTAGCCCTTAACTGAGCCCTCGTCCTGCTCCTCTCTGTCCCTGCAGGAAAATGGGCACTGCCGACGGCAGCCCGCAGGACTCCCCTTGCTGTAACACCGAGGAGAAAGACGGGCAGAGCTGCTCTCCCTCCAGTGATATTTATTTTATCTGCCTTTACTTCCCTCTCCGGGGGAAGTCATTAGCATCCACAAAGCTTGGCCGGGATTTTGAGGTTGTTCCCCGTCATGATGAGGCAGGTTCCCCCTCAAGATGGAGGCAGGGACTGGAGTCTCGACCAGGCAAGCTGCAAGCAAGGCTGCGCTTACAACTGGGGGGAAAAAATAAATTAAAAAAAAAAAAAAATGTTCACAATATTTGTAATGCAGCCTCCTCCCGCGTTTCTCTGAGGGCCTCTAAGCTCAAAGCCATCTTGAGGGCCAAAGCGGCGGCGCCATCTCGCGGCGGGGCGGCAGCGGCGCCATGTGGCGGCCGGGGCCGCGGCGGCGCCATCTCGCG